>CP092088.1:12677506-12700006 GCA_029203775.1 Neoneuromus ignobilis | reverse complement strand
GATTACTACAATGTGTAGACCGTGTTATATCGAAACTACGTTGTATAAATACCGCATTATACGAAGATTATCTGTATCCTGATATATATATATATATATATATATATATATATATATATATATATAAACATATATACAAAGATGTCCAAATGAGACTGAAGAATAGTAAATGATAGTAAGTAATTGTATTTCTAAATTCTTCATTCCCATTAGAGCCACGTGTATGTATTATATATATATATATATATATAAATATATATATATATATATATATATATAAATATATATATATATAGAGAGAGAGAGAGAGAGAGTGAGCATTTTCCAATAAAAGTCTCAGAAATCTGATAGTTGGTGGCAGCTATGTTTGAAATTTTTTTTTCATGCTTACTTTTCAACTTAGTTTAGTCTGACAAATTATGATGTAATACTTCAACAGCGCTTAGTAATTTTAAAAACTTCAGTGGGCTTGTTGAAACAAAAGTTTATTGAGTCTATTATTTCACTAAATTGACCCATCAATTAACCACCAATATTATGTGATCTAACTCCATTGGATTATTTTCTGTGGGGTTATGTAAAATATTTGGTTTATACTGAAAAACCAAAAATAACAGAAGTATTAAAAATAATCATTGAACGTGCAGATCATAACATTGGTTCACAATTATGTGAAAGAGTAACTAAAAATTGGACTAAACAAATACACGATGTTAAACGAAGTCGTGGTAGTCATATGAGTGAAATTTTGTTCTATCATTATAGTTATAGAATATTCTTAAAATTAAAAAAAAGTAAATAACTAATTATTTAAATACTTATTGTTTCATTTCCATTTAAAATTCTGAAGCACTTATTGGAAAACCCTATACATATATATATATATATATATATATATATATATATATATATAAATAATTTAAACAATTCAAAAATACATAAGTTTGGAATTCATAACACAAAACTAAATGGTATTTAAAAATATTTCTATAATTTGATGATTATTTCAGGTCAAACTAAGAATTATTGCTCTTTAATTTTTTATAAGAGTCATGTTTTCAACATTACCATTAATAATTATTTTATATATATATATATATATATATATATATATATATATATATATATATATATATATATATATATATATATATATATATATATATATATATATATAGGTTATAAATATCTCCCTTCCGCCTTCTGGTCTTTTGAATTTCGCAGCTATGTACAAAAAAAAAAAAGCGGAAGGGAGATACTTGCCAACCTAATATATATGTTATAGACGATTTTTCCAAAAAAATAAAATATTACCTACTGAAAAGAAAAAATAGATGCGGACAAAACAACAATTAAAAAACAAGTCATTAAAATGAATAAATTACTGTAGAATTGATTTTATTATTAAAAATCAAAGAATCACTCTACTCTTTTACAATATATAAATAAAATATGAAAAATACATAATAATATAGAAATTTTATTTATAATAATTTTTAGTAATAATATTTTTAATAATAATTATGATTGCTAATGTTGAAAATATGATTATTATAAAAAATTAAAAAGTAATAATTCGTAGTTTGAATTGAAATAATCAACAGAATTAGAAAAAGATTTTTAATTACAATTTAGTTTTGTGTTATAAATTCTAAATTTATATATTTTTGGATTGTCTGCATTATTTTTTATATATACATATATATATATATATATATATATATATATATATACATAATAAAAATATATATATATATAAAATATATATATATATATATATATATATAATAATAACACAATGAAATAATAATTTTTTTAATAAAACACAAATCTAGGCGTCCACAATTGGATGACCATATATATTAGATTATGTATATATGAAATGTCGGATTTCTCTTTGATTTCCAATTGAAAAATCCGACAATATATATTACACTACCTCATATTATACATACATATATATATATATATATATATATATATAATATAAAAAAAAATATATACATCCAACCTAATATATATATATATATATATATACATATATACATACATATATATATATATAAAAGCAGTGTTTGGTTGTTGACATAGACAAATCCGTCTAAGTACATATCACATGGGATAAAAGTTAATACAAATGTTATATGAGAAAAACAGAGGTAATCTTAAAATCACATCTAAAACTTTTATTTGAAAAAAGGTCTTGACCGACAAACATTTTTTTGTATTCACGTATAGATTTGAAACTCGAACATACAAAGAATGACTTCAAACAGTACGAAAAAAAAAACGCTGAAAGCTGCTTATAAGAAATTCAAAAGTCGTCGGAGTGTATAAATCAAACGACGATATATATGTGTATTCTTATCGAAGATAATATTTAGATTAAGATTTCAATGGTTTCAAGTGACTTTAAAAAGATCAATGCAGGTAAAATAAAACTAAAAGCTTTTTGTCGACATATATTCAAAATGTTTATTACAAAATTGAATTTATAAGAAAATCATATATTCGGTGCTTTACATGGAAGTATAAGTTATGTTTTTTTCAAGCTTTCGTATATTTTTTGTAGATTGGTTTTTATTTAATGTAAATCAAATTTGCGTCTCTAGCTTTTTATAGTTTAATATATTTTTAAAAACTGTAATACATACTTTTATTGAATTTTATACACAATGTGACTTGTGTATTTTTTGGAATATTCGAATAAAAAAATTTGTAGAGCTTCTTTTTTAAAAAATAACATAATTATTTTTCAGTAATAAGTTCTATATTTGACATTATAACTAAATTCGCGGATGGTATTTGTCGTTCTGACTGTTCCACACAAGAAAAGTTGTGTTCATTTAGCTCTCAGTTATTTTAATCACTTAGAAAAATATTTCAATGAAAAATATAAAACTCAATCCTTTTATTGTTTATTTTAATCTTTGGTGCCCTTCAACATACATTGAAACAAATATTTTATCAATAATATTTATCAAAGAAAATTGAAGAAAAGATGTCTGTCCATAAAGTTCATTTACGGTCCTGTAAATGAATATCCTTTGTTAATATCAACAAACGAAAAATGTTGCAGAAGCATAAAGAAATTTGATAAAAGTTTTTGGAGCAAACGTAATATCTAGGATAATATGTAGAAGATAAATCGAGAAATTTGAGACTAAAGACTTGAACTTTAAAGAGAAACCATGTTCTGGAATACTTTTTTTGCTCGATGATGGTATTCTTCGCAACATTCTAAAAAAAAGACTCATTTTTATCCATATGAGAGATAGTAAAAATTTGATATAGCTCAATAAATAGTTTCGAATCACGTCCAACGATTTGAATTCGTCTACAACTATCCAAGATGGGTACTACATGAATTTATTACTGGGAAAGATAGGATTGTGTAACCATTAATTCGTCTTTATTTTCATGCAATAAAAACGAACCATTTTCGAAAAGTGTCCTAACTGAAGATAAAAACTAGATCTGTTTCTCTGGGTTTTTTGAATTTTTTTCCAGATCATTGATTGATGTTTTTCAAAATTTAATGATAAGATCTAGAATTAATGATATGATGACAAATAACGAGCATCGGGATTGGTTATATACACCTAGGAACACTAATAACTATAAACAAAATTTATCAAATGACGGACAAGATCTAAATGTAAAAAAAAATGGATAGCATATGAAAATGAAGAGAAGACAAGAGCATACTGAAAAGTTCTAGAACCCGTTTTGTCAACATCTAAACAGAGTTTAAGTGTAAAAAATAGAATTTTATCTAAATGGTTGGATGGGATGACCAGTGTGTAATTAACTTGTAAAGCCAAAAGAAACGATTAATTTTGAAAAATAATATCATCAACTGAACAATTTGAACAATGAATTTGAAAAAAGCTTCTAGTTCTTATATATGGAAAGCAATTTATTTTACAGCATAACAATAGCAACATATTTCTTTAGCAACTAAGAAAACATAGGATATCTTGGTTGGGAGGTTCTAAGTCATTCAACATATTTTCAATTGAAAATAATTTTTTTAATGAAGATTAAAATATGAAAAAGGCATTAAATGAGTTTAGATTCCAAGTACGAGTCATTTTATCAGAAAAAATTCAAAAGTTTCTATAAGTTAAAAAAGAATTATTAATATTAATGGAAATTGTATTGTTAATTAAATATTAACAAATATTATACATTTTTTTTATTTCCTTTTAATTAAAAAATGGACAAAACTTTTTGATATTGAAATCTTATATTTTTTTAATATAGTTTTTGGTAAATAGTTTTTGTGACACTTTTTGTGTTTGTTAAAAAAAGGAAATAATAAATTATATACAAATGGTGAATAATATATATATATATATATATATATATATATATATATATATATATTCTATAAACAACAAAAATATTTCTCACATTACATATTAAAATGTAGAGACTTAATAATAGTCTATTTGGAACTCGAAAAATTTTGATATTTTAAAATTTAAATTTTATCCTCCTTTTTTTCTGTATATATATATATATATATATATATATTGTTTATAAATTATTCGTAATTTTTATAAAGCATTTTTAATTAAGTGTTTGAAAATACTTTAAAATGTACTAATCTAAAACATATATAATATTATAAAAAATCATGGAAAAGAATTCAAATATCAGTTAATTTTAATTGAACAATTACAATTTTAGCTATAATATGTTCAATTTTTAATCAGTTTTCTAAAAAATAGATTAATAATTTGTAATAAAAACAAAATTTCAAATTACAAAAAATATTAAAACTCTTAATGAAACAAAATAATGTTTGGAATTTGTTTTATCTTCAATAATATGTTTTAAATTTATTTTGAGAAAGTAAATTGAAAACTTTTAATGAAAAAAACATGTATGGCATTGCGATGCACATTGCAGACTGAATTTCTTAAGTCCGACAAAAACAGACTGGAAATAAAAAAGAAACACTTGTCGCGGACTCTCCAAAAAGCACTTCGAAAGCGTCGTTGGCACTCGACAAAACACAAACAATTGGCGACGACGCAAACTTTCTCTCGTGATGTTGCTTGGAAGCTAATCTCATCCGTGTTTCACCAACAAAACGCTTATGGTATCGATCTGCTGACGTCCACCAAGAGCCACACCAAATATCTACAAAAACTTGTCGCTCCTGACGCGAGAAGCTCTGATATAATGACGTCAAGTATGACGTTGCTAAGACATTGGAATCTTATATTTTTTTTAATATAGTTTTTGGTAAATAGTTTTTGTGGCACTTTTTGTGTTTATTAAAAAAAAGGAAATAATAAATTAAATACAAATAGTGGATGGAATTTGACACTTATTACGGTGGGAAATATATAATTAAACATAAATCAGTAAATTATATTAATTAAACATAGATCAAATATAAATTTAAAAAAATAAGCTCAGTTTAAAAAATAATTAAGTTCTGTTTTTATTAGGAATACTTTATACAATAACAAATATTAAATTAATCATTTTTAAAAATCATTAGCAGAAAAAATAAAATATAATGCCTTAAATAATTAAAAAAAATATTTTTAGTGTTAAAAATTAGATCATAGATATTTTTTAATTATGTAGTCTATAATTATATCGACTAATTTCAATGGCGACGCCATCATCGTCAGAGCCTTTCTGTTGAAATCTTATTTTTAGTATTAAAAATTAGTTCATAGATATTTAAAAAAAAAAATTATTTACCATTCTTTGTTACGATAATTAGATTTTAACAATTAATAAAAATAGTATAATTAAAAAAGAAAAACATTATCATTACTTTTTTCAAAAAAGTCCCAACAAAAGAATTTTGATAAAATGGATATTTTTTTTAAAAAAAACAAAATTATTTCTAACAATTCATGCTAAATTTATTGCACATGAATGCATATTATCTTGTAAAAAAATAATATGGGAGTAAAAAATTAACTTCCGCATAAAAAAACACACACAGACATATATATAGATATATATAAAACATAAAATTATTTCTAACAATTCAGGTTAAATTTATTTCATATAGCATATTATTTTTCAAAATATGAAAAAATTAACTTGCACATAAAAAACACTCAATAATAAGTATTTTTCTGAACAAGTCTTTCTTTCATTAATATAAAAATTTAGATCCTCAATTAATACATAAATAAAACATTATATATATAATCTGATATTTCTAAATTATGTAAACAATAATCAAATAAATAATAGAGGCGTTTGAAGTAAAAAATGTCATATTTAGTATTTTATTTATAAGCATATATTATAATTAATACAATTATATATATAATATATATAAACATATATATATATACATACAAATTGTTTTTTTCAGAGTATAGAAATATATTGAAATATTTAAATTTCTATCATTAAACAAAAGATCTTTATATATATATATATATATATATATATATATATATATATATATATATATATATGTATATTAGATATACAATCTAAAAATATAAAAATGGCCAAGGAAGATACCCATGGATAGATGAGAAAAAATTATAAGAAAATTCGTTGAAATGGAAGAGAGAGAAAAATATTGGATCGGTTGAAGAGGAATTTTTTTAAGAGTCTTTCACTTCAAAGTTAATAAAAAGAGTTGATTACATATATATATATATATATGTATATATATATATATATATGTATATATGAAGATTTTTTATTATGGTTTAACAGACTAAACTTAAATATATATATATATATATATATATATATATGTATGTATACATGTATGTATGTATATAAGAGAACTAAATATTCTACATATTAATCTTTTTAAATTATTTCTGTTTTCAAGAATAAAAAAGTAATTTAAAAAATATATTATAATGAATAATATTTTTATTGATAAAATAAACTCAATTAGACATTAAAAATTTATTATATTTATGAACATACAAGTACTATTCAACTTTTACAAATTACTCTCAATTTTTTTCATTTATATAAAACTTAAATCAATTAACAATGCTATAACATTTGTAAAAATAAAAAAATATTCATTTAAAAACAAGGAAAATAAGAAATTCTGGTCAATCATTTTTTATTTTCAGTATGTAAAATAATTAACTTATGGAAAAATAACTTTTATATAAATTAAAAAAATATGTATAGCGTTTTTATATGTCTGTACGTTTAATACTTATTTTATATAAAACATTTTGACACACGCGCACACACACACACACACACACACACATTTATATATATATATATATATACTCGTATATATACATATATGTGTGTGTGTGCGTGTGTATGTAATTTTTATGTGGTGTAAATTATTTCAATACAGAGAAAAAATATAAAGTATACTTGCTTTTAGTAGAAGTTTAGTTAATAGGAAGAAATCTTACCTGAAACAAAGAAAATATCAAAATTAATAATGAAACAGTTATTCATAAGTTATTTTTATATTTATGTGAAAGTGAATATATTTATATTATATATACATACATACATACATACATACATACATATATATATATATAAATATATATATATATATATATATATAGATATATATACTATTGTATTTCTACTTTAAATTTTTTTATTTATCCCTTTAAAAATTGTTTAGTTTACTTTTGAACACTAAATATATCAACCGATCAAAATGGCCAGTTTCAAAATTACCCTAACGAAAATGAGAAATAAAGTATGAGGGCTAATATTATTACTATTTATCAATGTAATTTACATATTTTAATGAAAAATATGATTTCTTATTATTAGAAGATCTTTTTTATTACTGCTTGTACTAATTCATCAAAAATTATATTTTTTTGGCTTAATATCAATCGATCAAAAGAACCGGTTGGTAGAGATAAGTTTGGATCAATTCTTGGTATTTCTAGTGTTAATGGCCCTTAAAACTTTTTATATGATTTCTTTAATTGAAGTTTTATCTCAGTTTTTAAATAACACAATTTTGAATCAGATAAAAATAACTTGTCATTTTATTTAGAATTAAAATTATTTATGACCAAAATATATAAATGTATTTTTCTTTCCTATTATTATTTTATAAAATAAATAATTAGTTATTTACCGCATATATTTCAGAATTAGAATTTCACACTCCAATATACTACAGTTTATTTTTTTTAATATATTGAAATTGTCTAATCTATTAAATATAAAAAAAGGAATTTATTGTAAATATTAATTATATAAACCGTTTTATTGGAAAGTGGTATAAGTCTATTTATTCATATATTGAATTATTTAAAGGTTTGCATTTAATTGAATTAAAAAATATTGGCAAACGTTAATAAATTCGGGTTATGTTTTTAAAACTATAAAATTGTTAAATTTTATTATGTAAAAATAATTAATAAAATTGTTAAAAAAAATAACCGATTTTTTAGTTACAAATTGACTTATTCCACTTTTTTATAACATATTGGGCAATTTATTTTTTTAGCGGAATAAGTCCATGTATTAATTCATTGAGATAAAAGTTTACGTTTGAATTAAACGACAAATCGACTTTGAAATATTTTTAGTTATATTAAATAAAAATTTATAAATAAACAAGTTAATTAAAAATTTTCCCAAACATTTAAAAAAAAATATTATAATTTCAAAATGCAATTTTTGAATCATTTGATTTCATCTTTTTTTATTTCATTAAATATATTTATTTTTATTTGTTGTTATGGAACTGTAGCTGATTCACTTTAACACAAATTAATTTTAACCCCAACACCAAAATAGTTTAAAGTGTTCAATAATGACTCATTGGTCACTTATTATTTATAATTATATAGGCTAATGCATTTCGATGGCGAAGCCATCATCATCAGAGTCTTTCTGATAAAATTATATACTATATATAATTATAAATAATAAGTGAACAATAAGTGATAATTTAACACTTTAAATTATTGTGGTGTTGTGGTTAAAATGAATTTGAGGTAAATTTATTTTTAGTTATATAAAAATTTACAAATAAACAATAATTGTTTGTTTATGACTAAAATATATAAATGTATTTTTCTTTCCTATTATTATTTTATAAAATAAATAATTAGTTATTTACCGCATATATTTCAGAATTAGAATTTCACACTCCAATATACTATAGTCTATTTTTTATATATATATATTGAAATTATCTAACCTATTAAATATAAAAAAAGGAATTTATTGTAAATATTAATTATATAAGCCGTTATATTGGAAAGTGGTACAAGTCTATTTATTCATATATTAAATTATTAAACAATAATTGTTTATTTATACATTTTTATGTAATATAACCAAAAATATTTCAAAGTCGATTTTTCGTTTAATTCAAACGCAAACCTTTAAATATCTCAATATATGAATAAATGGACTTATTCTACTTTCAAATATATCATTTTTGCGATAAAATTATACAGTAAATTTTTTTTCATTAATTTATTACAATAGTGTACACCTTTGACTGTGTTATTATAAATACAAAAAAGGATATCTTTGTCTCACTAAAAATGTCATTAACTCATTTTTTCCAAAAATGGACTTATACCACTTTCAAAAAAATGGCTCAAATGATTTTTTTTATTCTCGTGTAATGAATTTCAATTGAAAATTAAACATAAATTGATCATATTTACAATATTACATGCAAATACAGTTTCAAATACATAAAATAAACTGAGTTTAACTTGTAGCTATATCATAAAATATAAAATTATTATTACTTCTTAACTGTCTTTATACTTACTTGTGTAATTTTTTGAATGATAATTCCCAATTCTTCATATTATTTTTCTAATATTTTGTTCTTTGTTTAATTTGAATGATAAATATTATTCTCTCTTTATGTAAGTGTTTTTTTGTCTTAAATACAAAGTATTTATAAACAGAATTAATAATATTTTTATAATAATCATTTGTAATGAGTTATATAAATTATGCTTTAAGAATTACAATTTTTAATAATCTGTAAAAATCTTAACACGTTTAGTTAAGGAAAAAACGATTTAAGAAAGTATATTCAACCACTGAAAAATTCTTTATTGCATTAACTCTAAATTGTACTCGGTTTTCATAAAGTCTAATAACTGACCAAACTCTGTTCAAAAATACCTTGTTAAATCATAAAAGTTTTATTAAAATATATCAATAAAATTATAAAAATTAACTGATATAATTTAAACAAAAACTGTCATAAATCAAATCTTAAAATAAACCGTATAGTAAATTTTATGTGCGCCTTTATTATCACTATTGATGGAATTGTAATAAAAAAGTAATAAATTAATATTTGATTACATTTCCACACGATGGTTAAAACCAAAGAAAACTTAATTTTGGATTTCAGCCAATATTGTGGTTGAAATAAACGATATGTTTTTATGGATATACTTTAAAGGAAAATAACTTCGTCTGCGTTTGTTTCTGTATCCACAAATATAGAAAAATTACAAAAATGAAAAATTGAGTTCAAAGACATACATAATGTAACAAGCAATTTGTTGAAAATACGAACAAATGATTTTCTAATAGCCTTGGAAAAATAACGAATATAGTGAAGAACAATAAAAATTAATATCAATAATGTCAAGCACTCGTACATTGATGATATATAGTAGTTTTGTTATATTATTTATTATTTGAAAAATATTTTTCTTGGTTAGATGACATATACAGTTTCAAATCTAATGGTTTACGATTTATTAATATAAATAATTGTAATAAAAAAACTTAAATAAAATACATTAATAATTCTGAAAATAAATTTAAATAAGAATTTTTGTATATTTTTTAAAAATGTATACTCAAACAAATTCAGTAATTATTATTTTCATGTTAAATCATTTATATTTTTAAATATTTTTCAAAAAAAAGTTTCAAATCATTCATAAAATATTTGGAAAAATATAATTTTAAATTTAAGAATGTTTAACTTGATCTATAAAAAAAATTATAACACAATTAATAACTCATTTTGAATATTTTGATAAATTCCATCAAGGTATTTAAAATAATGCATTTATGTTTCTACCGACTTTATTTTGGAAAATTATTATTAAAGAGTTTATATTTTAAAAAGTGAATTATATATATATATATATATAGCATCATAAAGCCCATATCAATCCACTACTGGACGAAAGCCTCAATGAATGCTACCATTCACTGGTATTTGCTCATATTCACCACGCTGACCAGGCAGACTGGTGAAGATTTTTTTTTATTCGGGGTTTACTCCCTTTTCGATAATTATTTTTTACAAGATGAGGTTGTCGGCCTTCATACTCAACCCTCGAAAATGAGGGACTCTCCAACTGGGAATCGAACGCAATCTCCGACATGACACGCAGTGATGCAAACCACTGTGCTACCCAGTATATATATATATATATATATATATATATATATATATATATATATATATATATATATATATATATACATCCATATATATATATATATATATATATATATATATATATATATATATATATATATATATATATAATATTCTAATAAGAGCTTCAGAAGTTGAAATAGAAATAAAGCAAAAAGTATTTAATTAATTAGATATTTCTTTATTTTATTTATTTATTATATTTTTAGGCATATTTTATGGCATTATTGGCGAAATACAATTTCACTCATATGACTACCACGATTAGGCTTGACATAGTGTATTTGTTTAGTCCAATTTTTAGTCACTCTTTCACATAATTGTGATCCAATTTCAAGAATTTCACGTTCAATGTTTATTTTCAATGTTTCTGTTGTTTATAATTTATCAGCATAAACCAATAATTGTACATAACCCTACATAAAATAATCCAATGGAGTTAAATCACATGATCTTGGTAGCTAATTGATGGGTCCATTTCGTGAAATAATGAACTCATTAAACTTTTGTTTCAGTAAGTCTATTGAAATTTTAACAATTTCTAAGCATTGTAAAAGTATTAAATGTTTCATGATAATTTGTCAAACTATACTGAGTTTAAATATTAAAATGAGCTTAAAAAAAAGTCAAACATGGCTGCCATCAGCTGTCAAAGTTCTGAAATTCTTATAGAAAATCTCTCTCTCTCTCTCTCTCTCTCTCTATATATATATATATATAATGTATTCTTTTTAAATACTGAAAGATATGTCTGTCTTTCTCTGTAATTGTATATATTTATATACGAGGGCCGTTTGATAGGTATGGTAAAAAATTAGGAAAAACTAAATTGAAAAATTTAATTAAACTAATTAATTAATTGAATTAAACAATAAATAAATTTACCATACTTATCAAACGACCGTCGTACATCCTTATCATCAGTAACAACAGTCTTTTCTATCCACTACTGGATGAAACATTTCTAACGATTAAATACCTTTTTCTTCCATTCTTTGTTAATTTTCTGACGTCCCCATCCAACTCATCCATAGATCTATATCTTCTGGGTGTACTTATATTTCTGGATTCACAATTAATAATTCATTTTATCAATTAGTGGCCGTTCCCTTGGCTATGACTAGTTTAATTCTATTTTAAACTCTTCATTCACATATAATATTCATTACGTGGATTGATTTTTAAATTCACGCGTTTCTTGTTCTGTTTTTTTATGTTATTTCTAACAAGTCTTTTCTCATGTTTCTCTCTTGGTCCAATTAATGAAATATTAATAATTTCAGATCCACGTTTCACTACTATAAATGAGAACAGATAAGATGTATTGATTAAAAACTTTATTTATTAAACAGAGAAATATTCGATTTCATTATTTTATTGTTCACTTCATCTGCAATGATCTTTTTGTGTTAATTGGACATCATAAGTATTTCTTATAATTCCACTGTCATTTGATTTGCAGATCAAATTTATATCAATTTTGTCTTAGTATGATTCATCAGAATTTTTTTTTTTATTTTCTTTATCTAATTCTCCTCTTACTTTCTATTTCATCTAGGCTTATTGGCAAAATAATAATATTGTCAAAAAATTTAAGTGACTAAATATTTCATCCATTACATTTATTCGATCAAATTTACAGTTTAGTGTTAAAATATATTTTAGTAAAACTTTAAAATGTATTATAGTTATAATATATATATATATATATGTATATATATATATATATATATATATATATATATGTATGTATGAGTATTATACTGTACAGTATAATTTAAAAAGCACGGTTGCATTTTGTACTTACTTGTTCAATCCTTCATATTTTAAACGTGTCGTCGTGAAAAATATATCTTTACAAAATAATATTATGTTGTATATAAAAAGTAGAAAGTCAGTACAAATAAAAACGAGTTCTAAAGAAAGAATAATAGAATAAATCGGTACATTAGGAAAAAAGATGGATACAAATACACCAACGATTAACAAAGGGCATTGTTTTGCACTCTAATATTGTACATTGAGTCGTAGACGAATTGATGGCGCATAACAACAACAACATACTCTTATACCATTTAAAAGAATGATATTTAAGTAAAACTTGTGACATAATAGCAAATGGGATGACATACTAGAATCAACTGGTCAAGATAAAATTTGAGATAATTCTATTTTTTATATTCATGGAATCATTTAATATTATCCAACAAATATATTTAAAAGGCGAATAAAATTTTGTCAAAATAAGTCATACGAAAAAAGAAGATATGGATCTATATTATAGAAAAGTTAGGTATGTTAGTAGAAAAAAGTAGCAGAATAATAAAAATAAATAGAAATAACATTTTAACTCGACTATAAAGAATCAATAAAAAACGTTTTTAAATAAAGACAAATAAATAAAATTAGTAACTATTTTGTAAAATAGATATTAATAATTAAAGAATTAATATTAGGTAAAGCATATTACAATAAAGATATCAAGATATTCAAATACAGAAGAATTAATAATATGTAATGTATGTCTCAAAGTAATATTTGTTTTCTAGTAAATAAAAGAAATTTTATAAGACAATTGTATAAACTCTTGCTAGTACACATACATAGACATACACACACACATGCATATATATATATATATATTTATATATACGAGGGTCGTTTGATAAGTATGGTAAAAAGTAAGAAAGACTAAATTAAAAAAAAAATTAAATTAAACAATAAATAAATTTACCATACTTATCAAACGACTCTCGTATATATATCGACAGATCCAATGCTTTCCTCTTTCAGTCCATTCACACAAATTTTCATATCTCTACGCCCCATTTAATTATATTTTTTTTGTTTTTTCCTGGACCTTTGTATACATCTAATATATATATATATATATTTATATATATATATATATATATATATATATATATATATAATTACTAAACGCCTAATAATAAACATATTAATAAAACTTTATATATTAGGTTGGCAAGTATCTCCCTATCTATATATATATATATATATATATTTTTTTTTTTATATATATATATATATATATATATATATATATATTATATATATATATAGCATAAGCCTAATAATAAACATATTAATAAAACTTTATATATTTATTAGAAAAGGATTTTTTTATTTTTTTTTAAACATTCTATCACTGAATAAATACTATTTATTGAAATTTGTTCAGTAACAGTTTATTAAAAAATAAATAATATTTACAAAGACATTTTTGTTTATATTCGAAGCCACACGTCAAATAAAACACGTATCTCTTTTATGACATATAAATAATATTATTAAACAATAAAATTAAGTTTTCTAGACTTCGTTTCAAACTTTTCAATTATATTGCCAATATTTATATTGATGTCTCTATGGATTTGTAATAAAGTTTGTTCGTTAGTTGTTTTTGAGATATATTTAATCCTAACTGCAATTCCAATATCTTAAAATAGAAAAACTTATATCTGTCGAAGTTAGGACAGATAGAATATATCACATACAAAATAATTTTTATTATTACATATACATACATTGTTGTCATATTCGTGAAGCATTTGTAATGATTTGTCATATATAGGTAATTATTAAACTTGTAAAATTTAATGTTGATATTAATAATTTTGTTTTTAGAGAAAACTTCT
Source organism: Neoneuromus ignobilis (assembly GCA_029203775.1). Taxonomy (NCBI): domain Eukaryota; kingdom Metazoa; phylum Arthropoda; class Insecta; order Megaloptera; family Corydalidae; genus Neoneuromus; species Neoneuromus ignobilis. The sequence continues at coordinate 12,684,946 of CP092088.1, read as the reverse complement.
TAATTTGCAGGTTTTAAAATTGTTAATAAAAGATTACCATAAATTTATTTAAATTGAATAAATTAGTACATTATTATGAAATTAGTAATGATATTATTTATTATATGTTTATAAAAGTATGCAATAATAATTTATTATAATTTTTTATTTGATTCATATTTCAATAACCATGCATTTATATTTAAAGTATATTATAAAATCTGTAAGAGTATATAATCATCGACATTGATAGAAAAACGAAAAAATATTTTTATTAGACAATCTTTTTTAAAATTTTATGATACTAAAAATATAATTGGAAATATAATAATTAATTTTTAATGTTTTATTTTTACTACTATATTTAATATAATATATATATATATATATATATATATATATATATATATATATATGTGTGTGTGTGTGTGTGTGTGTGTGTGTGTGTGTGTGGTTATTGTGACTTTAAAAAATAAATTATTTTACATTAAACTTTCATTAGAATTAGGTTAGATAAAAATTCGAATATTACTTTATACTATAAGACAAAATTCGAAATATAATATTAGGACTACCCATAAGTAATGTCGTTTTTTAATACTGTACAAAATATTATTTTATTTAAGAGTTAAAACAGTTTTAATCTACAATATAATCTCCATCGTTATTGACAATATTTGCCCATCTCTCTGGCAAATTTTCTATTCCCTTTTTGTAAAATGAGGGTGATTTATTCTAGGTAAAATATTCTTTGAGTGCAATTTTGATAACTGTCGTAGTAGGATTTTTTCCACGAAGAATTTTTATCGTGGAAAAAAGATCTTTCCATAGATCTGAAAAGATGGTAATTTAATGATGCAACATCAGGAGAATATGGTGGGTGAGGAAGTGCTTCTCAACCTAACTCATTGATTTTTTCTTGGCTGATTCTGGCATTACATCTTGCATTGTTATGCTGCAGTATAACATCTTTTCGTTTAATCAATCTTGGACGTTTTTGAATCAAAGCCATGTTTAATCTATCAAGCTGAACACAATAATATTTAGCACTTGTGGTTTCATTAGGATTCAGAATCTCATAGTGAATAATTCTTGAAAAATCCCACCATATTGACAATAACACTTTTTAAGGGCGAAAACCTGGTTTTGGAGTGGGCAAAGGTGGCTGTTCTGGTGTTAACCATTGTTTTTTCTAATGTGAATTCCTGTATAAAATCTACTTTTCATCTCTAGTAATAATTAGTCGAAGAAAAGGATCTCTGCCTACTCTGGACAAAAGTGCACTGCAAATGGTTACACGCTGAATTTTGCTTTCAACTGAAAATTGATATAGCACCTACATTCTTCTCTTTGCACTTTGTTCAATTATTTTAAACACCGTTGTATTGCGAAACATGAAGTTTCAAATTTTGTGGCTAATTCCTGGATGGTTTGTTTGGGATCAGTTTAAATGTCAGTTAACAATAGATCCCTATTAAACTCAACAGGTGTTCTAGTTTTATACTGTCGAAAAAATTGAAATTACCGTTCCTAAATTTTTTAAACTAACATTGACATGTTCTGCTATACAGGGCATCAGAATAAACAGCTATAATGGCATTTGTGACATTAGTGGCATTATTATGCTTTCGAAACTCATAAAGCATCAATAGTCTAATATGGAACTTATTCACACTTTTCTCTTCCATTCTTAAAGTTTCTAATTTCTTTCAAAATTTAACAATAAGCACACTAAATATCAATATATTTAACTAGAGTATAGGTTATGTTATATTAAATTGAATTATTATCAGTAGACAGCAATGTTTTTAACATTTGAAAAAAAACGACATTATTTATGGGTATCCCTAATATATATATATATATATATATATATATATATATATATATATATATATATATATATATATATATTTATATTCATTTTATTATTATATTAAATATAATTATAATGCTATTATTTATACCAAAAACATATTTAAATCCACTACTCTACTTGGCGCTATGTCCGGGCTATATGGTGGATGCGATAAAACCTCCCATCGCTTTGTACGATAGCCATGAAATTCAAAAGACAAAAAGGCGGAAGGAGGACAACCTATTATATATTTATATACATATATATATATATATATATATATATATATATATATTCATTTATTAAATAATATAATTAATAATTTACTGAATTGAATAATTATATGTCTAAAATAGAAGTATTTTTCTATTCACTAACCATATTTATTAAAACAAAAAATCTATAAGTAATCTATGAGTAATAATTCTATCGATTAATAATTTAATTTATACTATTATTATACCACCAAATTTAATTTAGTGGCTTACAAACAAATTCAACACTCAAATTTAGTTTTGATGAAATTATTTAACAATAATATCTTCCGGCATATTTTCAACATCATAGCTTTTGTTGTTAGTTCATTAAATTTGTTTGTAATGGAAACTTGACTTATTTACATAATGAAACATATTAAAGTATTTAATAGAAAATTCAAAATAACTAGACACACGTTCAATTTTTAATGTACATGTATATATATATATATATATATATATATATATATATATATATATATATATATGTATATACAGCTTTCCTCATATGTATGGAGCACTCTTAATTGTAAAAAATAACTGTCGAGAAGGAGTAAACCCCGAATAAAAAATCTTCACCAATCCGCCTGGTCAGCGTGGTGAATATGACCAAATACCAATGAATGGTAGCATTCATTGTGGCTTTCGTCAGTAGTGGACTGATGTATTTTTAAAAAAATAAACACAATTTTTTTTAAAAGATGAATAATTTTAATATTTTTCTATTTTTTATTAAGTTTTTAATATTTATTATGCTCTTTTTGACTTTTAAGCCGGTAGCTACCCTTTTTGGCATATTCTAAATTAAATTTCTGTAAATACTAGGAACTATTTTTCCCATTTCTATCTTGTTTTTTGTTCCAGCCCTTCTTTCGTTTTCACATTACGTTTTACAACATTTTTCTTCAATTTCGACAAAAGATTTGACGTCTTCCGACGTGGTAGAGGAGGCCATTTGACTGACGTATTCCATTCATAATTCCCATGTTTCTACTTTACATTTATACCATTGAACATGAATTTTTCTTTCAAAAATTGTTTTTATTGATAAATTATTTCCTAACCTCAAATTTGAACATCTTATATATATATATATATATATATATATATATATATATATATTAGGAAAGATCAGTGGTACTTAAACTAGGGTGTGTGTACACCTAGGAGTATGAGAAAGCAAGAAGGAGTGCAAGAGAGGTTTCTAAATTTTCGATCAAAACTACCGCCTGTGAGAAACTAGCGAATGCATATGAAAATAAAAACCAGAAATCACTTAAATGCAAGTGATGACTTACGCATGGCACTTTCAAAAGAGGAGCTCCGCTACAAAAGTATTATTATGAATAAACAACAACAACGTAGCTATTAAAAATTAAGATATTGTTTTGTATGTATATGTAAATATATGTGTTTATTTATTAATAAAAAAATGATTTTGCAATAGAGGTTATAATTTCCTAAATAAATAAATAGAAACAAATTTTTCAAGGGAATGCGAGAACTTATTTTTAGATTCAAGGGGATGCCGATCACTTAAATGTTAATAACCGCTGTGATAGACAGTTTTAATTTAAAATAAAATCATACTTAAAAAAACTATTAAAAAAATTATTTTATATGATTATAATCAAAAATAAAGTTCACTTAAAAATGATATTTGAAAAATGTTTCCATTTGTTTTTTTCTTTTCTCAAATTTTATCTCGTCATATTATTTTTAGATACTTTATTTCTCTTCTAAAATGAAAACTAATTTCAAATTTTAAAAAAAATATTTTATTATTTGCAGTAAATTTTCTTGACTTATAATTTTTTGAAATAAATGTGAAACAAATCATAAGAAATTATATTATTTTTAAAATTTCGGTAAAATTAACATATTTAGATAGGATGGTCCAATTGAAACTCGAGGGTTTAGACAAATATTTACGTGCTTACTATCATTTACTATTCTTTACTATCTTTCAGTCTTATGAATCTCTCTCTCTCTCTCTCTCTCTCTCTATATATATATATATATATATATATATATATGTATGTATGTAAAATTTATGATAGACCAGTGGTTCTTAACCTGGGGTGTGTGCACCCCTGAGGGTGCGAGAAATCATTTCCAGAGGTGTGAGAGAAGTTTCTAAATTTTCAAATGCAAGTGATGACTTATGCATGGCTCTTTCAAAAAAGGAACCTCGCTACAAAAATATTATTATGAATAAACAACAACAACGTAGCCATTAAAAATTAAGATATTGTTTTGCATGTATATGTAAATGCATTTGTTTATTTATTTATAAAAAAATGATCTTGCAATAGATGTTATAATTTCCTAAATAAATAAATAGAAACAAATTTTCAAGGGGATGCGAGAACTTATTTTTAGATTCAAGAGGGTCCCGATCACTAAAAAGGTTAATAACCACTGTGATAGACAGTTTTAATTTGAAATAAAATCCTGTAAATAAAAACTATCAAAAATTTTTTATTTTATATGGTTATAGTCAAAAATAAAGTTCACTTAAAAATGATATTTGAAAAATGTTTCAATTTGTTTTTTCTTTTCTCAACTTTTATCTCATCCTATTATTTTTAGATACTTTATTTCTGTTCTAAAATGAAAACTAATTCAATTTTTTTTTATTATTTACGGTAAATTTTCTAGATGATTTATAATTTTTTAAAATAAACATAAAAAATATCATGAGAAATTATATTATTTTTAAAATTTCGGTAAAATTAACATATTTAGATAGGATGGTCCAATTGAAACTTGAGGGTTTAGACACACATTTACGTACTTACTATCATTTACTATCCTTCAGTTTCAATTATGTCTCTCTCTCTCTCTCTCTCTCTATATATATAAATTTAATAAATATAGAAAATAAATTTTTATTGCAAAGTGATAAATTTTATTATATATAAAATCATAATTGAAACTAAATCAATTTACTGCGACTCTATAAAAAGTAAAGAACTTTATAAAATACATGAAGTAAATTGATAAGAAAATAATTTAGTTTTCTCTAAATCAAATAATAGATAAAACGTTTGTATCCATGTACGTAAAATTTACAATGGCCTGCAATTCATTGTAGCGTAGCTATATAAGCCGTGGACACATCTGCTGTAAGATGAGAATGAAGGCGAATAGTAGTGGCGAGTATTTTCTATTCGACTAGTCTATATAGGGATTCTTTTCTCGTAAGACACCATCAGAGTCTGTTGGAAATTCCATGCTTCGTTAAGCTCGAGGAGAGAAGCTTTCGCGGAATTGTTTATAGGGAGTTAACAAAGTAGTAGAGAAATGTCGTTTAACGCAATCGGTTTTATAATCTTGTACATCATTTTGTGGGTGATTTAATCCATATATAAAGTCACATCGTCCAGTATATTTTCTGATCGTGTTTTTTAATCTACACATAAAATAATAATAACGAATAAAAATAAAAGTTCTTTTAAAATATTATTTGAAATTTCTAAAACGACAGTCAGGGATATTTTAAGTTTTTGATTAATTAATTATACGTCACAATGTAAATTATTTACTCGAAACTTATTTGAGAGGTATTTAGAAAGGCGCTACTAATGAAAAATAAATGAAAAGGCAGACGCTGCAGTTGATTGAGATTAATGAACTTATCATTTATTTCAAAAGAGATTGAATGGTTTATACTTGTTTAAAATTGTTGGCATACGAAACGCCAAATCAAATTTTATATATGATTTTAATTTGAATAGGCGTTGAAAATTCATAAGAACAACATTTCAGGCATATGATTTGTATCAATCAATGAATCGAAAAGAAATTTAGATATTTATTATTCAGAAAATGAAAAGGGTTTAATGTGACTCAAATAAAAAAATATATAAAAAATGTATAACTATAATTAGGTGCTATAATTAATTTCATATATATATATATATATATATATATATATATATATATATATATATATATATATATATAGGGTCATTCAAACAACGCGCTTACATATTTCTTTTTAATAAAATATAAACTATTTGGAATTTTTCCAAATTCATTTTTTAATTAAAAGTACGATTTATTCCCATATTATACATCGAACAGAATATTGTTCAAATATCCACCACGACTGCGTCTGTGAGCATCAATTCAAATATAAAAATTTTTAATGACTTTTCGACATATTGCTGGATTTATTTCACAAATAGTAACTTAAATTTATTTTTTAGGTCATTAATTATTTGTGGCTTGTTAACATAGATTCGACTTTTCAAAAAACTGCACAGAAAAATCTAATGGTGTTAAATCGCATGATCTTGGAGACCAACTGAAATCTGCATTTCGTGAAATTACACGTTGACAAAATTTCGATCGCAAAAATTGAATGTTTCCTCGAGTTGTGTGACATTTAGCACTGTCTTTCTGGAAATAGACATCATACATATCAATATTATTCAACTCTGGCCATAAAAAGTCACTCGACTTTGATTGGTATCGCTCAGTATTCACAGTAACAGTATTTCCAGTATTATCTTAAAAGAAAAATTATCTAATGAATCCATTCGCTCAAAAAACACACCAAACAATAATTTTTTGTGGGTATAGAGATTTTTCATGAATAACACGGGAATTTTTATTACTCCAGATACGACAATTTTGCTTATTAACAAATTCATTCATTGTGAAATGAACTTCATCACTGAACAAAATTGTGCTTGAAAACAATGGATCTGTTGTTCGTTGTTCAATAATCCATCTAGCGAAATTACAGCGTTGTAAATGATCTCTTTCTTTCAATTCCTGGGTTAATTGATTTTACGCATGTAAATGCAAATCTTTATGCAAAATACTCCATAAAAAGCTATAAGATATATCCAATTCTTGTGAACGATATGAAATTAATGATACTGGTTCATTTTAAACACTTTCACTTACAGTAAAAATATTTTTATTTGTGTGTATTATTTTTGGTCTTCCACTTTTTGGTTTATCAATAACACAAGCAGTTTATTCGAATTTTTTTACTAATCTTGAATTGAAGACTGATTTGATCGATTATTTACACCAAAAAAATCACGAAATTTGCAATATGTATTTTTCAAAGTATGCCCATTTTCATAATAAATTTTAATAATATAAATATGTTGCTGCAATAAATATCTACCCTTGGTTAATATTATAACCTACTAAAACAAAAAGGCTTATTATGCCATTTCAAAATACATGACGTGTAAACATTATACAGTGCTGACATCTAGGCGTCACATTTGAATGATCATATATATATATATATATATATATATATATATATATATATATATATATATATATATATATATATATGAATGAAAAGTTACTTTA
>CP092088.1:12662506-12675006 GCA_029203775.1 Neoneuromus ignobilis | reverse complement strand
AATGATTCCTCAATAGTATGAAAATAAAAATTCAACAGGAATTGTTTTTTTAGCTAATAAATAAAACTCGTATGATAAAAATTCGGTGAAATACGATGTATATTTAAATCTTGTTATGTTTATGTTGGCTAAAAATTATATACCATTAAAGACAATTTTTTTACCAATGCAAAATCTATTTTTGATCATCTTCCATTTCTTCTCCATTCGCTCTTTATTCTCAATGTTCCATTCAAATACCTTTATATAAGATATACAATGAACTGTACAACCCTCTTGTAGTAATCGAAAAAATCCGATTTTCTCTTTTAATAAAATACACAAACATCGATATTATATATATATATATATATATATATATATATATATATATATATATATATATATAGAGAGAGAGAGAGAGATAATTATATAAATATGGATATAGATAGAATACAAGAATTAATTAAAAATAAATTTATTATCTGTTTCAGGTACGTCTTTTGAGTAATATCTTGCAATTGTAAAGAATATTTTATGTTACTATTATTGATTTAGTAATAAATTTAACACAACAAACCTATAAAATCAAATAAATTTTAAAATCAATTGATACTATATGAAAAATATTTTATGATGAAATTAATTTCTTTTATTTTCTCTCTCTCTCTCTCTCTCTCTATATATATATATATATATATATATATATATATATATATATATATATATATATATATATATATATATATATATATATATATATATATATATATATATATATAAATTGCTATTTTGTACGAAGAACAAACTTGACCGTTATTTATTAAAATCATAAATAGAAAATATATCATTCTGGCTTCTTACTTTATTTTTCATCAATGAAATTTTTCCTTTATTTTTATCATCTATGAAAAACGTTATTTTATAATAAAGACATTTCTGAAAAATTGTCTTTTTAGAGAGATTCAATTTATTTTTATAATCAATACTTCAAATGAAAAAATAATAGTATTATTTTCGAAATAAAATTTAGTAATAATAAATATTTTTCTTTATAAATGTTTCTTTTTATAAAAAATGTTTAAATTTATAATCCTCTTTTAATGTTTTCTGCATTTTTAATTTTGAAACTGAATTACTTTTTTATAAAAGTACAACAGTTGTAAATATGTTTAAATCTAAATTTGATTATTGTATTTTGTACAGTGATATTTTTTAAATAATATTGCGTAAATATATTCAATACAATAGTAACTTATAGCTTATCTTATTATTATCAGAAAAGACTTCTTAATACTTCTATCAAATATACGCAGATTTGAAATAATATAGGTGTTTTTTTAAGCTTGATAGAACTTTATATTGAATCCCTATCGAAAGTTCTATCTAATCTAAAAACACCTTTATATGTATGTGTGTATGTATGTGTGTGTATATGTATGTGTGTGTATGTGTGTGTATGTATGTGTGTGTATGTGTGTGTGTGTATGTGTGTGTATGTGTGTATGTGTGTGTATGTGTGTGTATGTGTGTGTGTATGTATGTGTGTGTGTATGTGTGTGTAAGTGTGTAAGTATGTGTGTGTATGTATGTGTGTATGTATGTGTGTTATATGTGTGTATGTATGTATGTATGTATGTATATAAAGTATTTTTTTTAGATTAGATAGAACTTTTTAATTCAAAATTCTATTACGCATAAAAACACCTACACATGTTTGATAACTGTTTAAACTAATTTTTATGATAAAAATTTTAATTATTATCAACATATTTTAAAGTTTTTTTTTTAAAAAAAGGTAGCAATAAATGTGCTAAATTTTTTTCATATTTGTGACTTACAGTCATTAAAAAAATATTGGAAAGAATTAATTGAATAAGAGTTAAAAATTTCTTTTTTTATTATTTAATTTTCACAATGTTTAATTTTTTAACTGCAAAATAAACTTGTTCTACATAATATTTTAATACGTAATATTTTAATATGTAATATTTTAATACGTTTAGGGGAAACAATATTTGACGAAATTGAAAAAAAAAATAAAATGAATACTTTATCGAATATTTTTTTAAATAGATATCAACCTCTAAACAATTTTTATCGGTGTTATTCATTTCAAAATATAATTAGAGTTTATTTTAATCCATTCTTCGATAATTTTTTATTTTAATACATTTTCAAGATGTAATTATATTCTCTGATTTGTCGTTCGAATAATTCCCATAGATGGTGTATAGGATTAAGGCCGGGTAACTGGAAAAGTGACCCGATTTATTAAGAAAGATTGCACAACGACTACATCTTTACAATACATACGTAATGTTTAAGGTCGTTATTTTGTTGGGAAATGTAATTATTCTAAGATCTAATTTTTGTTGACACTATCAAATAAATTGCTTTTCAAAATATTTAAGTAATCAAATTTATTCATTGTTGATTCCATTAATTGCAATGATCCAACCCCTGCAATCACTTACACTCTTAAATCATAACAACTGAACCACTGTCATTAATAATTAGAAGTAAATCTTTTTATTCCATTATTCATTTACTTTTCTTCACACCATTCATAAAAAAAATCAAAATTTGCTTTTATCTGTAATAAAAACATCTTAAACGTCATTTAATTTGTTAACATATATCTTAATAACCTACAAAATGTTTTTTTGATAGATATTTGAAATGAACGGTTTTCTTCAGGCTTGACAAATATAATAGTTTACAATTTTAAGGAAGTTTCGAACTATTTCACGACAAAAAGTTTTATCAAATGATTTTTCAGTTTTCATCGCTACTTTATGTACACTTATTTCAGGATTACTTTTAATTTTTTAAATAATTTAACGTTTTTCACAAACCATAAGTATTTTTGGAAGTCTGGAACGATGTTTAGAAACAAATATTCCTATTGACTTAAAATTACTCACTATACCCTAAATTAACAAATATGTTTTTTAAATTATTTTCCAAATTTTTCCTCATATTCTACTTTAATTCCACAACAATTTCATAGTTTCTACAGATATTTATGTCTTAGAATTTTCTATAATTCGTTAACAAGATATTTTCAGTCAGATAAGTTTTCATTCTTAAATTTCTCGACCCATCTTCTACATATCCTTTTAGATATTGCGTTTTCTCCAATAAAATTAAAAAAAATTCTTAATGCTTCTGCAGTATATTTTGGTTGGTAATATTCGTAGAGTATAAAATACTATAAATGAAATTTATCGACAGACATTTTTCTTTCACTATTCCCTGGTAAATTCTGCCGATTAAACATTTTTTTCAATGTACAGTAGTACCTAGCTTAGTGCGGCTTCGATTAGTACGGTTTCACTATAGTCCTATTTGAAATTACAAAAAAATATATATATATGCGCATGCGCATATTATACACATCGCATGCGCAGTTCTAGTTTTGTGGTCTCTTTCTATTAGTTTTCGATTCGTAACTCTAGAATAAAGTTGATTTTTTGATAATTAAATTTTAATAACCCATTTGAAAATGAATTTAAAATGTATTTAAAATGAATGTATAAACCCCTGATTTTGTTTTGTTGATACATACAAACATTTGAATATATTAACCTCGTTTTATTTACTGAAAGACAGGAAAAAATGTGTTTGAAACCAATTAACATTTTTGTGTTTAGTTAATGTTTTGATTAGTCTGGTTTCAAATAGTCCGGCAAATTAGTGGAACTGATTAGCCGCACTATGCAAGGTATTCCTGTATATTAAAGAGCATCAATGATAAAATATAACTGTAAAAAGAGTGAGTCATACACTTTTTATAAACACTTTTCTACGTGCTAAAAATAATCAAGCACTAAGTGGACAAAATTTGTCAGTAGACCTAATATTTTAAACTTTTTATATTAATTAAATATTTTAGTGTGAAACACAAAAGAATTTATATGTTTTATAAACTATTTGTTGCAGTAGCCAATTTATTGTTTTATTGATAATTTAATGTTCGTTCTATATTCAATTTCAAGATAAAATCTTTCTCAATCACACTCGAAAAACACAGTTATTTTATGTCATTATTTTTCTCATATTGAATTAATAAACTACTTGCAATTTATTGAATCTATTTTTATAATTTATTTCACAAAATCCTATATAAAGTTTTAAAGTGAATATGTATATGTATCAAAGTATGGATGTTATTGGACTAAATTTTTATTCTATTAAAATATGATTAAAAATTGAATCATAATTTCTTAATAATAAAAATATGATAATTAAAATATAATGAATCATTTTTTATCTAATTAATCATGCAACTACAAGATTAATCATATCATTTTAGTTATTTTTTAAATAAAAAATAATCTTATGAAAATTTAATTCAATAAAAATTTAGTTGGTTAAAAAATATTAAAAAAAAAACTAAAATTTCAAGTTGAGTTTTTTCTTCCCCTACATATTTGCTTCTTCTTCGAAAATGAATTTCTTTGTTAAGCAAAGTTCATCCCATTTCACCGCTTAAAAGATGGAATAAAAAATGTAAACGAAACCCTTATTTGTGTTTTATTTTAACTGTTTTATATACTCCCGTAAAAAATTGGAAACTATTATAATACAGAAATAATTAATTAAAATTCCATATCATTAAAATTACAAATCAAATTTTATTAAAACTTATTTGTAATTTTTCCAAAACAAAATAATTTTATTTGACACTTTGATTTTTAAGTTTTATAATAATTTTTCATGACGATTTAATTAATAGTCGTATTTAACTAATATTTCACAATTTTTAATATGCAAATCAGTTTATTAATTATTTAAAACGATTGACTACTAAAAAATCAATCACAACTAATAATTAATTTATTAATCGTTAGTCATCGATTGATTTAAAGACGATTAATTTGTAATTATTGGTTTTATCAATCACTTGGAACTACTATTAATTAATAAAGTAATCGTAACTAACGAATAATTTTGCATATTAAAAATTTAGTCGTTAGTCATCAATTGAATATTTTTTTTAATACTTAGATATGCGTAAGAATTATATTATATTAGTTTGTAACCATGCTTCATATATTAAAATTACATTTTAAAAGTTTAAGATCTTAATTTAAACTGAACTGTGTTCTAAAAATATACAAAAAATAACTGTGTTACCTCACATTTCTATAATCAACCCTTTCATAAAGAAGACAAATTAGTTTACAATTAGATGCTCGCTTTGATAAATAAGTGCTCCTTGCAACCGAGAAAATGACTTCCCTTGCACTAAATATACGCCATGAACTAAAATATCGCGTGTAAGTACATTTCAACTGATTCTTTTGAAATATATTCACGAGTGAATTCTAAAATTTAATTATAGTTCAAACGTAACGTAAGACGAGTAAATTGTACACAATAGATATTAATGTATCGAGAATTATATTTTTTATAAAAAAAAATTCAATTAAAAATATAAAAAATCCTTTACATTTAAAAAATAATTACATGTAAACTTTTTATGATTAAATTAAGGCTTGTGAACGATCATACACAGAAATATTTAACGAAAATAAAAAGTTGACGAAGATTTCTCATGAAATTTGTTCAAGTTTCAGAAAAGTTAGTGATCAAATTACTAAAACAATTTTAGACTTCCAAGTTAAATATAAACTTCTTAAAGAAATTCGAAAATTTATCATATATTAACATTGAAAAACAAGTGTTGTTTTTAATAGAAATTTAGTGTGAATAAAGTTCTGTTAATAATTTAAATAATATACTATTATGTATATATAATATAATATATATATATATATATATATATGTATGTATGTATGTATGTATGTATAACTAACTCTTGTATATCACACTAGTCAGATTAATAAAAAATTCTGTATATTATAAAATTGTGTTCAACAGAATTAATAATTACTGAAAAAACAGGTTAAGGTTCCTGAAAATAAATACACACACACTCACACACACACATACATATATATATATATATATAATATTATTCTGATCTATTTTCTTATGTCTTTATCTCATATAATCATAGATTTTTTTTTAGTTCTTTTTCTATACATATGTTCCAAATTAATAATTTCTCCTATCAATCTGTAGTTTACTCGCTATAAGAGTGAGGTACATTTTTTATTTTAAACATTTACTTTTTTTATAACGTTTATAAGTTTTACTTTTTCTGATTCACGTGATTCTTTTTCTATAGGGTTTTCCAATAGGAATGTCAGAACTTTGACAGCTGGTGGCAGCCATGTTTAAATTAATTTCTAAGCTCATTTTAATATTTGAACTCAGTATAGTTTAGCAAATTATAATGTAAAATTTAGAAATTGTAAAAACTACAATAAACTTATTGAAACAAAAGTTGAATGAGTCCATTATTTCACAAAATGGACCCATCCATTGGCCATCTAGATTATGTGATCTAACTCCATTCGATTATTTACTGTGGGGTTATGTGAAATCATTGGTTTATACTGATAAACCACAAACAATAAAAATAAATACTGTTTAATTCATGAAATTGGTTCATAAATATGTGAAAGAGTGACTAAAAATTGGACTAAACGAATGCACTATATCAAGCAAAGTTTCGGTGGCCATATGAGTGATTTGTTCCATCAATGATATAAAATATAGTTAAAAATTTAAAAATTATGAATAACTAATTAATTACATACTTTTTGTTTTATTTCTATTTAAACTTCTGAAGCGATTATTGACAAACCTATACATCACGTTTTATTTCTAAAATACATCTTTTAATGCCTTATTCTGTTACATGTAAGAATATGTAATATGTATATGTTTTAGATTAATTTTTTTTTGCAATAATTAAAAATAGAATACTAAAGCAATAAGAAAAGTAAATTATTAATTGAAATGTATATTTAAAAAATAATTAAATTTTCGTATTCATTACCCAGTTTTTTGGACAAAAAATATAACGAATGAACTACGAGTATAGAATAGTTATTAAAAAAATATTTATTATATTTCTATAAAATTTTCTTAGAACTGAATTAAAAAGTTATACATATATATATATATATATATATATATATATATATATATATATATATCACATCACATCATTAAGCCCATATCAATCCACTTCTGGACGAAAGCCTCAACGAATGCTACTATTTACTGGTATTTGATCATATTCATCAAGCTGACCAGGCGGATTAGTGAAGATTTTTTATTCAGGGTTTACTCTCATATTTTTATATGTTATTTTTTACAAAATGAGGTTGTCGGCCTTCATGCTCAATACTCGAAAGTGAGGGACTCTCCGACTGGGAATCGAACGCAATCTCCCGCATGACACGCGGTAATGCAAATCACTATACTACCCAGTCACATATATATATATATATATATATATATATATATATACGAGTATATATATATGTTAATGTGTAAGAGAGAAAATGAGTGTCTAGTAATGAAAAACAGATATACATACACAAAATATTATAACATTATTTTAAAATGATTTTAAAAAAATATATGATAATATTATTTAAAATATTACAAATTAGTTTATTGCAAAGTTTTGGGTATAGAGTATAATTAGTAAAGAATTATTAAATAAAAAAATTCTGGAATATTTAATTTTTGGAAGAAATATATTTATTTATGCAATTATGGAAAGATATGTATATTTATAAACTATTATTTTTAAATACCAGGGAACTCCATCCCCTACTCGTTTCATTTGTTGAACCCTGAATTTTTTTTGTTTAACAAAGTCAATAAATTATGAAAAATAAACTTTTAAGAAAGCTATGTTAATACTTCATTGTAGACGATGTTTATTATAGACTGGTGTTCTTCTGATATGCATTCAAATATAATGTCAATAAAATTGAAATTTATTTTGTCTAAAAATCTGTCTTCAATATCTGCTTGAAAATATATCTTGTTTTCATTTTTTTGTTGATTTTAATTTTTCATAATATTTGTTCCTCGGTAATTCTCAGGAAACTTTGAGAAACTTCGAAAATATTTTTTTACATCCATCCATTTATTTTCACATGACGCTGGAGTCTAGGAGTCATTCTTTTTTAACATATATATATATATATATATATATATATATACATACATATATATTGCATATATGTATATATGTTTGGGATAAAAATATTTTTGCAATATTAAAAAATAGAGTATATACTAAAATAATAAGATACTGAAATTATTATGTAAAATATATATTTAATAATATATAAATATTTGTAAATTATTCATTAAGCAAAGTTTTTTTTCTGACATACAGTGGTAATGGACGAAAAGTAGAAGTTATTTAAATATACATTAAGTAATGATTAAATCTATTTTTATAAAAATTATTAAAATAATATACAATTATTTCATTTCTAAAAACGTTTTTGGAGAGAAATTGAAAATATATACATACATACGTATATGTATGTGTATATATATATATATATATATATATATATATATATATATACATATATACATACATACACATAAAAAAAAACAATTGAGACTAAACTGTATAGATCGAGACTGAATAGTACTTTCTTCAGTCTTATTTGGGTCACTCTGTATATATATATTATATATATATATATATATATATATATATATATATATATATATATATATATATATGTTATAGTATGTGTAAAAGAGAAAATGAGTATGTAGTAATAAAAAACTAATATATAGAGTCATCCAAATGTAACGCCTAAATTTGTGTTGTATCAAAAAGAAACATGTGTAAAGTTTCTGTTCTGTCTTTTTAAAAAATGCAAATTTAGATGTCACATTTAAATTACCCTTTCAATATACTAGAATATTCTATTAAATATTGGTTTTATAATGATTTCCTAAAATTATTATTTGAAATTTTACAAATTAATTTAATGCGGGTTTTTTGGCATACAATACAATTAATGAAGTGTTTATAAATAAAAAATGTTCCGGAATATTCCATTTTTGAAAAAATGTACGTAAATGGATATAACTATAGAACGATAATAATTAATTATTTTTAAATATTTTTTTTATATATATATATATATATATATATATATATATATGTTATACAATACATGTGTGTATATATGTGAATAATTTACATAGTTTTAAATGCATTTCTGTGTATAACATACATGTTAATACTCCTCCGATTTATGCAGCGTATGAAATTTTAATCTGATTAGTCACCTACTTGGCGACACAAGTTAGATAATATGCAACAAGCTTTCTAGAAAACGTCGTTCTTGATAATGGTACATTTCTCCAAGGACTTTCATTCGAGATTATAATCTTTTCAGTAGTCATGTTCAAAATTAATTTTCTGCTTAAAATACCGTGTATTTATTTTCTCGTTATCTAATCATAATTTATAATGTTATTTGTTGTTTTATTTTAAAACACGCTAAGATTATTATTGTTAAAATTCATTTCAGTTTAAATATGTACATTATGTATGTATGTCAGTATGAATATTAAATATTAAATCACTTCAATCATATTTAATAATTAAAAATTAAAACGTCCTAGTCAATCGTTTCTTAAATAATAAACATAACATTAATTTTTAGAAAAATGTCAAACAGGTAATGTCTTTAAATATTGCTTATCATAAAGTGTTTTATGATATATTAAGAGGTTCAATTATGAAACTTTTATGACGAAAATTTAATGATGTGGAAAATGACAGAATAAAGAAAGAATTATTCATTTTCTTCAGCAATTATGTCATGTCATTAGATGTTAAATGATGAAAAATAGAGCTATCTTTTATTATATACCTAAAGAATGGTTTGCATGTAGTACCATTAACCTTTCATTACGTTAATATAAGGTTATGGATATGATATATCGACTTAAAAACTAATTACTGATTTATATGAATTTTGACGAATTGTATTGAATATTAGATGTATATAAATTTGTTGAAGTTATATAACAAATTGTAATTTTCATACCATTATTTTTTTTGAAAATTTAAAAATGATAAAATAATTTAAAAATAACAACATTCAATTCAGTTTTATTAACATTGTATTTTTAAAATTGTTATAAGAGTATTTTCTTAATTTGTAAAATTAATTAAATAATATATATAAATATATAAATATATATATATATATATATATATATAAATGAGAAAAAGAATATGAAATATATATTTTTTTAGAAATTAATGATGTCTTATACTTTATTGTTTTGCAATTAAATACTTACACGAGAATGTATTGTATTTGATGTATAATATTATGAAAGTAAAAAATAAACAACAATATAAGAAAATTCCTTTTTATACAGTTAATATAAAAATAAGATAAAAAAATTATATCTGATTTTTTAACTTATATATATATATATATATATATATATATATATATATATATATATATATATATATATATATATATATATATATATATATATATATATATATATATATATATATATATATATATCTATATATATATATATATATTTGGTGGGCAATTAACGCCCTCCCGCTTTTTTTTTTTTTTTTTGTACATAGCCGCGAAATTCAAAAGACCAGAAGGCGGAAGGGAGATATTTGCCAACCTAATATATATATATATATATATATATATGTATGTATATATATACATATATATATATATATATATATATATATATATTAGGTTGTCAAATATCTCACTTCCGCCTTTTTGTCTTTTGAATTTCGCGGCTATGTACAAAAAAAAAAAGCGGAAGGGAGATACTTGACAACATATATATATATATATATATATATATATATATATATATATATATATATATATATATGAAATTTATATTTGTACTAACTCTTTATAAATTTATATCATTATTAACTGATAGAAATAAGAATTATTACAAAAGTGCTTAACATTACATTTCAAAAAATAATTATCTACTTTTAAAGCAATGTAGTATAATAATAACTTGATCCAAATAGGAGTAATTATCGGAAATAAACTGGTTAGTCATAAATAAACTAGAAAGTATTTGCATTTGATAGTCTAAAGAGCATATGTTCATATTGCTTTAACATGAAATCTAAATCTGGTTAGTAGATAAATAGTGTATGTTTAATTATAGTAGTATTATTTTCAATCGAAGAAAATAATTTGTACTTTATTTCAATGGAATAAAATACTACAATAATTTACTCTCCACTGTACATTACTTATGAAAATTACATGAAATTAAAACACTTCATAAAATGCTTTATTTTATTTAATACGAATAACTATAGAAACAGTTTACATAGTTAGTAAGGTGCATGAACTTGAATGATTTATTTTAAAAAATCAAATAATTGTTGGTTTAAGGAAAAATTTAAATTAAGAAAATATACTGAAGAAGTATATGGAATGAACTATTTTAATTTTATGGAAATAATATTATAATTCCTTAAGATAAGAAAAAAATATTAGTATTCAATACTTTTTTATTATTCATTTTTTGCTAATAAATATTTTGATGATAATTTCATCGTCTTCAAAAAAAATCCTTAGATTAAATTTATATAATTTTATATTATTGCACTCAAACATCGATATTTTCACAAACGAAAAAAATAGTAATTAGTGTACGCTTTTACATAAAAACTTATTATGTTGGGAAATAATTTATTTGAGTAACAATAAGTTAATCACAGAAATAAACCAACTGTTGATTTGTTTTTAATTCTGTTCAAATTACGAGTATAATTCATATTTAAATCCAAGTAATAAAGTTGTCATTATATACTATTTATTTTAAAACTGTGGCGAATTAACTTCCAAACAATTGAATCATTACCTCAGCACTACAAAAGTTTTCAATAATTACTTATTGTTCACTTTAACATTTCAGTAGCAATACTACCATCATCAAAGTTTGTGTTGTAAAATTCCACAGCTTGTCAGAACTTGTGTTATAAAAGATTTTATCATGTCATCCAATGAAATTTTGTTAACAAAGAAGAAACACAGTCGTAGTATCAGTTATAAAA
Organism: Neoneuromus ignobilis; assembly: GCA_029203775.1. Lineage (NCBI taxonomy): Eukaryota > Metazoa > Arthropoda > Insecta > Megaloptera > Corydalidae > Neoneuromus > Neoneuromus ignobilis. The sequence continues at coordinate 12,663,029 of CP092088.1, read as the reverse complement.
AAATACAGTTTGTTTTCCAATAAACCTTATATATATATATATATTTGTATATACACCTGGGTCTGTTTTTATGCGGTAGAAACGTTCCATAGAAAACCGTATTAAAAAAATTGCACAAAAAAAACAACTTACATTGAAAAACTAGGGATACGTTACGTAATTTTCAAAAACCGCATAAAACCAAAGCTACAAATTGAAATTACTCTAAAATTCTCATAAAAAATCAGGAAATAAAGAAAGCTTAAAAAAATTCAAATATCTGCAAAAAATTTATACAAAACAAAGGTTTTACTTTATTTTTTAATTAACTATTTAATTTTATTCCAAGCAATATGTATATATGTGTAATTTATTTTAGAACTTTTCATACATATTCTAATTATCATTGCAATAATATTTGCACTGTTTAGAATAAAAATAAGAAAATAAAAGAAAGTGAAGAGCTGCACTGTTTTCAAAACATGTAGACCAAGCCTTTTTCCAACAGGCATTTAAAGTCTGTTGTTTTATTTGAGTAATAGCA
>CP092088.1:12585006-12657506 GCA_029203775.1 Neoneuromus ignobilis | reverse complement strand
ATTATTAAATTATTGTAAGTCGTGTCCTTGCTCTCCAGTGAGCCAATAGTCTACATACAAAGATCATGATGTCGACTACTTGAATTAAACTAAGTAATTCTATTTCAAGACAAAACAAGAACTCTCACGCTATATTAGTCGCCTTGGGAATACTTGATTAATTTACTGCTTAATGGGCATGAGAAATAGATGTCACAAATTATTAGTTTAATCTGCCTCTCTCCCTCACTATGTATATTTCACATGAACTTGTCCTAACATTTTCACACCTCATCATATATTTATTATATTTATATATATATATATATATATATATATATATGTGTGTGTGTGTGTGTGTGTGTGTGTGTGTGTTTGTTTGTTTGTTTCAAGATATAAGTAAGAAAAAATAAATAATATTAAAAAAAGTATAACAATTTATCATAAAAACAATTATTTTCTTCCATTAAACGAATTTCTCGAGAATATTTTATGAAAAATAATAAAAAAAAATATATTTAGATATATATATTATATATATAAGTAAAATAAAGTATCTTTAAAATAAAACTAATTTATATTTTTACATTTAGAAATTCCAAATGCGAAATTTACCTTGAAGAAACAAGAAATATTTAATTATTAGCAATTTTTTATCTTAGTAAAGACATTTTACGAAAGAATATTTCGCTCGTCTACATGTTTATAGAATAATCCATCTATATTTAGCATATTTACGATATGAGAATTCTATCCTGGAGAAAAGGAATTTATTAAAATAAAAATATTTCAACAAAAAGTATTTTCCTACAACTTTTCAAGTAAATCAATATATGTATTATATATATATATATATATATATATATATATATATATATATATATATATATATATATATATATAGGATCGTTCAAGTGAGACTAAAGAGTTTAGCATATACATATATATTTATTTTCTTATTGTCATTTACTATTATTTATTATTTTTCAGTTTCATCTGAGACTCCCTCTCTCTGAGACTTATCTCTTTCCCCCCCCCTCTCTCTATATATATATACATATATATATAGAGAGAGAGAGAGGGAGAGAATCAATAAAAATAAAAAACAACGAAAATATAAGTTGGCCCAAATAAGACGAAAATATTTAGACATATATTTACTTGTTTACTATAATTTACTATTTTTCAGTCTTATTTGAGCTACAATATATAAAAATGGCACTACCAATATAAAATAATTCTTTTTTGCATATTTTTTTAATTTTTATTTCTAACAATCATAAAAAATAAATCTATAAAACAATTATAAAAATGTTTATTTCTATATTAAAATAAAACAGTTTTTAAAAAATAAAGAAAAAATTAAAATTAGTCGATATCAAATATAAATGTGAAAAAATATAAAATTTGAGTCCAGTCTAAAAAATATTTCGTTAGTATTTTATAGCATATCCTATCTCTCCATACACATTTGAACATTTTTGGAATTGATTTAATTAACTTTTATAATTATAATAGTCCACTATTGTTTGAAAATCAGTTTTAAATGTTATTTACTGATTATTAAGTAGTTTTGAAGTTTTCTTTCACAAAAAAATGTCAAAAAATTTTAATGGTATTTATTTCCGGAGATTGTTGTAATTATTTATTACTTTTGGAAAATTTTAGTTAAATGAAAAATGCAAAATATAAAATATATATAAGGTCGTCCAAATTTAATGCCTAGCTTTGTGTTATATTAAAAAAAAAAAACAAATCTAGACGTCACATTTGAATGACGCTATATTTTGGAATAATTATATTAATGTAAGTGAAATATGTGAAGTATGCGTCAGTGTTTTGCACATTTCTTCAAATTCTTTTTTAATTCAGTTTATAAAATTTTACAGCTTGCAATTTTTTTTCATAGAAAATTCTAACATGATTTTAACATATTCTTTACATGTAGAGGTTAAAACTATCAACCTTCTTTAACCACATTTTATCATATTTCATTCAGTTTTTTATCTACTTTTTAATTAAACAAATTTGTATTTTTTTAATATTTGTTTGAATAGCATTTCTAAAAAAAAATATTGTTCGTAAGTTTTCTTCATGAAAAATCTACAGATAATCACGCTTCCTTTAATTTTAATTAATTATTTACTTTTTGGAATAACTGTCAAACAACAAGTTTAAATAGAGCAATAAAAGTACTAAATATTTTAGTAGATTCCAAACAAAAACTTTTAATTTAGATTCTTACTTTTGGATGCTTTTAAAATAGTAATAGGGAAATCAAATATATCACAATATATATATCTACAAAACATATATATATATATATATATATATATATATATATATATATATATATATATATATATGTATATATATATATATATATATACACTTGGGTCCGTTTTTATGCGGTAGAAACGTTCCGCAGAAAACCACATTAAAAAAAACGCATAAAAAAAGATTTAACTTACATTGAAAAATTAGGGATACGTTCCGTAATTTTCAAAAACTGCATAAAATCAAAGCTATAAAGTAAAATTATCTAAAATTCGCATAAAAAATCAGGAAATAAAGAATGCTTAAAAGAAATTTCAAATATCTGCAGAAAATTGAAACAAAACAATACTTTTTTAGTTTATTTTTAATCAACTATTTAATTTTATTCAAAGCATTATGTACATTTGTGTAATTTATTTTATAATTTGTTATACATATTTTAATCATCATAGCTATAATAGCTGCACTGTTTAGAATAAAAAAAAGAAAAGAAAAAAGAAACTAAATAGCTGCACTGTTTTTAAGACATGTAGGCCAAGCCTTTTCTAACAGATATTTAAAGTGTGTGGGTTTATTTGAGTAATAGAAAAAACAATATGATTTATAAAATCAAAGATAGAAAATTTTTTCCAAGAGTCAGTTACTGTTATTGACTAATTTTATAGTTTATCCAATATAAATTGAAAAGTGCGTTTAACGTAATATTGTTAACAGTTGCAATTATGCCTTGATCTAATAACTGAATAATGCTTGCTGTATTGGGTGAAAAAAACATCATGTTTACATTTGGATATTTTAAACATGGATGATTTGGTGCGTTGTCAACAAAAAATTTGGCAGCTTTTTCATCTGCCGATGTAATCGCGCCCGTAATCTTCACCTTATGCAGTGCATTCCTTTTTAAAAACCCGGTTAACTACTCTTTGCTAGCCGAAAATTCTTTATCAGTTTGAGAAGCGGAAGTAAATGGCTCTGATTCCTTCATTTGTTAATAAAACTAAAGAGCTTTTCGTTGAATTAAATAACCGGTTAACAAAATTCTTAAAAAAATTGTATAAAAAGATACTAAGAAGAAATATGAATCGCATAACTCCAAATCGCTTTAAAAAAATTCGTATAAAAAGATGTTAAGAAAAAATATGAATCGCATTAAAATAATCCGCACGAAAACATACCCAGCTGTATATATATATATATATAAATTTGGTGTAACCATAAGTAATGTCGTTTTTTACATATTTTAAAACCATTGCCATCTACTTATTAAATGAAATAAATAAAATAATTAAATATAGTAGAATTTTGTACAGTATCAAAAAATGACATTACTAATGGGTACACCTAAATTATATATATATATATATATATATATATATATATATATATATATATATGGAATTTAGGCAGAGTTAACAAAACACACCCGGGCAAAGGATGGTGTCATCCGAACTGTGACTGTTAAGACGGGTAACAGTACGTTAATAAGGTGTGTAAAACAACTTGCATCTTTACCTATTGACATTAAAAATTAAGTGTAACCCAAAATGAAAGTGAAAAAAGGTAAACCGCGAGTGCGATACTTGTGATTGATTCGGTACCCTCTCAAGTGGGGGAGTATGTTGCGTAGCAAAAATCATAGTGGTCGAAATAACATCTGGCAGAACAAAGATTAAGTGTATTCAAAGACCACGTAAGTTAACGGTTGATAGTACCTGGAAACAGGGCATACGATCAGTTCTCCGTCTATAAACCTTCGATACTATGACAGGGTGTAATTGTTCGTAGTTTAAAGACACAACTGTACTTGTTCTTTCTGTAAGAAAGAACAGCAATAAACTATACCGGCGATATTAGTATAACAATAAGCTATACCTGTAATATTAGTATAAATACGCCGAGCAAAGAAGAATATTTGACCAGGTCATAGTGGGTTTTGAAAGTTATCCCGTAAACAAAAAACATAAACATTTACAATTGGGACTTAGCAAAGAAACTCAACATTTAGTTATAGTTATAATAATTAGGATTAAGCAGACTATTTATAATCTTCAATGTATCAACATTTGTTAAATGTATAATAATTTAGAACAATAAAACACTCTTTGAAGAATATTTGTCAATCTATATACGACCATTCGACGGAATCGTAATGTGTTGCTGTTGTAACACTAATAAATAAACGATCTGTATAAAAACTACAAGTTCACTTTATTTCCAAAGACACTTTCACGACTTTAAGTAGTCTTGAAATTTTACGAACAAACATATATATATATATATATATATATATATATATATATATAAATTCGGTGTACCTATAAGTACTGTATATATATATAAATTAGATGTACCCATAAGTAATGTCATTTTTTGGTACTGTACAAACTTCTACTATATTTAATCATTTTATTTATTTCATTTAATAAGTAGATTGCAATGGTTTTAAAATATGTAATAACGACATTACTTATGGTTACACTAATTTATAATATATATATATATATATATATATATATATATATATATATATATATATATATATATATATATATATATATATATATATATATATATATATATATACATATATATATATATATATATATATATATATATATATATATATATATATATATATATATATATATATACATATATATATATATATATATATATATATATATATATATATATATAGAGAGAGAGAGAGAGAGAGAGAGAGAGAGTATGTATGTACATGCATGCACAAAAGAAAAAGAATTAAAAAATACTAGTATAGATATTTGTTGTTTTGGAACTGTGGCTGATTCACTTTACACAAATTAATTTTAACCCCAACACCATAATAATTTAAAGTGTTCAATAATTACTTATTGTTCACTTATTATTTATAATTATATAGTCTATAATTATATCGACTGATGCATTTCGATGGCGATGCCATCATCGTCAGAACCTATTAGTATAGATACTTCAGAAATATTGTACATGAATATATTTGTAAGTACATAATTTTTATTATATATATATATATATATATATATAAATAAATTTTTTTATATGTATGCGTTTGTAATTCTTAATTTGATACCTAGAATACAATAGACCATTGAAACAATAGACCATTTTATACAATTAGATGTAGTGTATTATTTAAAATGTCTATCAAATCATCAAACTGGCATTTATAACATTCTTTCACACAATGCGTATATATTAAATTATTTAACTCTACATTATATTGTTAGACATTATCAGTCCTGTACAAAATGTCATCAGTTTGAAAATTCGATTGAAATACAATGCTGGCGCCATTAGTCTGCCCGATCATAATCCAGATGCTAGTAGTTACGATGTTACCTTCATATACATACAAATACAGTAATTTTTAGCGAATTGTATTATGCAAAAACAGCTCTGTTATCTACACATACAAACAGATCTAGTTTCGAATGTAGGAAACTTAAGCATTTATCTAATATGACAGGTTAATAGTGTTCACTATGGAAAAATGACAATAACTAGTTTTTCAATCCAGTTCTCTGATATACATTTGTGACATATAATCATTTGTTACACGTATCACAGTTTTTAATCGTTGAAATTGATGTTTTTTTTCGATTTAATATATAAATCCTTGTTATTTATGTTAACTTTTAATAGAAGTTTAATGATAACGCATATATTACAATTATAAACACGTGTGTGGATACGAAAATTAATTTAATGTCATGTATGATAATTGGTTATTATTATATACGACAAATAACTTATTAATCCTAAGATATATTTAATAGTGAATATATGATTCTTATATATATATATATATATATATATATATATATATATATATATATATGAATGTATGTATAGTGTGCCTCAAGAAAATATGAACTTCAATTAATCAAACAATATTTTTTTTTGTTCAATTGATAATATGTATAGTTTTATTATTTCTTATTACAAGATGACATATAAAGAATATTGACTGTAAAATACTTAAAAACATTCATATTTATTCGCTCTTTGTATTACCATTTATATCGATTTTCTTGTTAACCAGTTGCTCTGGCAATTAATTCACATGCACGCGTGGTAAATCCGTCCAAAGCAATTCGCAGCGAGTTGGTATTTGAAATCATTTTTTTATAAAGTTTTAGACACACACACATTAACATTATAGTAAAACTCTTAAATTGATTAACAAATTTATTAATAATATTAGTAATTTTTGAGAAGGAGTATTTCTTGGGTTTTGGTACGTTTGTTATTTTATCGAATAGAATAGAGGTATTAAAAATTTTAATATCCATCAGATAAAAGAATATTTTTCTGTAACTTTTTACAAATTTTCTCATTAAAAGAAAAGATGATAAGTAGATATCTTGCAGATCTACTCCACCCATATCATCATTGTAATCTAAAACTGTATTAGGTTTTGTAATGTTTCCATTTTGGTCGGTATAATTTCTAATTTTTTTCTTTTTTGTTGTAATCATTTCTGCTTTGGAATGTTTTGAAGAAATTAAATATATATCTTTTTTATCCTTCCATTTTACAGCTAAGATACCATTGCAAGATCTTGAAAAAATTTTAATTTTTTTAATTTTGTCGCTACGAGATATTTTGGCATATTCGTTCTATTAGATCTGACTGTTCTGATAGTATTAATTTTTTGCAAATGTAATTTCCGATACAGTTTTGGTGACGAATACCAGTTATTTAAAAAGAGGGTGTGTCCAAAATCAACTAAAGGTCTACATAAATCCAGTACAACATTTTCTAATGCGCTATTATCAGAATAAAATAATTCTTGGGTAAAATAGTTCTTTATAATAATAAAAAAAAATATTGTGTATTATAAAAATTATAGTTACTTGATTATTATACAATAAAAATATTTAAAATTAATGAAGTTCTACAAAAACGCACTTGTATACATTTAAAACAAAAGTGTGACATTTGCTAATTGAACTCCGATGTTATACTTAGCAAATATCGCACGACGTGCTATGCACGTCATATCGGCATTTGATACAGATAGCAGTCAACGTGCATAGCACGTCATTCCAGCGTAAGTGGTTAACTAGAAAAACAATTAAATTCATATGAAGAAATAAGAAAAGTATCAGCGACTCTTTAGTTCCAAATTAATACCATTTTATAAGGATGGAATAACTAAACTTTACCAAAAATGATATATTGTACAATAATAAAATGTAATGGAATTACCTGTCAATTGATTAAAGAAAGAAAAGCAAGTTGTTTTTATTTTATATATCAAAATCGAATATGTACTCATCAATAATTAGTTAATAAGGATGCAATGGACCATCTATAAGTAATATGATAATTTTTGTGTTATTCAAAATAAATGACTTAATATTGGGTTGTCGAAAAGTCATAACGAATTTTAATTATGTTTTTCAAATGTCATTTATTTATATAAAGTACAAAGTTTAATTAATGATATATTTATTATTTTGTTCGATGACCCTTTACCATCTTTTGGTACGATTCATGATTCCACGTTCGTTGCAAGACCTGTCTCTATCAGTAAAAAACTGGACAAGGTGCTATTTTATAGCCTCATCGGAATTGAACGTTTTACCACGTAAGGAGTTTTTCAAAGACCGAAACATGTGAAATTCTGTCAGGCGAGTACGCTGGATGTGGAAATACATCCCATCCAAGCTCTAATAGTTTTTGACAGGTGATCAAACTTGTGTGTGGTTTCGCGTATTTATTTGTTTTCTTTTGTATTCATTTATAACGGTTTATGTCTTTGTTAATATTCGTATGATTTTTCATGATTGCTGCTGTAGTCAAAATGCTTCTTCTGTCTTTTAACAACGTTGAAGGGCCCTTAAGTGGTTATCGCTTCTCGGCTCCTTAGAGCTAAGATCAAAGTGTAGTATCTGTTCTTATCAGCTTAACATCTGGTAGTCCTGCATAGCAGGACCAGTATATTAAGATGATTTTTAGAACATGGTGAAGAATTGTAGAGAGCTTGCTCTCGCTTCACCGCGGGTTGACTCAGTATTGCAGTTCCGCTGAGATCGGCCCACATTATATAAATCAAACATACACAAATTTCCGGCCTACGGGTATTAGAAGCTAAGTGCCGCATTTGGAGAACTTGGCTAACATTCGAGTTGGTAATATTTTTACTATGCTTGGCTTATTTGGCTAAGATCATAGTGTTAGTATTGTCGCGGGTTGGCACGTTACTAAGCCGATATTCGGACAATGCCATCAAAAGTCAGTTAGAATTTTTCGGTATTTAAAAATTATCGAAACCTATACAGTTTTTGAGGTTATCTGTTGTTATATTTGTAACAATTAATTTCTGACAATAATTTTATTTATAATTATGATTAAATTATTCTACACTTTTATCAAAAATAGTTATATTAAAATTATTATAAATTCTTTTTTCTTAGATGTTATTTTGAAGATTTATTGAATTTTACATGGTGTTGAAAAATTATCAATGATCAATACATAATATCCCAGATACACGCTATTTATTGCAGTGATATATTATTTGTGTGTATTTCCTTTAATTGTTTTATTTTCAAAACATTGATCTAATTGCATATCATATATTATACAAAATAATATGATAGTAATAAAAAAAAATGTTTTTTACAGGCTTTAAGATGGCAAAGTCTATTGCGAAAAAATTTTACTTATCATAATACAATTGTATCGTTTATACCTACTCAATCACTCGGAGGAAGCAATGGAAATCGAAGAAATTCCAAACGAAAACGAATAAATTTTCATAATTCATAATTTTATAAAAGTTTTAATTTGAAAATAAATATTAATCTTATTTAATATGAAATAATTGATCATTTTCTACTTAATTTTTTATCCCGTGTATTTACCGCTTCTCTACCTACTACATTCTTTCGTTTTGTTACTTGCTTTATTCTGACGAATTTGTTTATTTACGAGTTTTAGGCATGCACTTGACCATTTACCTTCTTATCACTTCTGTCGTGCGTACATAAGTACACACACCCTTTTATATTTATTTGTTTATTGTTAAATTTTTGAAATAGTTTTTTGAAAAATTATCTCAGATAGATTTATAGTTTTATACAAATTAATTACTCGCCCTAAAAAATGCAAGATAGAAAAGTGTTTAACAATAATTTATCGTTTAATTTATTATCTGATATACATTCCAAAAGCCATGCCATTATCTTCATAATTCCGATTTATGAAATCAAGATTTCTGTGTTTCAATCTTAATTTTACAGTGTAGTTCTTTGATTTTGGTCACAGCCATTTAAATTCACATTGGAAAATGAAATAAAATATTAGTAATTATTCAATACTTTGATCTAATTTTGTAATGATTGGAGTGAGAAAGTTATTTATGTTAAAATGAATTTGCCACAGTACTAAAATAAAAAGTCAACTGAAAGTATTTAATTGTTGAATATACATCAATTATGTTTATTCGTATTTATTTTCTTTCTTCAGTATTCGTATGATTTTTCATGATTGCTGTTGTAGTCAAAATGCTTCTTCTGTCTTTTAACAACGTTGAAGGGCCCTTAAGTGGTTATCGCTTCTCGGCTCTCTAGAGCTTAGATCAAAGTGTAGTATCTGTTCTTATCAGCTTAACATCTGGTAGTCCTGCATAGCAGGACCAGTATATTAAGATGATTTTTAGAACATGGTGAAGAATTATAGAGAGCTTGCTCTCGCTTCACCACGGGTTGACTCAGTATTGCAGTTCCGCTGAGATCGGCCCACATTATGTAATTCAAACATACATAGGTTTCCGGCTTATGTGGCAAAGATACCTCATTTGGCCAACTTGGCTAAGATTCGAGTATTAGTATCTACTATCTTAGCATATTTGGCTGAGATGATCATAGTTGTAGTAGTACTGTCGCGGGTTAGCTCGGTTTTAATATATCTCTAACCGTTCATCGATAATAAGCCAAGTAAATAAATTTAAGAACTTTGGATTCTACAAAAATATCACCTCTACGGCTTATCATACAATATAAAATCATTTAATACAATTAAATGGCTAATCTATGTTCTTTACTTTAAAGAATGTGTCTAGTGTAAAATATCGAGTAGTTAAGTGCTTCAGTGTGGCTAGCGTCAAATATCCAGTGTCTAAAGTGCTCAGTGCCTAGTAGTATCATCTATTCCAACGGTTTCAGTGACAAATATATTCAGTGCCTGTACAATAACAAATCTAAAAGTGTTACAAGTGAGAAATAGTGGTAAATGCAGAAACAAACGACCGCCCACTCTAGTACAAGTGGTCACAGGCGGTCAAAACGTTGCAACACTCGTAGATATTCCGGTACCCTCAGTGTATAGTATCAAATTTCCATTTGCTAAGTGCTCAACGTCTACTAATATCATCTATTTTAGCGTCTAGTGACAAATACTCGGTGTTCTCTACAATAACAAACCTAAAAATTCATTAAATAAGAATTCGTGAAAAAATGCGGAATCAAACGATCACCCACTATTACAGTGGTCACGTACCACAGGTGCTCAAAATGGTGCAATACTCGTCGATATCCCGTTACCTCTGCCGAATGGCTTCGAATGCTCGGTATGCAGTGAAACATGGAGTCAAACTACAAGAAGACCCACTACGTCGTATAACCTGCACGGCGATCTTAAAAAACACATTAAGAAGACTCATGGAGAGCCGATATTCGCGTTTGTATGCAAGTCTCTATGCATTGCGAGGCAACTCTGAAAAAGATAAATGTACATTACAAGACATGTTGCTCCACGACGAACACTCCCAATCCAGCTCCGATCAACACCATCGAACCTCCCTCTCCAAAATCCCCACAACAGAAAAATACCGCTAACTCCCCAGATACCACTGGAAGCATCTCCCACGATACAACCAGCAGACCAAACACCCCTCTTGCTGCGAGCCAAAAAGCCCAACCCCAATCTGAAAACCCAGTGGAAGTCATAGCAAACGAAACTACTATTCGTGAGGGAAGGAGCAGTGAACTGACTACCGACGACCAGGAAAAAAACCCCAGGCACGTCAAACACAAACAAGGTGAACTCTCCCCAGATATTAGAAATCAATTCAGTGAAACAGCTCACACCCGACCAAGATAGATGGATAAAAGCAATAAAAGAGTATGAAATCAAGATTTCTGGTTTCAATCTTAATTTTACAGTGTAGTTCTTTGATTTTGGTGACTGAGCCATTCAAATTCACATCAGAAAATAAAATATAAGTAATTATTCAATACTTTGATATAATTTTATAATAATTGGAGTGAGAAAGTTATTTATGTTAAAATGAATTTGCCACAGTACTAAAATAAAAAGTAGACTGAAAGTATTTAATTGTTTAATATATATGTGTTATGTTTGTTCGTATTTATTTGTTTTCTTTTGTATTCATTTATAACGGTTTATGTCTTTGTTATTATTCGTATGATTTTTCATGATTGCTGCTGTAGTCAAAATGCTTCTTCTGTCTTTTAACAACGTTGAAGGGCCCTTAAGTGGTTATCGCTTCTCGGCTCCTTAGAGCTAAGATCAAAGTGTAGTATCTGTTCTTATCAGCTTAACATCTGGTAGTCCTGCATAGCAGGACCAGTATATTAAGATGATTTTTAGAACATGGTGAAGAATTGTAGAGAGCTTGCTCTCGCTTCACCACGGGTTGACTCAGTATTGCAGTTCCGCTGAGATCGGCCCACATTGTATAATTCAAACATACACGAATTTCCGGCATACGGGTGTTAGAGAAGCTAAGTGCCGCATTTGGCGAACTTGGCTAAGATTCGAGTATTAGTATCTATTATCTTAGCCTATTTGGCTAAGATTCGAGTTGGTAGTATTTTTACTATGCTTGGCTTATTTGGCTAAGATCATAGTGTTTAGTATTGCCGCGGGTTGGCACGTTACTAAGCCGATATTCGGATAATGCCATCAAGTCAGTTTAGTAACTCGGTATTTAAAAATTATCGAAACCTATACAGTTTTTGAGGTTATCTGTTGTTATATTTGTAACAATTTCTGACAATAATTTTATTTACAATATAATTATGATTAAATTATTCTACACTTTTATCAAAAAATGTTATATTAAAATTATTATGAATTATTTGTTTTAGGTGTTATTTTGAAGATTTATTGAATTTTACATGGTGTTAAAAAATTATCAATGATCAATAAATAATATCCAGATACACGCTATTTATCGTAGTGATATATTATATGTGAGTATTTCCTTTAATTGTTTTATTTTCAAAACATTTATCTAATTGCATATTATATATTATACATAATAATATAATAGTAATTAAAAAAAATGTTTTTTACAGGCTTTAAGATGGCAAAGTCTATTGCGCAAAAATTTTACTCATCACAATACAATTGTATCGTTTATACCTACTCAGTCACCACCGGAGGAAGCAATGAAAATCGAAGAAATTCCAAACGAAAACGAATAAATTTTCATAATTCATAATTTTACAAAAGTTATAATTTGAAAATAAATATTAATCTTACTTAATATAAAATAATTGTAAAAATTTAATTTATTTACAAAATTTATTATTTTTTACTTAAATTTTTATCCCGGGTATTTACCGCTTCTCTCCCTACTACATTTCTTCATCATGTTACTTGTTTTATCTTGATGAATTTGTTCATTTACGAGTTTTAGGTATGCGCTTATCTGTTTACCTTTTTATTACTTTACGGAAAAGAAGTTTCATTTCTAGCATGTGTACATAAGTACATATACCCTTTTTTATTTATTTGTTTATTATTCAATTTTTGATATAGTTTTTTGAAAAATTATCTCAGATAGATTTGTAGTTTTATACAAATTACTCGCTAATTTCCAATAGCCATGCCATTATCTTCATAATTCCGATTTATGAAATCAAGATTTGTGTGTTTCAATCTAAATTTTACAGTGTAATTCTTTAATTTTGTTTACTTAGCCCTTAATATTCACATCAGGAAATGAAATATAATATAAGTAATTATTGAATACTTTTATATAAAATAAAAAGTAGTTAATAATAAATAAAAAAAGTAGGCTGAAAGTATTTAATTGTTGAATATATATCAGTTATGTTTGTTCGTATTTATTTGCTTCCTTTTGTATTCATTTATAACGGTTTTTGACTTTGTTATCATTTGTATGATTTTTCGTGATTGCTGCTGTAGTCAAAATGATTCTTGTGTCTTTTAACAACGTTGAAGGGCCCTTAAGTGGTTATCGCTTCTCGGCTCCTTAGAGCTAAGATCAAAGTGTAGTATCTGTTCTTATCAGCTTAACATCTGGTAGTCCTGCATAGCAGGACCAGTATATTAAGATGATTTTTAGAACATGGTGAAGAATTGTAGAGAGCTTGCTCTCGCTTCACCACGGGTTGACTCAGTATTGCAGTTCCGCTGAGATCGGCCCACATTATATAATTCAAACATACACGAATTTCTGGCCTACGGGGGTTAGGGCCTAAGATGCCGCATTTGGCGAATTTGGCTAAGATTCGAGTATTAGTATCTACTATCTTGGCCTATTTAGCTAAGATTCGAGTTGGTAGTATTTCTACTATGCTTGGCTTATTTGGCTAGAATATCTCTATGGTCTTAGCTCTATTTGGCTAAGATCATAGTGTTAATATTGCCGCGGGTTGGCACGTTACTAAGCCGATATTCGGATAATGCCATCAAGTCAGTTTAGCAACTCGGTATTTAAAAATTATCGAAACCTATACAGTTTTTGAGATTATCTGTTGTTATATTTGTAACAATTTCTGACAATAATTTTATTTATAATTGTGAATTAATTATTCTACACTTTATTAGTTGTTTTGGAACTGTGGCTGATTCACTTTACACAAATGAATTTTCACCCCAACACCACAATAATTTAAAGTGTTCAATAACCACTTATTGTTCACTTGTTTTTTATAATTATATAATTTATAATTATATAATTATATCGGCTGATGCATTTCGATGGCGATGTCATCATTGTCAAAGCCTTTCTGTTAAAATCTAGACTAACTTTTTAATATATACCTATACTAGTTGTGTTATGTGTCTTTATTCAATCCAGATGACGAAATGAAAGATACATCCCTCAGTTGTAGATGGATTGAATAAAGACACATAACACAACTAGTATAGGTATATATTAAAAAGTTAGTCTAGATTTTAACAGAAAGGCTTTGACAATGATGACATCGCCATCGAAATGCATCAGCCGATATAATTATATAATTATAAATTATATAATTATAAAAAACAAGTGATTATTGAACACTTTAAATTATTGTGGTGTTGGGGTGAAAATTCATTTATTCTACACTTTTATCAAAAAAAGTTATATTAAAATTATTATGAATTCTTTGTTCTTAGGTGTTATTTTAAAGATTTATTGAATTTTACATGATGTTGAAAAATTATCAATGATCAATACATAATATCCAGATACACGCTGTTTATTGCAATGATATATTATTTGTGAGTATTTCCTTTAATTGTTTTATTTTCAAAACATTGATCTAATTGCATATTATATATTATACATAATAATATGATAGTAATTAAAAAAAAATGTTTTTTACAGGCTTTAAGATGGCAAAGTCTATTGCGCAAAAATTTTACTCATCACAATACAATTGTATCGTTTATACCTACTCAATCACTCGGATGAAACAGTGTAAATCGAAGAAATTCCAAACGAAACGAATAAATTTTCATAATTCATAATTTTATAAAAGTTTTAATTTGAAAATAAATATTAATCTTACTTAACATGAAATAATTGATCATTTTCTACTTAATTTTTTATCCCGTCTATTTACCGCCTCTCTCCCTACAACATTTCTTCGTTTTGTTACTTGCTTTATCCTGACGAATTTATTCATTTACGAGTTTTAGGTATGCGCTTGTCCGTTCACCTTTTTATTACTTTACTGAAAAGTAGTTTCACTTCTGGCATGCGTACATAAGTACACATACCTTTTTTTACCTACCAACAACTCCTCAATGAATTTACAAAATATAATATAATTTACAAATGACTGTGTTGGTCCTATTATAATAATAACAGCAACAATGTAAAACTGCGTAGAAAGGCAAAATATGACAAATTCGGTCTTTGTTTATGAATTAAAAAATATTTGAAAAAAAATCATATTTAAACATTTTACATTATTTTAAAAATTGCGTTGTATAATGTAGAGCCTAGATCGACATTGGAGTTGGTGTAAAAAATATGATGTCAAGCCAAATTCGACATAGCAGTGGTAAGGATTAAGAGAGGAAGAAGTTTTTATTAATAAAGGAATGTATATTTTGGATTTAAATTGAAAATTAACTTTTCGTTTCATTTCATTTTTTCAAAAAAACACATTATTTATGAAATAAAATGAATCTCTCTCTCTCTCTCTCTCTCTCTCTCTCTATATATATATATATATATATATATATATATATATATATATATAGTAATAAAAATTGATATAAAAACTAATACAAATTTTACCAACATTTTTCAATTAATTTCAAATAACTATTGAAAAAAATTTTTCTTTTCAATTAGTAAATTATTCGTATAGTAGAGATAAAAATTAGAAGATTAATACCGATGATTTATAATTTTATAAAAAATACCATAAATGTAGCATAAAATATCTTATAAAATATTTATTAAAATGTGTGAAGTAATAGGAAAAAAGCAGTAAATTTCATACACGTTAATAATTGAATATAATTACAGGCTGATGGAAAATTTACATATACAGAGGTGTGTTAATTTTATAATATGATTACGTTCAGCATCAAATTTAATTTAATATATGGTACACCTAACTTGTAAATAATTTTCTTAATTTATAGGTTAATGAACACGAATGTTACATATTATTAACAGATTTTGAACACATAACGATAAAGAAATGATCTAATAATTAGAAATAAGAAAAGTAAGTAAATTATTTTTTATAATATTTTTTTTATCTTGATATAAAATATTAATATATCTACGTATACAAAAATAAAGAGATGTTTACTAAAACTTAATTTTATATAACCATGAATATTAATTTTAAAAATTATATTTCTAACATAATAATGAAATGATTGCTTATAATATTTTTTTTTTTTTGGAAAATTAATAACATACTTATGATCTTATTTTGAACAATTTCAAATAATAGTTAAAATTCACTTCAACACAAATGAATTTAACTCCCTCAATACTACAATATGTTACAAAGTGTTCAATAATCACTTATTGCTCACTTTGTTGTTTATAACAATAATGGACTAATGCATATTTCGATGGAGATCCAATCATCAAAGTCTTTTTGTTATAAAATACTTTTGTTATAATATTTTGTAATAAAATATAATATATAATAACAAAAAGTCTCTGACGATGATGAGATCCTCATTGAAGTACGCATTAGCTAGTTTTTGTTATTAACAACAAAATAAACAATAAATGACTATTAAGCACTTTAAAACTTATTTTGGTATTGGGGGTGAAAATTCATTTATGTTGAAATCAATTCCAAATCACTTAATTATTTTGCTTTAGTCTTCTAATAATTCTTTTCCTGTTATACTTCAAACTAATTTTTATTTACATTTATTATTTTATTGTGACATTTCATAAGTAATAACGGTATTTAGTAGTGCCATTGAAATTTGGATACTCTGGAAACACTGTTTTTTCAAGCAGTTTCAACCAATGAAACAAAGAAGTTCCTGTTGTTTGCATTATTTTTATGCAAGCATACATAAATTATACTTTTCCTTTCATTCTATAATAATTAAATGATAAAATAACATTGTAAGTAAAGTTAGAGAGTGCAAAAAGTGTAAAAATGGAAATTATGAAAAACTGACCAAAGAAGATAAACTTAATAATTTGGCTTTGTCGAAAAAGAATTTAAGTGTTCGTAAAATAGCTAATAAAGTCGAATTATTAAATATTTTATATCATCTTATGGTATTGGGGGTGATAATTCATTAGTGTGAAAATGATAAATATATTTTTGATTAAAATTAAAGTCATTTTTTGTTATTTCCAAATATTCTATGCATTTTTGATAAGTGATTTATTAGTTTGTAAATACAGTCGAGTCTCTTTTTATGCGGTGGATACTTTCCACAGAAAACCACATAAAAAATCGTACAAAAAGGCCTAACTTATGTTGAAAAATTAGATATACGTTCCAACATTTTTTAAAACCGCATAAAACCAAAGCAATGAGTTAGAATTAACCTAAAATCGTATAAAAAAGTTTATAAAAATTTAAGAAAATAGGAATACCTAACAAATTCCTTGGAGAACCTGAAAGAAATTGATATGACACTTAAAATGAATTTGTTTTAAAACTTTATTTATTTCATTTTATTGAAAAATAACAATTATTTTTACATTTTTTCATCAGAATTATTATCGCTATCTGATAATATTTGGCACCATTTGCGAATTGTTACCAAATCACTTTCATCACTAAAATAGAGAGTCTTCGTTTCAGATCTGTACGGTAAAGACAATGGCTTTTCACAATCAAACATTCTCATTCTGTGTTGCTTTTTCCCTTCTAACAATGTAATCAATAATTAAAATTTGCAATGATAATTTTACTCATTTTTTACAGTTTGCGTTATCCAGACACACAGTTTCTCAGCTCACGCTAGAATTTGAAGCCAAAATTTGTGCAATTGACAAGAAAATGATTTTCCAATTTATTGTAAAGTTGAAGACCTTCTCGAACTATATTTACAGTAAGGAAATTAGTTTTTTTCCGAATCACTATCACTTTCTGGATCTTAGATGATATCTAAAGTTACACCAATAATATCATTGTCACTTAAGATATTATCCAGAGCAATTCGTTGACATCATCCTGGTTAAATATATCAAAACCTTCTCCGTCAATTTCATGTGCAAAGTAATGATTTCATCTAATATTGTTTGAATGATTTCACTATCTGAAACACATCCAGACTAAATTGCTTTCTAACAGGCCTCTAATGTTTGTGGTCTTATTTCAGCGATAGCAGATGCAACATTACTTAAACAGTCCAAAATAGAATTTTTTTCTAAACTTTAGTTATTGCGTATATTTTCAGTATTTGTATGTGTACGCATAGTATAATACGTATGTATAGTAGTGCGCAATCTGTAGGTGGGGACCCCTCAAGGGGTCACAGAAAAATTGTTGGGGGTTGTGGAAATTTTGTGAAATTCTCATGTTGGATAATACATTTTTAATTGAAAGAACTAAAAAAAATATTTAATCAAATTAATAAAAAATTAAGATTGTGTATAATAATAATGAATTTCTGCAAAAAAAAGATTATTTTATTTTAAATTTACACTTTTCTAATAGAAAAAAAAACTTATACTGGCACCTTTATTTTTAGATGCAGGATGGATTGGAAAATTGAGTTACTTGGTCGATATATTTGAAAAACTCAATCACTTAAATGTAAGCTTACATGGCTACGGATCAAATGTTTTAAGATTGTCCAGTAAAATAGAAGCTTTTAAAAATTAGTTAATGTTTTAGAAAGTTCGGCTGGATAATAATAACATAGAAATGTTCTCATGCTTTTCCAATTTCAACAAGAACAATGATGGCTTTGGGGCATTTAGAAATATGATTTGCCTTCACTTATTGAAACTTTTCAAGACGTTTCGAAAAGTTTCCAAATGAAGAATTAGGCAGGATTTGTGATCCGTTTTCATTTGATAGTTTAAATTCAAATATTCTCATAAAAGAAAAAGAGCAGCTAATTGATATTTCTTCAAACTTTACGAATTCAAATTAAATCGTCGTTTTATCAAAAATGTTGGCTCTCAATTGGCGATGAGTATTCGGAGTTGAAGAAAAAGGCAATAAAAATATTAATACAGTTTTCATCAACTTATTTGTGTGAATTTTTTTTTATTAGTTGCTATAAAAACCAAGTATCGGTCATATTTAGATCCAGAAAATAATTTACGGTTTGCCGTCTCAAATATTAATCCAAACATAAAAGAAATTATGAATTCCATGGAAGCATAGCCATCAAATTAATTTAATTTAAAAAATTGTTTTTTAATGTATTATATTTTTTTTGTTAATATACAGTTTTTTCAAAAATCTTATATCAAATCGTATGTATCGAAATATACTATAAAGATTTGAATTTGTATGTGGTTAAACGACTTTTATTATTACTATTCTTATATGATTATAATAGGATGGTCACAACAAATAATGGGTTGCATAAAATTTCAATCTGAGTATGGGGATTTGCAAGTGTAAAAAGGTTGCACACCACTACCTATGTATATCCAAAGGGGAAACCCCGAATTTAGATGAAATATATATCACATAACTTTAAAATCGTATAAAAAAAGACTTGACTGTATTTTTTATTTACCATTGTATTTATGTTCATATATGTTTCTTTTTGTTTGTTTCGTCATTATTCAGTTTATTCATTAAAACAAAAATCGATGATTGCTACAAAATCACAATATTTAGTTCAATTATGATGATATGATTATCGAAATGCGTATAAATGAAAAAAAGTAAATAATAAATGATTATTTAATATTGTGGCGATTATGCCCATTGCATCGATGGAAGAATCGGTCAGCCGCCCGTGGCGATTAGAAAACCCCACCAAGGACGCAAATTAGAAAGTGTTGACCACCAAGGGAGAACCCAAACCAGATGTCACAAAGCCAGCGCCGGCCGATCCCCGATAGAGTCACCAAGAGAACAATCGACCGAGCCGCACGTGTGACATCTGGATCTGCAAAACTCAAAGACCACATACCGGGTCAGGAATGTGAAACGACCAACTGACCGGTATAAAAAGGCCACCGGATAGAAAATCATTATTTTCCTGTGAGCCCTACTCAAAACAAAATTTCTCAACTCCAAAACATAAACATTGTCTTACTTTTATATAGCAAAATATCCGTGGATAACCTGCTAATGTAACATACTATCAAAATGTATAAATCATCTGTACATACTATATATATACCAATAAAGCATTTATCTATCTATCTCTAAAATCATCAGTCAAACATTCTACAGAACGTGGAGAGTGAGGGTGAACGTGTAAAAATACGAAGTGTAGTCCACTTCGCCCCTCATTGATATCTCCCTAGGCTCGACCTGCTTGAGCTCAACGGGGCGCTGATTGAGTTGGTGGGAGAGGCCAAGTACCACGGTGTCTTACTCGACCGTCGCCTGGACTTTAAGAACCATACCCAATATGTCCTCTCGAAGGCCCAGGCACAGCTCTGCAAGTTGTATCCCATGCTGAATAGGAAGTCAAAACTATCGCTGAGAAGTAAGCGCATGCTCTACCTCAGCTGCATTCGGCCGATCATGACGTATGCAAGTCCAGCCTGGGCATATCACCCTAACAACACCAAATTGCTGCAGGTGTTCCAGAACAAATGCACGTGGCTCATCACCGATGCACACTACTATGTTCGGAACACCACCCTTCATCACGACCTCCGTCTTCCTACGGTAGAGGAGTTTGTCCGTGGACAGGCTCAACGGCTGTACGACAGTGTGGAGAAGAACGACAACGCCCTCATTCGTGCGCTTGGCACCATCGATTTCGTCGCAGAGTACAGCAAGCACAAGCGGCTCTGTTTGCTTGCGCCGCTGAAAACAGTCGACGAACGATAGGAGAGGCCATCACCGATAACTTGACTGGCAGTGGTCGCCCCCGCGTGGATAACCAGGAGCTCTGCTGGCCAATCGTATGCATCGGTCCCAATGGGGACACAGAAAAGATCATCAAGTAATAATATCCCACCCAAGCATCAAACCATATTTTTCAGAGACAAGAGTCAAAAACTTCCCTCGGGAAAGTTGGAACCTAGTACTGACAGCCCAAACGGGCTCCAGACGCACGTAGAGTAAATCATCAGTCAGTTGTCCTTCGTCGTAAGACAAGACACTGGTCTCGCCATACAACACAGTACAAGAGACACAAGTCTCACCTCCATATCTACCATAGCATCAACTCTGTACAACCACTGTATCAACTACGTTAATTACAATAAAATATACTAGTCATTTTGATTCTGGTATTTTATTACAACCGGAGATCCTAATCTCCAAAATATTCTGTAAAATCTTGTATTATTATAGTGTATAATTATTTTTTATAAAAGTACAGATTAATAGTAAGAGATTTTTATTTATTTATCTTTTTAAAAGTAATATAATTTTTGTTAATTTTCATTTTAAGTTTTAATTTGAAATTAATATTTTTTTGTAACTAAAATCTTCCATTGACTAAAACACAGTTTCATCAATATAAGATTGAATGAAATGTTGAATATCAATAAATATTAGTACTTACTTTATTAATAAACAAATCTCTAAAAAAAAATCAAAATAGTTTCTGTTTAGAAATGTTACTCGTTTTAGTAGGAAATATAGAGTTATTAATTGATTTTTTATATGACTGATGTGTCGGTCATACGCAGATCGTTTTTCATTCAGAACTCAATGCGTATACAATATTTTGGTTTGATATGCAAAATTAATTCAAATCCAAGACGACAGTGTTAGCACCATTATGAGAACTATGTATGGCGCCAACGTTAAGGCGAAATTGTCAGAAGGGCCATGATTAATGGAAGCTGAACATATTTTATCTGATATGTAAACATGATAATTTCGTTTTTGAAAGCGAACTACTGAGGCAGCGGAACGATTTCAAAAGCTTATATGTGCGCGCCTCAACGTTGCTCCGGGGAAAAAAGCGTACGACACATGTAATAAACGAGGTATATTCTATTTCTTTTCGAAATTCTCAGACGCGAGAAACATTCAATATCGGCGAATTTATAGTAGCTACGTGTATTTAAATATGTGGAATCCGAAATACTATACAACATTATTCAGCTAAGTAAATAACAAATGTATTGATATGTAAATGTCACATTCAAATACCGGCAATATCGTATTTTGATTTATATTTTCGCATAACGCGTTTGCTGCATTCCGCATATGCGTATATTTTTTTTCAAAACTTGACAGTTCTCAATTAATAATTTTTAATAAAATTATAAAGATATTTATTTAATAATCATAGTCGAAATTCAAATATTATCATTCGACTTTACAACATAAACATATAATTTTATTAAAACGTTTTTATCAAAGAAAGTTAATTCACTTTAATTGAATAACAAAGTCTGAATTTGATAATAATTTAATTTTATATTTATTAAAATATACAAAAGTGTTCTTAAAAAATGTACATTATTTAAAACCTCAACAAATTATTATGTTTTTAAATACGTATCATTTCAGTTTTTAAACATTATTTAATATTTTTAGTAAAATTTTTATTTCTAGTCACACAGTTCTTTTTATTTCAATTAATTTATCTTTCATAAAATTACAAGATTTTATTAATATTTTAATATTTAATTATCGACTGTACTTAAATACATATAACTTTAATAGTATATATAATTATATACAAATTAATAACATAGTATTTTTTATAAATTATAGTCATTCAAATGTGACGTCTAAATTGGTGTTTAATTAAAAAGAAATATGTGTACAGGGTGGTGTATAGGGAAACATGTGTATAGTTTCTTTTTAATAAAACACAAATCTAGGCGTCACATTTGGATGATCCTGTATATAATGTATGGACAAATTAATCAAATAATTATTAGACTATGCAATGGCACGCACAACAATAATATATTCTAGACCAGGCGTCGACAAGCTATCACCCGCGGTCACCAAGTGACCCATTTGATAATTTCAAGTGACCCACTTGAGTTCCTCAAATAAACTATAATATATAAAAATAACTTATCAAACAAATTCTTCAAAATTAATATTATTTGAAACTGACATAAAAACTAAAATATTTCTTTTCTTTTCTTTGTTAAAAAGATAATATGAGAAAAAAATATCGATGAAAGCAATCTAAATATGTTCGAAAGTTGAATTTTGAACATTAGAAGTGAATTTGAAAGTAGATTTCAAAGTTTTAATAAGCACGGTGAAATGTTTACATTTATAATAAAGCCCGACGAAATAGACGAAAATATTTTAGATTTGCAGTATTTTAAATATCTTAAAATTGACAATTTAGGTTTAGAAATAATTGATTTTAAAAGTTCAACGTTGTGGACGGATAAATTCAAGACATTGCGAAAAGATTTAGAAAAAACGGAAGATAATCATCTTCTCATGATATCAACGTGTTGGGCATCACTTCCTACGAAGTTTTCATCTTTGAACAAAATTAGTTTTGCCATTTTGTCCGCGTTCGGTTTTACTTATAAATGTGAGCAAATATTTTCACACATGAAATTTATTTCAAGTAAGAACAGGAGTACCTTAACTACCGAAAATTCAGACGCTTGTATTTGTCTCAAGGTGACTAATTATAAACCAGACTTGACTAAATTGACATCACAAATTCAGCATCAGGAGAGCCATTGAAAACGGAGAACGTTTATAAATAAAGTTCATAAATTAATGAACTAAAACTTGACAATTATATTTGTTTTTATAGTAATTACAATTAGAATTTTGAATTTTTATATTTTAAAAGCATCTTGTAATTATTTTCTCAATAAAATTTATCTTATTAATCACTAAAAAACGGTTTTAAAATGAAAATACCAATGACCCAAAACGTCTTCTTAATAATCACATTTTCGCTGATTTTGACCCGCAGCCAAAAAAGGTTGCCGACGCCTATTCTAGACATATAAGATTAACCACTTGCGCTGAAATGACGTGCTATGGACGTCGACTGCTATCTGTACCAAATGCCTATATGACGTGCATAGCACGTCGTGTGATCTTTGCTAAGTTAAAATAATACCGGAGTTCAGTTAGCAAGTGTCACACTTCTGTTTTGAAAGCATACAAGTGCGTTTTTGTCAAACTTTATTAATTTTAAATATTTTTATTGAATAATAATCAAGTAACTACAAAACACAATAATTTATTTTTATTATTATAAAGAACTATTTTATCCAAGAACAGTTTTATTCTTATAATAGCGCATCAGAAAATGTACTGCATTTATGTTGTGTTGTGTTGTGTGATGTCAATCTTTAGTTGATTTTGGACATACCCTCTTTTTAGATAACTGGTATTCGTCATCAAAACTGTATCGGAAATTACATTTGCAAAAAATTAATACTATCGGAAAAGTCAGATCTAATAGAAAGAATATGCCAAAATATCTCGCAGCGGCAAAATGAAAAAGATTTAAAGTTCTTTCAAGATCTTGCAATGGTATTTTAGCTGTAAAATGGAAGGACAAAATATATATATATATATATTTGATTTCTTCAAAACATTCCAAAGCAGAAATAATTACAATAAAAAAGGTAAAATATAGAAATTATACCGACCAAAATGGAAGCATTACAAAACCTAATATAGTTTTAGATTACAATGATGGTATAGGTGGAGTAGACCTGCAAGATAGCAATTTATCATCTTTTCCTTTAATGAGAAAATTGGAAAAAAGTTACAGAAAAATATTCTTTAATCTAATACATATGGAATTTTTTAATATCTCTATTCTATTCGGTCAAATAACAAACGTACCAAAACCCAAGAAATACTCCTTTCCAAAAATTATTAATATTATTAATAAATTTGTTAATCAATTTTAGAGTTTTACTGTAATGTCAATGTGTATGTGTGTGTCTAAAACTCTATAAAAATGATTTCAAATACCAACCCGTTGCGAATTGCTTTGGACGGGTTTTCCACGCACGAATGTTAATTAATTGCCAGCGCGAGTGGTTAATGAAAATGTAAAAATTATGACGTTAAGGAAACTCTAAAAAAACATATCACTGGTAATTCAAAATGTTATATTTACTTTATATAGAAAAATTAAATATAAGTGTATTATTTTATAAAATATTTTATAGTAATATTATATTTAGTAGCGAAAATATCAAACGTTCTAGAAAGAAAATTATTTAGTACAATTGATATAAAATAAATTAATAAAGAAGTTTGTTATATACTAATTATGTTATTGTTTGTTTTCATTCCTGCTTTTCTGTTCTTTATATTTAACTACACCAAGAATAAAATCTTTGTATTACTGTTTATACCTCGCGTTGTGAATAGTTTTTATAATCTGTATTATATTTAAGATATTTATATTTTTTAAAAATGTTTACAATGTATATATGATAAAGAATATTTAAAAACAAAAAGTATTATTTATTTCTTATTATATTACAAGTAAAAATATCAAACACATACACACACACTAAAGAAATGTTATATCTCCTTCCGCCTTCTGGTCTATTTTATGAAATTCGCATTTTAGCTATATGCACGAAACTATATGAATAATGCGAACGTGGAAACTGGATATATATATATATATATATATATATATATATATATATATATATATATAATCACAAAGCAATTTAGATAGTACAAAAAAATAATAAAAAATATAAAGAAAAATATATGTTCCTAAAACCTAAAGAAATGTTATAAAAGTAGAATCCGTTTTTTCCAATCTATTTTTATGAAATCTCCATTTTACGCTATATGCACGAAACTATATGAATAATGCGAATATTATGGCCTGAACGAAACGCATCTACGTGGAAATCACCTGGATACGAACACTTTATCAAAAGTAGCAATATTTCATTTGGAATTCTGCCAGGCGATGGACTGAATTAGTTTTCAAGTGCAGTACCTTATTGAAAGTGATAAATATTATAACGAAATATGTTTATATTTTAAATGGTCACAAATGTAATCAATATATAAAATTATATATGTAAATCACAAATGTAATCAATATAAAAAAATAATAAATCTTATTATTTTTTTAAAAGTAAAACTAACACAATTTATTGTATATAACAAAAAAATTAAGCTAATTAAATGTTAACTCCCTATTTTTATCTTTGTATCTGATTTGTTTACAGATGCCTTTTTTCATTAAATTCCAATAATGTGGTTTAATAGAACAAATTTATGTACAGGTGACCCTCCTACAATACGGTTTCGTTCTAACACAATAAGAAAATTGCTGAAACTCTTGTATAACACGGCAACTTACAATACAGTTTCATTCTAACAAGTTAAGAAAATTGCGAAAACTCTTGTATTGAATTGTGGAAACCCTTCTAAAACACCAGATAACACGATTTTTATCATAGAAAATATATTATAAAATAGTAAATAATTATAAAATAATAAATACTGACTCCTAGTCTCATATAACACGGTTTCACACAACACGGTATTTTCTAGGAATCTATCTACCGTATTATAGAAGGGTTACCAGTACATTTTTTTTATTTATTATCAAAAAAAGCAATATTTTTTAAAAAAATAAATTAATAATAATTCAGTTATTATCTAATGTTTACAAATTTTATAAAATATTAGAATTAACAAAAAATAAAAAAAAATGATGTGTGTACTTATGTACGCACGCCAGAAGTAAAACTTCTTTACCGTGAAGTAATAAAAAGGTAAATGTCAAACACATGCCTAAAACTCGTAAATATAAAAATTCGTCAGAATAAAGCAAGTAACAAAATGAAGAAATGCAGTAGGGAGAGAGATGATAAATACACGGGATAAAAATTTAAGTAGAAAATGATCAATTTTTTAAATAAATTACATTTTTACAGTTATGTCATATTAAGTAAGATTAATTTTTATTTTCAAATTAAAACTTTTATAAAATTACGAATTATGAAAATTTATTCCTTTTCGTTTGAAATTTAACAGTGAAATTATTCAAATAGTAAATACAACATGCTGCGCCTATTGCTTTGCAATAATAATATGTTTATATGTTAACATGGGGCGCATGCGTCATAGGTCTCACTACCCCTCTACCCTATGCTGTATGTGTACTAGAGCTACTTCTCCATTTCTCCCCACTTTTTCTGATGAATTTCGTGGCTGTGCGTACGTCACTTCCGTTGCATGTAAAAATTTTACCCCAACAACGCTAAAGAAGTTTCACTTCAAAAAATATTTTCTGTACGTTTTTGGTACAAATTTTCAGACAAAATAAATTTTAATTTTATTAGCAATAGATTCGAATATATATCAGACCACTAATCTATAACAAACATCGTCTACACAGAAGAAAATTAATATAGATTCCTTAATGTTTAATTTTTCATAACTTATTAATATTGCTAAATAAAAGCAAGTTCGAGGATTGCCAAGCAAAGTGAGTAGAGAATGAAACTTTCTGGTATATGAAAAAAATATTTTTGACAGTCCAAAGAACTATTGAAGAAATAATGATAGGATTTTTTAAACATGATCGGAAAACCCGACAATAAATACGAGAAGAGAAAAAAGTAATTGACATAATAGAACAAATAAAATCCATGAAATTGGCATGAAAAAGAATATAGTAAGATTAGAAGACAATAGATAGACAAAAATTATTATGGAATGGCGACCAACAGACAAAATGAAATTTTGGAAGAGAACTTAGCAAAAATGGAAGGATGATTAATGTATTGTGGAGGTGAGGGTTAATGAGATTAGCTACAGACAAAAAATAATGAAAGAATCTTGGGAAAATATTTAAGAGAACTTAATTATCTTCGATGAGGATTTCGACACTGCACTCACTTTGTGTTGAGCACGATCGACTTCATCAAGTGTTCCAAATACAAGCAGCCCCGTCTGTTTGCGCCTCTAGAAAAACTTGACAAGCATCAGTGACAACAGTGAAGCTGTTTTATTGAGCTGGCCTGTAAAAAGCCACTTCTGTGGGTGGCTTAAAATTTCATTAGCCAAATAGCAAAAAATTATCTCATTAACAGGTCACAGAAAATACTTCAATTTGATTGAATTCAACCAAACCACGCAATAATCAGCTTATTTAAGATACTAGTTTGTAACCTTTTCACGAGATAAGTATTCAAAACATTGCTGATCCATTAAGTCATAACCGCACGTACATTCATTGAAGCATTCATCTATCAGTAGGTTAATATAGACTTTTAAGATAATAATGATACAGAAATATCTCGCATAGTTTGGCTAATCGGTTCCACTGATTAGCCGGACTATTTGAAACCGTACTAATCGAAACACTAACTAAATAAAAATAACGTTAATTAGTTCCAAACAATTTTTTCCCGGGTTTTCAGTAAATAAAACGAGGGTAATATATTCAAATGTTTGTATGTATAAAAAAAACAAAATCGGGGATTTATACATTCATTTTAAATAATTTTAAATTTATTTTCAAATGGGTTAATAACATTTAATTATCAAAAAATCGACTTTAGTCTAGTGTTGCGAATCTAAAACTAATAGAAAAAGAAAAAAAAGACCACAAAACTAGAACTGCACATACGATGCGCATAATGTGTATATACGATTTCGGTTTTCTTTTTTATTATGTTTTCATAATAAAGAGGAAAATTTGAAAATTTTGGTATAAAAATAATTTTATGTTTTAATTTTTTGGGATTTTTTTCAAGAAAAACATTTTTTTTTGGAAATTTCAAACAGGACTGTAGTGAAACCGGATTAATCCAAGCCGGACTATGTGAGGTATTTCTATATATATATATATATATATATATATATATATATATATATATATATATATATCCGATTGGGTAGAATAATGACTTGCATCACCGTTTGTCATAAGGGAGATTTTCCTTCTGTACATTTTTTATCTAATATGCGACTTTGATCTTTCATCGATTTTTTCCGAAATTAAATCACAGCATTGAAAAAATGCAATAAGAGTAGACATTTCGTTTAACATAACAAAAACATTTATTACATTTTTTCATTAGCTAATATTTACCTTATGAATTTCCAAAAAATAAATTACTTTCTTAATCATTTAACCATACATAATAATCATAAACCACTTTTGTATCCACTACTAGATGAAGATCTCTTCCAAAACTTTCCGTCCACCAATCAACCGGCACTCCAATGCATTTATCTTATATTCCATGCATTTTAACTTCTATCCTATCACTACATGAGTTTCTTCCTGATCTTTTTTATAATTCCGGATTTCCAATCAATACGTTAACTTGTCCATTGTTAGTATTCTCTTCATGCTATATGACCGGCCCATTTCTATTTTAAACTTTTCTTTCCAAAGTCCGTAACTTTGTTATTCTTTCGAATCTACTCATTTCGTTTTATATTTCTACGTGGTGTATATGTAGTGATACGTACATATTTATATATATATATATATATATATATATATATATATACATATATATATATATATATATATATATATATATATATATATATATATATATATATATATATATATATATATATATAACAAACAAAATATATATACAAACAAAATTCGATTTAATATAATTAATATTTTTTAATAAAATCAATTGAAATTATTTTCTGCATATCTATTTTTCATTCTAATTATATATATATATATATATATATATATATATATATATATATATTTATTAGAATAAATAAAGACACAACTAAATCGTTGATAGACACGTTTGAAGCTATCAAAGAACAAAAGAATTTGTGGACTGTTCTGAATATATTTCAACTCAACTGGAAACTTCGTTAAAACAAAAAGTTTATACAAAGAGTTATTTTATAAACTCATATATTGTATATATATATATATATATATATATATATATATATATATATATATATTTAAATATAACTTTAATTTAAATGATTATTTTCTTCTTGTTATTCATTTTGCCATTTCTCTTTCGAATCCTTTTCAAATTTATTTTATTTTATTGATAAACGAATAGTTTGCAAAGGTTTAGGTGTTATAATATCATAATTAAATTTTACTAATAATGAAAAGTAAAATTCATTATTATTAATTAAGAATGAAAGTATAAATGTAGTTATTAGAAAATTATTAGTTGCTAGACGAAGATTTTTCCCTCATTTTCTCTTCCATTTAATATATATATATATATATATATATATATATATATATATATATATATATATATATATATATATATATATATATATATATATATATATATATATATATATATATATATATATATATATATATATATATATATATATATATATATATATAAATCTAGGCAATTAATGAAATAATAGAAATACTAGGTAATTCTGCATTAAAAATGTTACCTTGTAAGATTGAAAATCAATTGATTTGATAAAATATTACAAATACATTCATCTACATTATTTATATTACATTTAATAAGCGTTAAAATATTTGTTTCTTTTTACTTTCAGAGTTTTTCTTATTATTCTGAAATATAGGGTTTTCCAATAAGCACTTCAGAAGTTTAAATGGAAATAAAACGAAAAGTATTTAATTAATTAGTTATTTGTTTTTTTTTATTTTTAAGCATATTTTATGGCATTAATGATAGAATAAAATTTCACTCATATAATACTATGACTTCATTTGATATAGTGCATTCGTTTAGTCCAATTTTTAGTCACTCTGTCACATAATTGTGGTCCAATTTCATGAATTACACGTTCAGTATTTATTTTTAATGTTTTTGTTGTTTGTGATTTATCAGCATAAACCAATGATTTCACATAATCCTACAGAAAATAATCCAATAAAGTTAGATCACATGACCTTGGTGGCCAATATATGGGTTCATTTCATGAAATAGTCGACTCATTAAACTTTTATTTCAATAAGACTATTGAAGGTTTTATAATTTCTAAGTGTTATTGAAATGTTAAATGTTCCATGATAATTTGTTAAACTATACTAAGTTTACATGTCAAAATGAGCATAAAAAAATCAAACATGGCTGCCATCAGCTGTAAAATTTCTGACATTCTTATTGGAAAACCCTATAAATTTATCGAAAACATCTAAAAAAATAAGATTTTCTGACTTACATGTTATTATTGCTTTTATTTATAGGACTATATAATCTTTTATGAATAATTATCTTCTTTAATATTTGAAAACGTACTTAATACATACTTAGTACAATTTATATGCACGTAAATTTATTATGTTTGAATTTATATATATATTTATATATATATATATATATATAAATATAATAAAAATTTTACACTCTAAATATTTAAATTAGTCTTCAAGTAGTGAGAATTTATAAACGGAATTCGAAGAAAAGATATTATTTATATATAAAAATATTAATAAATATATCCTATAGAAAAGCATAAAAATATTTCCGGTCATAAAAAACAGGTATTCATCAACTAGCAAGTGAGATCAACGCGACGAGTCAAAATCCCAAACTTACAAAATTATTACATTTAAGAAAGAGCCTCAATTACGAGTAGCAGTAGATAGATTGGCACTGATGATATATATATATATATATATATATATATATATATATATATATATATATATATACTACACACACATATCATCATAAGACTTTTTTACCACTACTGAATGAAGTCCTCCAAAAATTTTTCACTTACTTTAATTCAATGTCTCTTCCATTCTGCAATAAGATTTTTTTTATATTTTTATCTTATTTATTCAATTATTTGTTTTCGATCCTCTTAATGAATCTAAATATAATCAATAATTTATATATATATATATATATATATATATATATATATATATATATATATATAGAGAGAGAGAGAGAGAGAGAAAGAGAGGGAGAAAGAGAGATAGAGAGAAATAACTTCTCCTTATTTCTATATCAGAAATCATCATGCGCTGAAAAAATTATTTGAAGACTTATAATAAATAAGTTGGCGAAAACTTAATCTGTTTTAAACGCACTCGTATTTATAATTCTTTTTATTTTAATTTTTTTAATATATTGCTTTCATAAAGTTTTTAAAAAGAAAATTAAGAATAGTAAAAAGTATTTATACAAATATTTGCTACAAAATTTTAAATTTTTCCACCGGAATTGTTATGCATAGGTATTATTGTTTTTATATATAAAAAATTATAAACTAATTTATTCAATATAATATAACTTTATATCACCTCCTCTCTTACTTTCAATTCTTCCATTCCTCTTTCTCTCTCTCTCTTTATATATATATATATATATATATATATATATATATTTATCTACTTTGTGTATGTAATTTTCACTAATATAGATTAAATAAAAAAATAGGTTATTTTACACATACAAATTTACTAAATTACCAAACTCATTGTTTATGCAAAATAATTTTTTTAAGTTTTAAACAAATTGAAAAGGTTATACTCTTATAAAAATAATTACCTTATATAAAAAGAAAAACAAGAAAGATATAATTTAAAAATCACTCTTTTTTTGTATAAATATATTTGAGTCAATTTATTTATTCTTGCATGTCTGTTTCAATAAAACTCGTTTATATCCTTACAGTCTTATAGATACACATGTAAATAGTTATATAAGGGGTTTAAACTTTTTTATAGTATGAATTTATAATTATTAGTATACGTAAAAATATTTACAAATCAAGCTATCTGCCTGGTATAGTTAATAAATATACGATAAAAGCTTGGCTACAATTTTTGTTACCATCTCCACTTTATACAACATATGATATTAAAATTGATAATTATTTCTTCAACGACAATCAAATTCATAACGAAATTCTTCAAGAAAATATCAGTGAACATATTCCTGTTGAAGATAGTCTCACTGCCTAACAACATACACTATTGTGGAATGAGGAACAGTATTTACGTATAGCACCTGGTAAACAAAATGTGCCACAAAGTTTGCTGTGTGATGAACATGCCAAGAAACTATCTTTTCTTTAAATTTTTATTACTTTACGACAAAGAAGTTTCACTTCTAGCGTGCGTACATAAGTACACACACTCTTTTCTTTTTTTTTATTTATTCAATAATAAAATATTGACAGTATTAAAGAAAACAATTATTTAAATTTTCTTGAAAGTAAATAAAAATGTTAAAATAATTATTAAACATGGCGAAAATCATAAAGTTATTTTATATGAAAAAAGTGTAATATATTTTTCAATTTAAATGTGACATAGCATTTAAATGATATTTTTTGGCAAGTAAAAGTTTATAAAAATAAAAACAAATCGCCAATAAATAATAACCAAAACGAATATATAAGGACTTGCATAATTTATTTCATATAATAAAACATATATATATATATATATATATATATATATATATATATATATATATATATATATATGAATAATTTATATACATATATTCACATGAATATATGTATAAATAAGTTATATCACTGTTCTATTAATCTTAATAATATATTTGCAACAGTAACATCTGTACATAAAACACAATGTTTTATACATTTGTATATCAACTAGTAATGTAATAAATTAAGAAACTATACGCATTGCTAGAGACTATAAACGACTTCAACAATTATTTATATCAATACACAAGACGAAAGCTAATTATAATGTCAACTGAGCGTACCAAATATATTTTCAAAAACATCTCTGAAGAGACTATGAAACATGTTTTAGCATGTACATAAATTAATTCCGAAAGAACAGGGAATTTAATAATGACTATACTAAACACAAAATAAATTTATATCTTCATATAAATGGAAATTTTGTTTGAAAAATTCTTGCGTAAAATCGTATTTTAAGTGTAGGGTGCCGAAATATCAAGTTTCATTTTTTTGTTACTTTTTTTTAAAATAGTTACTGTATCATACTTTCTTTCGTTATATTTTTTTATACATACACACATACATACATATATTCATACTGTTAGTTACAAAAATATTGACCCATTCATGACATTTAAAAATTCGTATACATTTTGAGGTTATATTGATTTAGGAAATTAAAAAATATACTAATACAAATATTCGTATTCTTTTTATTGATGTGAAGTTAATTTAGGAAATTAAAAAATATACTAAAACAAATATTAAATAATGTGTTGCAAAATGTAGTACATATAAATTAAAAGTAATAAATAGATTTAAAAAAAGTACATTGAAATTCAATATATGAAAAACGCACAATGGTATTGTCATATAAACTAGTACACTTATCATCAACCAAAAAGTTTCTTGAAAATAAGTTGAATTGAAAATGGCATGTATTAATGTGAGAATATTTAAAAAAAATCAAAACTACTAATAGTTTAATTAATGAGCCACATGCTAATCGACTGAATTTTTCAATGAGATAGTGAACGAAAAATATATAAAAAACGAGTGAAAGAAAATCCTAGTGTGAGTGCAAAAGAAATTTGTGCAGAAATACAGGTTATCCAAACGTGATGCCTAGATTTTTGTTTTATTAAAAAGGAATATATGTATAGGGTGGTGTATAGAGAAACATGTGTTTAGTTTTTTTAATAAAACACAAATCTAGGCATCACATTTAGATGGCTTCACAAAAAAAGAATTGTAACTGTTGAAACTATTCGAAGAAAAATAAAAAAAGTAGTTTTAAGAGTTGTATTGCACGAAAAATAAATCGTTGATAAATAAGATAATTGGAGATGAAAGAATTAAATTTACCATATGCATGAGCTGAGAAATTTTTGTAAACGCGTTATATTTCATTTAGTGACACATTTAAATTTGAAATATGTGATTAATCCTTAAAAAAATATGGAGAAAACGGAGTCAAGAATTCTATAAAAAAATACAACCTTAAGTAAAATTTATAGAAATTTAATAATGGTATGTTAATACATAGCGACCAGTAGAGTGAAAAATCTTCGTCTTGAAAACGCATTCTATAGAGCAATAAGTGTTGAAATATTTGATTCGACTCGAAGAAAGCGTATAGAAAAAAGTGAAGCGAAGAATTCCATAAAAACATTTTTAAACAATGTAAATTATAAAAGGAAATATTAGAATATTAATGTTACAATAATTAGCATTGAAATATTACGTTATTAGTATTGGAATATTAACATTAATTGTAATTAATATTATTTTCCTTCTAATCAACTCTTTTGTCGTTTTTTTACAAAGGTGAAAATATTTTTTTTCATTAATTCAGGCAAAATATATCTATAGGATGTTTTTAAGGGTGATAAAACTTTAAATTGAATCCCTATTGAAAATTCTATATTTCTAAAAAAACATCCTATATAAATATATAAGATCATTCAAATGTGACGCCTAGATTTGTGTTTTACTAAAAAGAAACATGTGTATAGGGAAATATGTAAATAGTTTAACACAAATGAATTTTAATCCAACATCATAATGGTTTAAAGTCTCAGAAAGACTCTAACGATGATGGCGTCGCCATCGAAATGCATTAGCCGATATATTTATAAATAATAAGTGATTATTGAACACTTTAAACCATTGTGGTGTTGGGGTTAAAATTTATCTGTGTTAAAGTGAATCAGCCACAGTTCCAAAACAACAAATAATGTTAATAGTTTCTTTTATTTCTTTTTAATAAAACACAAATTTAGTCGTCGAATTTGGATGACCATAGTATAATAATAAACATTTATATAATAAATAAAATAAATTTTCTCAATATTTTTCAATTAAATTAAATTAACTATTGAAAGATATTCTTCTTTTCAATTAGTCAATTATTTGTCTATTAGAGTAAGAAATTAAAAGATTTATTGCTATTAATTTATAATTTACATAAAGGTATTAATTTATGTATGCATATATAAAGGTATGATAAAGTCCTTTATATATTACATACACATACATGTATGTATATATATAAAAGGTGTTTTAGGTTAGATAGAATTTTTAATAGGGATTCGATTTATAGTTATTTCACGTGTTTTTTAAAAAACACCTATATTTATCTGTAATTATAGCTTTTAACTCAAATTTAATAATAATGAATTAATGTCTAATACTTTTATCGATTCTATAAATACCCTAGTATTTAAATATAGCAATTGCAAGAAAGTATTTAAGTATAGAAATTATTATATAATATTCATTCTTGTATTTCAATTAAGGTTTTTTGGAATCATCTGAAGAAAAAGTACGTATTTTTAAATTAATAATAATTGTATGTTTTGTATTAAACAAAAAATAATTGTACAAAAGTAAAATGAAACAATATTATGTTAATTAGTTTCACTGAACGTATTAAGAAATATGTGAACTAAAAATCTTAACTGTGTCAATACTCTTTACTTATATAATCACTCATCTATGATTTTATACAAATGAAAGCTTTTAATATGTTTAAATAATCAAAAAAGTAAGTACATATACTTGCGTTTTGTAGATTGTATTTAACGACTCGACACTCACCTGAAACAAAAATAAAATTTAATTAATATTGGAAATCTTTCAGAAATATATAAATACATATTCAGTAATAAAAAGATATAACTGATATAAATACTTATATTAGTCAATTAATAATAATGTTTTTGAAGTATTTAAATATATATATATATATATATATATATAAATATATAGGAGGGTCGTTTGATAAGTATGGTGAATTTATTTATTGTTTAATTTAATTAATTAAATTAATTTAATTTTTCTACTTTTTTACCATACTTATCAAACAACCTTCGTATATATATATATATATATATATATATTAATTAAATTAACATCATCTGTTGTTATGATTTAAGAACAATATTATATTATAATAAGCTTTTTGTTGCAAACACATATTTTTAGTTAAAAAGTTCTAATATATTAATAATATTTTGACATATCAAAATTCTAAAGTATATATTTTTTGAAATGAATGTATATAAAAAATGGTCAATAATTAGATTTGAAAATCCTTGTTTCTTCTTTAAAATTATAAATAAGTACTTATAAATAAAAAAAAAGTTGCATAATGCAGCATGATAAAAACACTTCTAAATCCTATTATAACACTATAATCATTCTCGTATAAATTGGTAAATAAATTTCACATTTCTAGATTATAAATTAAATTATTATATAAAATGTTTTAATATATATATATATATATATATACGAGGGTCGTTTGATAAGTATGGTAAAAAAGTAAGAAAAATTAAATTAAATTAATTATTTAATTAAATTAAACACTAAATAAATTTATCATACTTATCAAACGACCCTAATATATATATATATATAATATCCATCATCAAAATCATCATAAAAGCCTTTACCAGCCCACTGCTGGGTAAAAATCTCAACGAATATTATTAATTCTTCTTAAATATTTTCCCCATATTCTACAAATATATTTTATCTGCTGCTGATTGATTCAACCCTTATCTACACTATACTTCACAATTTAATCATTCTCTCTCTCTATTCTACAAATATATATATATATATATATATATATATATATATATATATATATATACTATATATTTATATATATATATATATATATATATATATATATATATATATATATATATATATATATATATATATATATATATATATATATATATATATATATATATATATATATATATATATATATATATATATATATATATATATATATATATATATATATATATATATGTATAATAACATGAACAATGAAATAACAGAGAGCCTAAAACTGAAAGCATATAAAATTTTTTTACTATTTTCTTGCACTCACGGGTTAGAACCTTGGACATTGAATACAAAAATGATACAAAAACTTTTGATAACATAATGAAACATGAAAAGGATAATATTGAGAATTTCTAAAATTGATGGGAAACTTGTAATATATACGAGAACAAGAGTAACTGATGTAACACATAAATAAAGTCTACGAAATGGGCTTAAGCAGGACACATAGCAATAATAGAAGACAGTAGATGGATAAAAAATGATTATAGATTTGTAATCAAAAAAACAAAAAGAGACCAAGGAAATGATACTAACAAAGACGGAAGGATAAAATTGTAAAGTTTAGTGAAGGTAAAAGTTAAATGAGATTAGTTGAGGACTGTAAACAATGAAGAAACTTTGAAAAATATTTAAAAATGGCCTAATGACATTTGATGGAGCTTTCACCCAACAGTGGATTAATGTAAGCTTTTATGTTTATATATACATATACATATATATATATATATATATATATATATATATATATATATATATATATATATATAAAGAGAGAGAGAGCCAAATGAGACTGTAGGATAATAAAGAATAAGAAATGATAGTAAGCAAATAAATATATTTTTAATCCTTTAATCTCATTTAAAATATCCTATATTTATATATCCATATAATTACATATACACGAATGTTCGTGAAAATAGCAGCGTGATTTTACTTTTTTATATTGTTAACTATATATAACATAAATAAAAGCAAAACAATATTTTAGCTATGGATTATAAAGTTAATTGTAATATTTTCATATCCAAAACAAAATTAATAATTATCCTAAATCATAAAAAGATGAGAACTCAATAATCCACCATGTTTTATTGTTTTTGTGGTGTATCTTTGTTCAAATTCAGTATAATGAGGTCTTCGAATGTATTATTGCCCACTACTAGAATTAAATAAAACTATTTTGGACTCATTACACCAAAGGATATTACGTCATTTTTCGGGAGGTCATTGTCCATCCACTTGGGCGAAGTTTATCCTGTTTTTCAGTTATCTCTTATTGAGTAATGGCGCTTTCCTTGAACGTCTTGCATTTGAACCTGCTTTAATAAGCCGATTTTTTATAGTTGAAGCACTTGCTGGCAAATTCAGATCCTGTTTGATTTGTTCAGAGCTTTTAAATGGATTTATCTTTGAATCTAAAATTATACTCCTGTTATTTGGGGCATAGTTTTCGACTTTTCTCCTCTTTTTTCTGACTTTGGAATCATTTTTTAGCATTAGTAAACATATTTGAGGAACACCTCATTTTTTTTAAATTTTTAAGATGTTTTTCCTAATTTGTATAATTTTAAAATTAGTGCTCGCTTTTCTGCACTACAAAGTTTTGCTTTGCCCATTTTTTTCTATAATATATTAATGACAATACCAGAACAAATTTTAATTAATTAACACTATTAATTTGCCTTTTAAATTCAAATTAAGAAAAGAAAAACTCATAATAACTTTAATTTTTAGCTACAAATATTTCGCATTGCTACTTTCGCAGTTGACAAAGAAATGAAATGAATAAATAGAGAAATTATCCAAAACAATCAGGAAATACTCAATGCTGCCACCGTGTTTTTTCCATAATCACCCGAAATAAGAAAACAAGAGATGTAACTATAATCGCAATACGTTAAGTATAATAAAAACCTTCTTTTGAACTACACATTATCGTACTGCTATTTTTCCAAACATGACTGTATATATATATATATATATATATATATATATATATATATATATATGTGTGTGTGTGTGTATGTGTGTGTGTGTGTGTGTGTGTTTACAAAAACAAAGTGAAAAATATGTAATTACCCAACGTAAACGAGTCATTATTATCGCCAGAAATTCTAGATTCGTGTAATGATATTTTACATAGGACATTCTTAAACCTCTAGAGTCTCACGAAAGCATTAATATGAAAAGCTTCCATGCATTAATATGTAAGCAGCATATAATATAAAATACCAGTATACTTCTATGTATGAACCAGTGGTATTTCACATTAAAATCGTCACCATCATAAACGAACCGTTATAATCCGTTATCTCGAAGCGGTGTGAATGCCAGTTTTGTTTTGCATGAGCTACAAACTAGAGTAGCGTATCATTTAGAGGGTCAGAATAAACAATTCATTATTTCTTTCGTACTTTGATATTAATCCTCATAGAATCAAATAATTACTTATTTAGAAAATTCTACTGCTTTTACAATAATAAATATCAATATTTGTATTTTTTGTTACTTCTGTAAATTTCTCTCAAATAAAACAGTAATAATTGACAAACATAAATACTTCAAATAAATCACAATATTATATAGGGTTATCTAAATATGAAGCCTAGATTTGTGTTTTATTAAACAGAAATATTTATATAGGGTGGTTTACAAAGAAATATGTATATAGTTTCTTTTGTTTCCTTTTAATAAAACACGAATTTAGGCGTCACATTTGGATGACCCTATATTTCTTTTAAAAAAATATTATTTATTTTATTATATAAATAAATTTATTTATCAAATTATATTATAGAGTTACACATGAGATACTCTGTAAAATAATATTAGTGTAATTTTAATAAATTATTTTTTTTTTATTTCTTTAAAAGCAAATAAATCTTTTGTTGTGATTTCTACGCTAATTGATTATTCCTTTTACCAACAAAAATAAATTATAAAAATCAAAATCATGAGTATATCTAAAAAACCGTTTTTAGGTAGATAAAATGATATTTTCTGTTTGTATAAATTTTTGTATTAATTTTATAGTTAATTTTAATTATATTGTATTGATCTCAGTTTAAAGTTAGTTTGTTGCAAGAAAAATATTTTTATTATTCTAGTATCTTCTAATTAATTATAAGTACTTGTTAAAATTTATTTAAATTGAGTTAAGAGAAATTTTGAAAATAAAAATAATCTAAACCTCAATATAAATTTTATCTAAATAATTTCATATGAGTGTTTTTAAGCGTGATAGAACTTTAAATTAAAATAAAACACATACTAATCGACCGGATGATCATTTATTAGGTATTATTCGAAAGATCATTTCATGGCATTAATAATTAAAAATAATTTCGGGCATATGTGAACCATGGATACCTCTGACATACCAGTATTACCGCATTCTGTCAGTCAAATTTTAGGTCACTTTTTCAAGCAATTGGGGCCTTATATCCGCAATAATGCGAGTTATGTTGGCTTCTATGCCTTAATCGTTGCTGGTTTATTAGCATAAACTAGAGATTTCACATTTCCTAAAAGAAAATAATCCAGAGGCATCAAATCGCATAATCGTGGCGGCCAATTCACAGGTCCATTTCTGAAGATAACGTTATCACCGAATTTTTGTTTCAATAACTCGATTGTTTCAATCGAATTATGGCACGTGGAACCATTTTGCTGAAACTACATCTCTTTCAGATCGATGTCATG
Organism: Neoneuromus ignobilis; assembly: GCA_029203775.1. Taxonomy (NCBI): domain Eukaryota; kingdom Metazoa; phylum Arthropoda; class Insecta; order Megaloptera; family Corydalidae; genus Neoneuromus; species Neoneuromus ignobilis. Next base: position 12,616,206 of record CP092088.1, on the reverse strand, counting down.
TAAATTTGGAAACAATAAATCGTTTATCATCATTCTATAACGTACACCATAGACAGTAACGCGCTCTCCGGCTTCATTTCGAAAGAAATAAGATTCGATGATGCCACCAGCATGCAATCCTCAATATACGGTGCATTTTTCTGGATGTAACGAGCTCTCATGAATCACTTCAGGACTGGTCTCTCGAAATGCGGAAATTTTGCTTATTAACGCACCCGTTAAGCAAAAAATGAGCGTCATCACTGAACAAAATTTTGCTCTATAAGTTTGACAAACAGACACTGATTTTTATAATAAATTTCTACAATTTGGAAACGTTTCTTAAGTATAAAACATTCCACAATGATTTGTCATACTATACTGAATTTAAATGTTACTTATATCGCATAAACTGACAACTGACTTGACAGCTACCCCTATCTAAAGTTCTATTCAACTTAAAAAAACCTTCTTTATATATAATCTGGTTTAATATACGGTAAACTCTGTTATTGAGTTTCAATTACCAATTACTGCTTTTTTTGTAAAATACTATTTTTTATGATTTGTGTATAGTGTTACAATTTTGAACACAATTTCTCTGAGTATACCTAATAATGTAGAAATTTTGGTTACGGATATTTTAACTATATTTATCACAAACCTATTATGAATCTCAATCTATTAAGTCACCTTAAAAATGATAAAATAAGTGTATTATGTCACTTACTTTACACTATTTACACACGAACTGTTATTTAACAGAGTTTACAATATTCCAATAAAGATACTACATACTGTAAATAAATAAGAGAATATTAATAAAAGTAGATGATGAAAATTTTTTCTAATTTTTCTATTACAAATATTATTATTAGAAAATTATTTAGCGTTTTTACTTTTTATTCATTTATACATTAAATTAATAATAATTGTCTTCAAACAAGTTCTTTCGTTTTTTCTTAAAAAGATAAAACCTTAAAAATACAAATGAATTTTTATTCCCAATACCACAATGGTTATGAAGTGCTTAATAATCACTTATTGTTATAAAATAACAATAAATAATTATTGAACACTTCATAATCATTGCGGTGTTGGCGATAAAAATTAATTTGTGTTAAAATGAATTCGTCACAGTTCCAAAACAACCAATACCTCAAAAAAATTATATTCAACAAATACAATAAATATTGACGCCAATTTGTGTTTATAAAATAAACTTTTTTTCATAAACAAATCATTGTAAAATGAAACGCAGTGTTCATACAAGTCAATTCGGTTTTTCACAATCGCTTTTATTTATTTATTAAGTGTTCATGTAATTTCGTTCATTATTTTTGAAAAACCAGTAGTATTTTCAAATGGTTTACAAATCTTAACTAAAACGAATCAATTACCTAAATTGATATTTTTTATGATTCTTCTACATTTCAAAAATTAATTGTGGCATTTATAATTTGTATGCACGGCTGAATTCGAATTCAGTCTAGTTATTTGAACGATTTATTTCTAACAAAAAAAAATGTTAACATATTAGCTTTTACAGTTGACATTACTAAATTGAGTAAAAATAAAACTTGGTTCAAATCTAAACTAGAATTTAATTTCTTTTATGTCCTAATAAACTTGTCATCGTGGACGTTATGACGCGTTCAAACATGTTTAAGTTTTTAAACCGTCGTAATCCGCGTCTTTATTACTTTATCAATAAGTGGCTATTACGATATCTAATCAAGAAGTGTCAAGCAATATTGCAAACGAATCATAAAAATTTTCATAAATGAAGGTCAAGTCTTCTAAAATTTTGATCAAACGTCAAACACAGTTCAAGAATGAATATTTGTCACGAGTAAAAATGTATGATTAAATAAAATCATTTCGAGAAAAATGATACCATGTAGAAAACTAACCTCACATTTGACGATCAAAATCATTTTGACATTCCTGACAATATTTTGAAAATTAAAGAAATTGTTTAGATAAATAGATTAATAACTGTTATTTAGTCATCACATTAGTATTTATAAACGAAGAAAAAGGCAAGATTCATTTTTTTTCAGAACAACACCTATCCTTACATTACTGCTTCAATGATGACAATTTTCTGTCAACTCAAATGGAAGTGTTCTGTTTTACCCACTATAATCTTTACTCAGCTCTTCTAATTACTGCTTTTTTGAGCCACTAAAACATTTTTTTGGAAATAAAAAATTCACAACAATAATCACTGAAGCTATGCAGAAATAATTTGACAAGAAATAATTTTTTTTTTAAATAATGATTAAAAATCTTTCATAATGATAGAACAAGTAAATTATAGTTGATGAAACTACACTGAAAAATTCTATATAAAACAGTCCAATTGTATAGGATTTTCCAATAAGCTTTTCAGAAGTTTAAATGGAAATAAAACAAAAAGTATTTAATTAATTAGTTTTTTTTTTTATTTTTAAGCATATTCTAGTGATAATGACTAGCTTGACATAGTGTATTCATTAAGTACAATTTTTAGTCACTCTTTCACATAATTGTGGTCCAATTTCATAAATTACACGTTCAATGTTAATTTTTAATGCTTCTGTTATTGGTGGTTTATCAGCATAAACCAGTGTTTTCACATAACCCCACAGAAAATAATCCAATAGAATTAGATCATATGATCTTCGTGACCAATTAATGGGTTCATTTCCTGAAATAATGAACTCAATAAACTTTTGTTCCAAAAGGTCTATTAAAGTTTTTACAATTTCTAAGCATTGTTGAAGTGTTAAACGTTTCATAATAATTTACCAAACTAACTGATTTTAAATGTCAAAATGAGCTTAAAAAATTTCAAATATGGCTGTCACCAGCTGTCAAAGTTTTGACATTCTTATTGGAAAACCCTATATTACAAATAAAATGTATAAAAACAAATTTTCGTATATTTTTGAATGGCCTTCATACTTTTAACCCTTTCATTACGGTGAAATTGGCCGACAGTAAGGTACCACTGTAGAGTGAAATTAGGCCGCAAATCTAGACTTTGACACAGAGTATAAAATTGTACTACTTTGTCGTATTATGCAAATTATTTTTCTTTTATTTTAGTTACTTTAAATTAGTATATAATAGATTATAAACAAATATATGTTCAAATAATAACAATAAAAAAAATGGAATTGTTAGTAATTGTAATCTATAATTACCTTCAGTTACAGCGAGTGCTCACCATTGGGTGAGTATTCAGATCAGCCGAGATGAGAAATTTATTAATACATGTTAAATAACTATATATTTTTTCTCATTTTTAATTCGTAGTTTTTTAATTAATATTTTAACACACATACATCATTCACATCCAATATCACACAATTTTAAAAAACTATTTAATAATCATTTATTATTAACTTGTTGATATACATTTAGATGATCATGCAATCATCTTCAGAACGCTACACTAGCATTAATTTACACTATCAGTAACACAGCAGAATGCTCTGATGATGATGGCATAATCATCTAAATACATATCAATAAATAAAGTGAACCAAAGTAATTATTGATTGATTTTATAACAACTTACGGTGTTGGAGGTTCGTAATACAAAATCCACTTTCATTTTTGATTCATTTATAAATGTAAATTTAAAAACTGTATAACATAATACATAAAAAATTAAATGTGATATAAAAAGTTAATTTGAATAATTGAAAACGTTATATGAATCCACTTTTTTATTTTCCATGCATTAATTTTCCCAATTCGTCCATGGAGACTTTTTAATGTTTCAAAATGTGATTTTCATTCTTCATAAAAAAGACTCGTTTTGAATTAAAACCATTTGAACAATCGCTTAATTAACTATTCAGTTATCAATTTTATATAAAATGTCACCTGCACTGAATATAAATTTATGCTCTTACGCTCGCGTCTGTCACAAGCACTGAATATTACCCGACAACGTTACCGCATTGGCTGCGATGGTCTACAATGGAGGGTGTGTGTGTGTTGTGTCAGAAATCAGGCGCGGAATTCATTAATCGAACGCACAATGACGTTTTTAGTGTCCAGGGATTTTTATATTGCTATCAATTTTATTTAATTGCCGCGGTTTTGACAGCTGCAGAAACATATTGCTGCGTATATTCATCTATTACGGTTGTGTTTTCAAATCGTCTTTGTTTTCATATTTCGAATTCACTAATATGTTTTTTTTTGTTTGTTATTTCGTTGCCTTTTGACACTAATCGCACTACAAAATAATTATCACACACACACACACTTAAAAAACATAATATTATTCGCCAAAATATCCAGCTTCACATTGAACTATCATTTTCCAACAAAAAGATTATAGATTTCATTTTTATGAAATTCAGAATTTTTATTTTAAAAAACATAAGAAACTTCTACTCTTAACGTTAGTTACTATTAAATTCTTTACCGCCCATACGGTTATTCAGAAATAAAAATAAATAGAAATTCGATAGTGACATGTCTGGCGAATACAGAGAATTAGAAAAAATTTACCATCGTAAATTCATTATTTTTTTCTCTTGTCATTACTGCAACATGTGGCCGAGCGTTATCTTGCAAAAATAAAACTCTTTGACGATTTATCAGTGTTGGTTGTTTTTGTTACAGTGCATTATGCACTCTGGAGCTGTTCAGTGTAAATGTTCCCTGTGAGGGTTTGACCAACTTGTAGATACTCATAATAAATATTTCCTCTTAAAGTTTACCAAAAACATAGAAAATTTCTTTCTTAGAATTGATTTTGCTTAAAATGTCTGTAGGAATAGAGTATTTGATGATAACTAATAGTAATTACGTTTATAATTTGGATAAAGAATCCATTTTTCATAAAGTTTTACAATTTTAACTATAAAATAATATTAGGTGTCCAAATTTGGGGTTATGAAGTAATTTATCAATAAATTAAAGTTCTTAAAAGAAAAATTCATGTATATTGATATCAATTTGAAGTAAAAAAATGATAATTACGAATGGAATACAATGTCAACCAAATAACCCCTTTTACCACGTTGGCAGACATCCACGTTTTATCGAAATTTTGAAACACGCTTTTCAATAAATGGGACTGTATTTCAGCTATAGCTGCACGAATTTCATCTTTTAGTTTTTGAATCGTTGCTGGTTTATTGGCATTAACCTTATCTTTCAAATAACCCCATAAAATGAAGTCTAACGATATTAAATCATAACATCTAGGCGACGAATTAACATCACCATTACGAGAAATTAAACATCCATTGGACTTGATTGTGAATAAATTGATTGCCACACAAGTTGTATGGCTTGTGGCAACGTTCTGTTGAAACTACATGTCACTGATATCAATATCTTCAAGTTCCGGCCACAAAAAATCTTTTATCATGCTTTTGTAACGCATTGAATTAACTGTAACACGAACACCTTGCTCATTTTCAAAGAAGTATGAACCAATAGTGCCTCCAGCCTATAAACCACACCAAACAGTGACTTGAGGATGTAATTGTTGTTCAACAATGGATTTTGGATTTTCACTTCTCTATATGCGACAATTTTGTTTGTTTACATAACCTTTAATTGAAATTGCGATTCATCATTGAAGATGATTTTGTTAAAAAAATCAACATATTCTGATTTTTTCTCTTAGTACCAATAACAAACATGACGCAAATGATGGTCAGCTAACTTCAGTTCTTGTGTTAATTGGACTTTAAATGCATGAAAACGCCAAACTTTTTGTAAAATGTTATGTAGGTGCTTTTTGTGATGTTTAATTGCTGTGAACGACGACGAATCGAGGGGGTCGTCTTCAACACTTTTACGTACAGCAACAATGTTTTCAATTAAATGATCACTCCGAGTATATGTTTTTGGTCTGTGGTCTCCAACAGACCAAAAACATTCAAATTTCGCAATTAAATTATATACAGTAGGTTTTTGATTATGAAAAAAAGATGCACGAATTTTACGCATTGACGTAAAATTTTCATCACTTTTATAGTGAATTTTCCTTATTGTAATGCGTTGTTTAAGAGCGCAACGTTACATCACTAAAATTTTCAAAGTTTTTAATAAACAAATGTTAAATAATGACAGTTCAATATTTGACATTTCATCAAATAATAACCAATTTACTTCCTAACCTCAAATTTTTACAAATGTTGATATAAAAATCCATTTTTTATCACCAGAAAAATTTGATCACAAAGTTTCACGACTTTATTCGTAAAATAATATATCCGCAGAAATGCCCATTTACTCAATTTTCACCTCTTTCCTGTTTTATACAAATAATTTCGTATTGCTTTGTCATTCACTTTGAACTCCTCAGTAAGCTGTTGATACGTTATATTCTAATTTGTTTTAATCATAACCTTTAATTCGTCGATATTCACATTTAATGATCACATGATTTAGTTTCTTCTTATAATAATCTTCCCTTGAAGCATTTTTTTAAATTACCTGTGAGCTGCTGTTGATCTAACTACCTCTTCTCCAAATTTGGTACAAATTTTTCTTGTATCTTCGATAAAATTAGAACTAAGTTTAAATTCGTAAACGTTCATGTATTATAGTATTTTGGATAGACATTTTCATTGTTTGATATTATATTTTAAATTAAAGTGAATATATCAAAATTTAGTTTACAAATGAAACAAGATATGTACTTTGTTACTCAGTTAATATTCTCAACGTAATGTTCCATACAATGCATGAGCAATTCTTGGAATTATGATACAAATCAAAAACATTTTTTGATTACCTAATATTTTTTTGTAAGAACATTATGTTGTAATTCAAATTGAGATTACATTTAATAACTAAAAAAAGTAAATTAATTAATATTATATATAGATGCATTTTTATACAAACATACACATATAATTATATATATATATATATATATATATATATATATATATATATATATATATATATATATATATATATATATATATATATATATATATATATATATATATATATATATATATATATATATATATATATATATATATATATATATATATATATATATATATATATATATATATAAATATATAGCGTGATAAGTTTTGATTGACATGTAATCCTATGTATCTTTTCTTCACGACATGAAATGCTTCACTTCTATACATAACAAACTTGTTACTAAACATCTGTTTTAGTTTATTTGCGGTTGTCAAATAAATTAATACAAGAAATATTAAACCAATGTTCTACAAACCTGATCGACTGTCATAAATATACATTATAAATCTGTTTTCAGTGGGTGTGTTTTTTCGTATGTATTCAGTTGTGATAAACAGATTTTAGAGCAGTTTTTTAAAATCTTTATTAAATTGTGTTTATCCATCTACGAACTACATTTAACATATTTGAACATAGCGACGAGAAATAAACGAACCAAAGCGTTTTGTGAACGAATTCAAGAGGATATTGATATGTACTGAAACTTTGTGATACAGAAAATGTCGTTTTTATTACATTCCAAGTTGTTCAAATGTATATTTGAAAATCCAGTAAAACTATTTACTTAATGTTAGGTCAACCAAAAGCAACTAACTCAAAAACATTCAACTGAAGTAATACTGAACTTGAAAATAGGTCATTTGAAATATTGTACTACAAACTCTAACATAATTATATACAGTTTTGTACATATTATATACATTACATACATGTATATATATATATATATATATGTGTGTGTGTATACATATATATGTAATCTTTTCATAAATAGAAACATAGAATTTTAAGCAAATAAAAATTTAACAAAAACTAGATATTTCATGCAAAGTAAACATTTAAAATTTAAATTAAGAGTGTATTTATCATAAAATTTGCAATTATATTTTCTTTATTAAAACAGTTATATTTCTTATAAATAAAATATGTATTATTTCCGTACTGAAATTCATTTACACCTTTAAATGAATTTATTTTATACTCGCGTGTAAAATAAACATGTCAACTATTTTTTTGATAAAATTTTATTCAAAATATTTACATGATAACGTATACAAACTATGAGATACTAACCGATATGTGAAATATTTTAAATCATGTGAAGCAATTTAAAAATACTATATATGTATATTTAAAATAAATACATATGTTTAAAATAATATTAGGTCTGCCGGAAAGTTCTGTCCGTTTTTTTATTAAAAAAAATAATACATTTTCAATACATTTATTAATATTTACTGAACAATATTATTTTTTCTTCGTTACTAATGACCTCTTCTCAGCGTGATGGTAATTTGTGAATATTTCATTTCTGTAGAATGACTCATCTTTGAAACTTGACATGACATTATCAGACAGAACTTTCCGGTAGACATAATATAATATATATATGTAAAAGAAGTAAACAGATTGAATTCTGTGCATATTTGGGACAACTTATTAACATTAAAGGAACAATTATAAATGAAGTGAGCATGAGAGTAAAAATTAAATGAAATCGATTTGGAAGAAATTCGTATATTATGAAGTCAAATATTCCCCCATCTATAAAAGAAACGGTTTTTAATCAATACATCCTACCTGTTTCCACTTATGATAGTTAAATATGGGTTTTGAATACCAGAATAATTCAACGGCTTCAAACAACATAAAGAAGTATGGAAAGATGTATGTTGGAAATAACATGAAAGGATAAGAAGAGAAATGAATGGATCAGAAAGAAAACAAAAGTTACGGATGACATGGAACAAGTAAAGAGTTTAAAATGAAAATGGGTCAGTCATATGATAAGAAAAGTGGATCTCTGATGAACAAAAAAAATGAAAAATCAATAACAGTATTTTAGTAGATAATTATTTATTTAAATAAATTATTCAAAATACCTTTTTCGTAAAAATAACATCAACTTTTTAAATTTTCTATAAATATGTCAAAATTGTTCACAGAAATTTTAGCAAATGATTTATAGTTAGCTGCTTATTACGTAACTGTCAATGGTTCCTCTAATGTTAAGTTGTAAATGATTCATGCACAGTTTTGGATAAAATTATTATAAGGGTTTAAAGTTATATTTACAGAATATTTTTTCACTTCACTGTAGCTGTAAACAGTTTTATCCGTCACAGCATATATATATATATATATATATATATATATATATATATATATATATATATATATATATATATATATATATATATATACACTGATCTATTAAAGTATTCGTCATATGGATAATATAAGCAGTTTATTGACATAATTCAATAAAATCGTTAAATGAGAGTTTTTTTTTTATTTAATTGATAATAAATATAATATTCATTAGAAAAAATACATTTTTTTTTTAATTTAACGACTTTATAGAATTATATCAATAAATTGCTTATGTTACCCATATGGCGAATACATTTCCAAGTCAGTGTATATATATATATATATATATATATATATATATATATATATATATATATATATATATATATATATATATATATATATATAATATAATATATATATATATATATATATGATCTATATATATATATATATATATATATATATATATATATATATATATATATATATAAATATATATACGACATTTAAACAAGGATATAATAGTTAGTCTGTAATTATAGTACAAAATAAAAAATAATAATAATAAAAAAACGATTTATATAATGACTTTTAAATTATGTATGACTTATTTTTATATACATTATATATATACATATATATATATATATATATATATATATATATATATATATATATATATATATATATATATATATTATGAAAATTAAAATATAGTTAATGAAAATGAATTTCTGTTTTATCTTATTTAACCTTATTTTATATTTACTTTTACTTAATTTCTAAAATTTTAATTATATTTTAGTAAATTATTTTCTACTTTAGGAATTCGTCATTCAAACATCCATATATTTACACAAAAAAATGAAGTAAATTATAATTACTATAATGAATAACATCAAATTGATAACAATACATAAAATTGATTAACAAAAAATCAGTCCAAGAGTATAGAATTTTTAAATTGAAATTATTTTAATTGAATTAAAGTTCTCTGAATATTTTATAATTATTAGTATTTTATTTTTTTAAAATTTTAAATAAATTTTAACAATATTTATCAACAAACAAATATCTTTATTTGATACCACCGATGAAAATGGCATATAATTTAGAATTTTTAACACAATTTAATTTTTTTCTAAGTTATTAATGCGTTATATAGAACACCGATTTCTACCAAAAGGATTAGAAGGATGGTGACATCGTATGGAAAATGTTTTAATTTAAATGAGACATAGGTTGAAAAATAAAGCACTTAATTCAATTTACTGTGTTTTTATTCATTTTTTCTGGAAACTTTTTGAACGCTTCTCGTATATATATATATATATATATATATATATATATATATATATATATATATATATAGAGAGAGAGAGAGAGAGAGAGAGAGAGATACTGATCAATATATATTAACTGTTCTTATTTATAATAGTGAAACATAGATATTAAATGCTATAATAATTTAGAGGCTTCAGAAAACACAAAAGCACAGAAAGATACATTGCAAAAATGACACGTAGAAACAGAAAAAGATTTAAGTGGATCAAAAAAATGAACTTTGTAGTAAAAGGAAATATTTAAAATGGAAATAATCTAGCCATGTAGCAAGAATAGACGACCACCGGTGAACAAAGACAAATATTAATTAAAAACCCATTAATAGAAAAAGGCTTGGAAAGAGACATATGGATAAATGGTATAGAGACATAAGAAATTTCATCGTAATGAAATGGAAGAAAAAATGAACCGTTCGAAGTAGATAGTTTTTAAGAGGCCTTCATCCATCAATAAATAAGAGGCTAATGATAATGGTGATTATTTTTATATATATATATATATATATATATATATATATATATATATATATATATATATATATATATATATATATATATATATATATATATATATATATATATATATATATATATATATATATATATATAGGGTCATCTAAATGTGACGCTTAGATTTGTATTCTATTAAAAAAAACTATACACATATTGCTTTTTAATAACACACAAATCTAGACGTTACATTTGGATGACCATATATAAGTATGTAAACTGTTTTTTGTAACATAACCAGATGTACATTGAAACTGTATTTAATGAAGTTTGTTAATATAAAGTTGAATATATCTGACAGTATGACCTGAGTGATGTTAAAGGTGAAAATAGTGACATGAAATTGACATAGTTAAAAACTGAACTCTTTATATTAATGACGGATAAATCATATAGTAAACTACATGTCATTTTTTTTTGATAAAATGATTGATCTAATTCAGTTGCTTCATGTAACGTCAATATAATTTCAAAACAATTCTGAAACATTATTTGGTTATTTCAGTATAGTGATTTAATAATTATTAGTAAAATCCTAATCACTAATTTCATAAATTATATGTATATATATATATATATATATATATATATATATATATATATGTATATATATATATATATCGTATTGATATACCTTCAGGTCATATACTAAATTATTATGTATTGAAATTCATCTTTTAAAAGTTTTTATACTTCTTTTTCGTTTAAACTAATATTTCCTTATTTCTATTTTTTTCATTTCTATTTATTTTTAAGCTGCAGATGTTTAATTCTTGTCTTACGAGTATATCAGTATTTTTAACTATATCTAATTATATAAATACACTTCTTTAACAATTTTAAAAAACCAATTCAGTTGTGTGTATTTGATTACGTAATTATTTATTTTCAATCCATATTTCACTTCTCTATGGTAAAGTTCGTAATGTTAACGTTTTATAAAACTTTATGAGTATATTTTTTACCTAAAAATTCAATTTTCTATTTATTTATCCACATATGCTTCTAAAATTATCCAATTTATTTTTATTATCGTTACTTAAGAACAAAATACCTCACTTCCTTAATATCTTAAATTGCTTACTTATTCTAAAATTTTGTCATTTATAACTATTTGTATTTGTACTAATTCTTTTTCTATACAAGGAATTGTTTTAGATTTTTCAGTGGTTATGTACAGGTGTTCTTTTTTACAGATTCCATTTAAATTATGTAATTACGTTATAACTTTAGTTTCTGCTAGTAATACATTATTAGCATAAAATATCCAAAATCGTATTCATATCTAGCCGTATTTCTAAGTAAAAATATGTTTTACATTTTTTAATAATATTATAATGAATTAAAATCAAATCAAATCAAATCAAAAAAACAAAAATCTTGTCTGAATTTGCATATTTTTTAGATTCATCATGTTTGTTTAGTAAAAGAAAATAATAAAATTTTATACTTTTTAATAATATTCAATTATTAATGTAATTTCCATTAATATTTACAACTTCTTTCCATCTTGATATAAACTTTTTAGTTCTTCTTCAATAAAATGAATTATCTTTGGAATCTAAAAACTTATCCAATATTTGTTTCACAATTCAATTTTCAATATTTTTTTTCATTTAAGGAATTTCCAACAGCCAAAATAAATAATAGTTGAAAATCTCTATATCTGAAGAGTATGTTGGATGATTTAGAACCTTCCAACCAAATTCTGTTTTTTTTTCTGAGTTGTTAATGAAATGTATGTTCTTACGTTGTTATGCTGTTAGATTACTTGTTTCTTATTAACAAGAATCTGTGCTTTTTTAAGTTCATTTTTAAAATTGTTGTATTATTGATAATATTCTCCAGAAATAATCAATTCTTTTGACTTTAGAAGTCCATAATAAATTGGATCTCTCATATCTCACCAAATAGACAACATTCTTTTTTTCACATTTTAACTTGGTTTGGATGTCCATAAAGTAGGTTGTCCAGTTTTGCAATATACTTTTTTCCTAACTACACTTTTATATGTAATCCACTTTTTATCTCCACATACAAGACATTTTAAAAATGTTTTATTTTTATTGCATGAAAGTAGAAACGAGCAAATGACAACATAATCCTACTTGTTCACTTGTACACAAATTCAAAATGAGTTTTTTAAAAAAAATGTTGTGGCGCATTAATCACCAATTATAAAAGATCTTACAAACCATGGTTTTTCTTTAAGATTGAAGTCTGCATTCTTAAATTTCACGAACCATCTTTTGTACGTCTTTCATATAATACATTTGTTCCAGAAATTTTTAAAAATTTTATATATGATTCCGCAATATTCTTTCCTTGTTGATATTTGTAATGTATAAAGTAACATAATTGACTCTTATCGATAAATATATTTTTTTCACTATTCCTTGGTAAATACCGATAATAAAATATTTACTTCAGAATATGTTGAAGGGCACTAATGAAAAAATATAACAGTAAAAATGATAAATCATATATCTTTTATCAAAAAACTTTTTTATGTGCTTAAAATAATTGTGCAAAGTAGGCAAAACATTTCAGTAGACCTTATATATATATATATATATATATATATATATATATATATATATATATATATATAGGGTTTTCCAATAGTGCTTTAGAAGTTTAATTAGAAATAAAACAAGAAGTATTTATTAATTAGTTATTTTTATTTTTGGGAATATTCTATGGCGTTATTGATAGAATACAATTCCACTCATACGATCAGCACACCTTCACTTGACAAAGTTCATTCGTTTAGTCCAATTTTTAGTTACATTTTTACATAATTGTGGTCCAAATTAATGAATTATACATTCAATGTTTATTTTTAGTGCTTTTATTGTTTGTGGTTTATCAGCATAAACCAATAATTTCACATAACCCCACAGAAAAAAATCCAATAGAGTTAGATCACATGATCTTGGTGGCCAGTTGATGAGTCCATTTCGTGAAATAATGAACTTATTAAAAATTTGTTTTAATAAGTCTATTAAAGTTTTTACAATTTCTAAACGTAGTTGAAATGTTAAACGTTCTATGTTAATTTACCAAACTATACTAAATTGAAATGTCAAAATGAACGAAAAAAATCAAACATGGTTACCACTAGTTGTCAAAGTTCTGACATCCTTATTGGAAAACCTTATATATGTATGTATGTATATATAATTTTGTACAATTTTTTAAATAAAATGTTTTTTGTTTTTTTTTATTATAAAAATTGTCTTATAAAAATATTATTTACTAAACTATATAATTGACAAAAAAAATATTTTGTAAAATTTTGTGACGATATGTAATATAGAAAACAATTTTAAGAAATATATTGGAGATGGAATTAAAACTTAGATATATAAAATAACATACATTTTATAAAGTTTTGATTGTGATATTTTATGTTCGATGATGCAGCATTTACACAATCTGTTAAATCATCGATAAATATAATTTAAAGCCAGAAATTACTTCAAATTGTCGGATAACATCTTTCAAATTCAAAACAGTTTAAAGTTTTTCAAACATTCCTTATTAAAGCTATTCGTCGATTGAGAATAATTCCGAAAGTTTATATTTTGATTCCGTATGCACTGGGTGCAAAAACAAACTGAATCGATTGTTAAAACTGATAGCTCGTAACATAATTATTAAAACATTGATTGGTTTTCAAAATACATTGATAAGCGTATATTTTGAGAATTTAACTTAAAAACAATAATATAATAGTACTAAAAAGTTTACTTGAAATATATTTAGTATTAAAAAAAATAATGATCTTTGTTTGATAAGAAATGAAACGAGAAATGCATTATCTAGAGCAGAAATTTACTACAAATAATTGAACTTTGATACTGTAAATACAACTTTAAAGTCCATATCTCGTTAACAAGTTTTTTATTCGTTCGAAGAAAGTTGAATGTAATATAGGGTGACCCAAACGAGTTTGAAAAATAGTAAACAAGAGTAAGTAAGTAAATGAATGTCTAAATCTTTCAATCTTAGTTAGATGACCCTTTATAAGTATTCTTGTACAGCAAATAAATTCAAGTAAAATTCAAATAATTCCAGATTATTAATTATGGTAACAAAATAACATTAATAAAATAACATAAAATATCTTTTTTGACTCATAATTAAATTGAATTTTTCATGTAAATAATTTTTTTACATAATTTTCGCTAACATTTAAACTCTTCATTCAATAAAATTTAAACAATTCATATACATTAATACCTCGTATTGTCCGGCTTCGATTATTTGAAATTTCCCCCCAAAAAAACTATGTGCGTGCGGATCGCATGCGCAGTTCTAGTTTTGTAGTCTTTTCTTTTTCTATTAGTTTTCGATTTGCAACTCTAGAGTAAAGTCAATTTTTTGATAATTAAATTTTAATAACTCATTTGAAAATGAATTTTAAATGTATTTGAAGTGAATGTATAAATCCCTGATTTTGTTTTATTGATACATACAAACTTTAGAATATATTACCCTCGTTTTATTTACTAAAAAATAGGAAAAAATTTGTTTAGAACCAATTAACGTTTTTTGTATTTAGTTAGTGTTTCAATTAGCCCGGTTTCAAATAGTCCGGCTAATCAGTGAAACCGATTAGCCAGACTATGCGAGGTATTCCTGTATTTTTTTCATTCAATAAAATACATTTTTTATTATTAAATTAGCTATTGTAATTTTATTTTTGTAAATATTTAAAAAAAGAAATGAACAAGAAAGTAAATTAAAAGTAATTTTGCAAACAAGTCAAAGTATTTACACATAAAAACGAATTTTTCGTTAATATGTAATGTATATCAAAATGTTATTACCTATATTATTAAAAAAATAAAAAAAATATATTTAAAAGACATTGTTGGAATATGAACATTTATTTTAATAACTGAATCGTAAAAAAATAAAACTTATCCCCAAACTAAAAGTAAATAGGCTGAACTTATAACAACTGTTACTAAAAATATAATTTTATTAGAAATAATATAAACTCATAACTGACTAATAAAAGCAAAAATAACATTTAAAGCACAACTATTGTACAAACTGGATAGTTGAAAGAGTGAAGCTTAATAAGTACCTATCCTAGACAACTGTTGTGTAGACCGGTAAGATGGTACTTTGTAACATGTTATGTCGATTAAATGATATCTGTGTGACATTTGTGGTGCTCAATTTCTCATTTTAGTTCGTCATTTGAGTCTCATAGTTTTTATTACAGAATATTATATACTCACTTAAATGTAGTAAACTATATAATGGTATTTTAAAAGAAATAAAATCCACAAAACGTACATTGTATTATTCTTTTTAAAATACTTAATAAAAATTAATACTTAAAATATATAAGGTCTTTCAATAAACGTTTTAGAACTTTAAAATAAAAATAAAAAGTATTTAATTAATTAGTTTTTTTAGGCATATTCTATGGCATTAATTATGACACTCAATTTCACTCATATGATTAATGAAACATAGTGCATTCGTTTAGAACATAATTTTGGAAATTGAATTAATGAAAATTTATTTTTAATGTTTCTGTTATTTTTTGGTCATCATCATAAACCAATGATTTCACATAACCTTACAGAAAATAATCCAATGCAGTTAGATTACATGATTTTGGTGACCAATTGATGAGTCCATTTCGTGAAATAATGAACTAATTAAAATTTTATTTCAATAAGTCTATTTTTTCCGTAGATATATCGCACGTAGCAACGTTATGTTGATACCACATATGATGCAAACCATTTTCAATCATTTTTAGGAAAAAAAATCATTAATCATGGTTCAGTAACAGACTTCATTTACTGTAACGTGATCTCCAGCTTCATTTTGAAATTTTCACTAACAGGAAAAATAGTGACCTACTTGCATTTCTTAGTCTTACAAGCATTGATGTATCATGTAAAGTAAAATTGTTTTCAATTTTTGCAACAATTCGATGAATGAGACATTTACTTGGACGATTAGATTAAGTTTTCTGAAGCGCACGATAAGTTTTACAAACCGGACAGTGATTTTTATAATAATTTTTTATAATGTCTAAGCGATGTTGAAGTGTTAAACGTTCCATAATAATTTGCCAAACTACACTGAGTTGAAATAAGCTTAAAAAAATCAAATATGGATACCATTAACTCTCAACTTTTTGACATTCCTATTGGAAAATTCTATATATAAATATACAATATAATAATCAAATCCTAATATCAGCCAACTGTTGAGTGAAAACTTCATCAAATGATACAGGCTCTTCTTAAAATTTTTTCTAAAATTCTGTCCACTGCTAATCTCATTAAATCCGTATTTCCATTCTACTACACAATTTTAACTCTTTATATTTGGGAGGATTTCTTTTGATCTTTTTTTGTCTTTTAGTCCCCATTCCCTAATGATTTTTTGTATTTAGTTTTTATTATATGTGTTATTCATGCCCATTTCATAGTTTTTTTTTGTTCTATCAATCAAACACTTTTTGCTCTACTCGTATTCACTTATAGGTTTTCTAGTCACATTTATAAATTTCTAACATTATCCTTTCCAATTTTTGTTTAGTTTTTAAAAGTTTCTGGTTCATTTTTGCATTCAGTGTCCAAATTTCTGATTTTAATAAGGAGATAGTAGATTGGTTTTGTGTTTTCGTTTTAGGCTTAATAGTAATAATTTAATATACGGTGTTTTTTAAGCGTAATAGAACTTTAAATTGAATACATATCGAAAGTTCTATCTAACCTAAAAAAATATTTTTATATCTATATCTATATATATATATATATATATATATATATATATATATATATATATATATATATATACATACATATAAAGATATTTTTTAGGTTAGATAGAACTTTCGATAGGAATCCAATTTGAAGTTTTATCACACTTAAAAAATCATCTATATAATATTTTACTCTCCATTATATTATTCATTCTTCCAAATGCTGTTCATGTAGCTCTAATTCTCCATCTTATATCTGGCAATAAGTAACTGTCATATTATATAATTATTTCCAGGTATATTATTTGATCCACTTATTTCAAGCTTCAGCTCTTTAACTCTATATTTTACTTCACTGCAAATCTATTAAAGATGAATATAGTTTTTTTCATATTTTTAATCCAACTTTTCTACATTTATCTAAAAATGCTTCAAGTAGCATTTTTAGCTATTCTAAGTTTTCACTTATAAATAATACATTGTCATCAAACCATAAACATGATAGAAATTCTTCATTTATTTAATATTTTTATTTTTGAAATTTGCCCTTATTACATGTTCTAAAAGTATATTAAATAATTGTATATATATATATATATATATATATATATATATATATATATATATATATATATATATATATATGTGTGTGTGTGTGTGTGTGTGTGTATACACATTTTGTATAATATACGTCATTAAGTGAATAATAAAATCAATTTAATTAAGCATTTTAATTAATATAAAAAGATGATTTTATTTCTCCATATTCTGTACAAGATTTTACTTTTTACAGTCAACACGTTTTAAATTCATATTGATTTTTTATACAAAATTCAATGGTTTTTAACATATTTTAAATGAAATATACATTTATAATTCAAAATTCATTCTGTAAACTTTAATTCTTCATTACATTAGTTTATAATTTGTAAAATGAAAAAATGTGACTTTATTGAATCAAAGTTTCGTTATACAAAGAAAAATTTAATTTCTCTCCAAAAATAAATTGACACGTGAAAATTATTTTTAAATTTCTATGAAGTTTATCACAAATATTTTCAATTATGAAGCAGTGATTTAAATTAAATCAGTAAAAAATATTTTGAAAATCAGCATCAATTTCTGAAATTTTGTTATAAATTGACATTTAATTACATATATATGTTGTTTTTTTAATCGTGATTGAACTTTAAATTGAATCTCTATCGAAAGTTCTATCTAAAAAACATTCTTTATATGTATGTGTGTGTGTATATGTATATATATATATATATATATATATATATATATATATATATATATATAAAGTGTTTTTGAGGTTAGGTACAAATTTTGATAGGGATTCAATTTAAAGTTCTATCACACTTAAAAACATCCTATATTTCTTTATATTTGTCGCTAGTTTCTATTAAATCAATATATTTTCACAATCTCGATAAAAATCCATACTGTATATACAGAACTAATTTTCTTAGCTGTTAATAATTTAATTGAATTCTACGTTTAACCCTCTATTTATTTGTTTTGGTATTGTGGTAAATTCAATTAAACACAAATGTACCGCTCACCCCTAACACTACAAGATTTTATAAAAATGTTCAATAATCATTTTGTGTTGACTTTTTTTACTGATGTGTATTTTGATTGTTATTCTATTATCATAAAAAAGTTGATTATAAAATATTTAATCTCTCAGTCAAACTAAATGATGAATAATTGTTAATAGATTTTATAATACAGCGTTATTATTAAAAATGACACAGTTATATAAATGTACATTTTAGCAAATAAAGTGGACAACAAGTAGTTCTTGAATAATTTTATAATTGTCCCCAATTTAATTTATTGTCAAAAATATAAATACAAATAATCTAACATCAAACTCTAATTTAAAAAACTTGAGATTATTATAACATATTATTTCCATTTATATCAAAAAATAAAAAGTTTTGCTTATAAATCTAATAAAAATTCATGAGTCCTATATATTATTTTAGAATTAAAAAACATTTTTTTTAATATAAAAAAATATTTTAATTAAAAATTCTTAGTGTTAAGACAACAATTAATGAACAAAAAATAGTGCTGTTTTTAATTACTTTAATTTACAAATTAATTAAAAAATAATTGAAAACTCGTAAAATATTTATCAAGTTTATTTATATGAAACATACATTTATGAAAACTTCTTCACAAAAAAAATAATTTTGTATTTATTATTATTATACTATATTACCATTTCTAATTAAAATAATTATATTTGTAAAATATAAATATTTAAACAGTTATAATCATTTAAAATGATGAATTTATATCCTAAAATTATTAAAAATCAATCTATACACAAATTGATTATCACTTCTAACCCTACAGAT
Source organism: Neoneuromus ignobilis (assembly GCA_029203775.1). Taxonomy (NCBI): domain Eukaryota; kingdom Metazoa; phylum Arthropoda; class Insecta; order Megaloptera; family Corydalidae; genus Neoneuromus; species Neoneuromus ignobilis. The sequence goes on along the minus strand of CP092088.1, from coordinate 12,596,188 downwards.
ATTATAAAGTGTTTAATAATTACTTCTTGTTCACTTTGTTGTTTATAACAACAATTAGCTAATGTGTATTTCAATAGCGATGCCATCAACATCAAAGCAATTTGTTGTAAAATATAATCTAATTTGTTTAAGGTTACTTATATAGGATTTTCCAATAAGAATGTCAGTACTTTGATAGCTGGTAGCAGACATATTTGATTTTTTAAGCTCATTTTGGCATTTTAACTTAGTATAGTTTGGAATTTTTTATGGAACGTTTAACACTTAAAAATTCTAAAAACTTCAATGGAATTATTGAAAAAAAAGTTTAATGAGTTCATTATTTCACGAAATGGACCCCTCAATTGGCCACTAATATTATTTGATTTAACTCTATTGGATTATTTTCTGTTGAGTTATGTGAAATCATTGGTTTATGCTGATAAACCACAAACAACAGAAGCAATAAAAATGAACATTAAAGCTGTACTTCATGACAATTTTATGAAAGAATGACTAAAAATTGGACTAAATGAATGCACTATGTCAAGTAAAGTAGTGGTAGCCATATGAGTGAAACTGTATTCCATCAATAATGCCATAGAATATGCTTAAAAATAAAAAATTTAAAACTAATTAAATACTTTTTATTTTATTTCCATTTCAACTTCTGAAACGTTCATTGGAAAACCTTATATATTGAACTTATTTTTATTTATATATTTTTTACACAAATGCAACATTTACTCTAACTCTACAAAATTATAGAAAAGTCTTTAAAATTACTTACTATTTACTTTTTTCTTTGATATCTATTTTTATTTACAATAACATTATCTAAATTTCATCACGAAGTAATAATTATATAAAAACTTTTTTAGAAAAATCATATTAAATGATAGACTACTTATGAACTACTGTAAGTAAGTTTAAACAAATTAATGTAGATTTTATAACAAATGGCTCTGATGATGTTGGAATCGCCATCGAAATGCACATTAGCTAATTTTTGTTATAAACAAACTAATTGAACAATTAATGATCATTAAACACTATAATCTTTTGTGGTGTTTGAAGTGATAATTCATTTGTGTAAAAGTAACTTTGTCAGTTCCAAAACAAATATAAATCTATATATTATACCTTTTCAAAAAAAAAATAAAAATAATAAAGCACTGTTATGTACCTATTTTCTTCGTACATCTTTATAGATTTCAAATAATAATATTATTTTAAAAATTCTTTTGATTTTGTACATAACCACACTTTAATGGTATTTGTATGATTAAAACCGTTCATTTTCCAGAGATCATCTTCAGTGATTATAGCAGTATTAATCATTTAATTTCAAGTAATATAAAAAAAATAGAAGCATATTTCAACCAAGCTCATTAAAAATTAACATATATTCAATTGAAATACTAAAGAAAAATTTTATTATGTAAGAGACAAATATTTTTTGATTATTGATTCCTCCTTTTCGATTTGACAGCTTATATTACTTTTGCTTTAAACAACTAACTGCAATAAACCACATTCATTATTTTTTTTTATTCTTATAAGAAATCAATGATAACGAACTGCTTCACATTCTGTAAATGATGTGTTTTAAAATTGTTTGTTAGCAATGTGGAGCTTGAACAATGCTGTTTTATACAAGCAAGTTTTTTTAACAAGAATGTAATAATTATTTATGTTTTATTCAATATCAGATCTTTCTTAAAAAAACCTAATTGCTTATTGTTTATATCGTTATATCTTTGTGTAAAGAAGTTATCATTTTCTATAATTAAATATAAATATGTGAATTATTAAAACAAAAATTAAATTTACTAATTTTCGTATTATTATATACGAAGATCGTTTGATAAGTATGGTAAATTTATTTAGTATTTAATTTAATTAAATTTTTCAGTTTGATTTTTCTTACTTTTTTACCATACGTATCAAACGACCCTCGTATATGGTAAAAAAGTAAGGAAAACTCAATTAAAAAAATTAATTTAATTAATTAATTAAATTAAACAATAAATAAATTTACTATACTTATCAAACGACCCTCGTGAATATATATATATATTTATATATATACATACATATATATATATATATATATATATATATATATATATATATATATATATATATATATATCTCCCTTCCGCCTTCTGGTCTTTTGAAGAGTGTTTTTTTTAGATTAGATAGAACTTTCAATGGGGATTCAATTTAAAGTTCTATCACGCTTAAAAACCTTTAATATATATATATATATATATATTATATATATATATATATATATGTGTGTGTGTGTGTGTGTGTGTGTGTATATATATATATATATATATATATATATATATATATATATATATATATATATATATATATATATATATGTATGTATATAATAAATGCATTCTACTTTTTCTCAACTATGACAGTGAAGTATGGATCTTAAATCTGAGAATAATTCAACAGCTCCGGAGAACACAAAGAAACATAGAAAGATGCATGTTAAAACAACATATAGAGACAGAAAGAAAAATGGGTGGATTAGAAAGAAAATTAAAATTACGACTGTTATATCAAAAGTGAAAAATTGAAGATGGAAATGTGTCAGTCATATATAGTAAAAAGAGAAAATCAACGATGGAGATTGATTGGGAACCCAGATTTGTAAAAAGATACAAGAATAGATTCATAAATAGATAGGATAAAGTCATAAAAATTATGTCTGTATGAAATAAAAAAGGAAGAAATCTCTAAAAGCGGTTTAAAAAAAATTTGATTGAAATCTTCATCCTATCAAAATCTATCCAAAGAGTCTGATGATAAACATACATACACACTTACATATATATATATATATATATATATATATATATATATATATATATATATATATATATATATATATATATATATATATATATATATATATATATATATATATATATATATATATATATATATATATATATATATCACATCACACACATCATAAAGCCCATATCAATCCACTACTTGACGAAAGCCTCAATGAATGCTACCATTCACTGGTATTTGGTCATATTTACCAGGCGGATTGGTGAAGATTTTTTATTCGGGGTTTACTCCCTTAATTTTTCGACAGTTATTTTTTTACAAGATGAGGTTGTTGGCCTTCATGCTCAACCCTCGAAAGTGATGGACTTTCCTACTGGGAATCGAACGCAATTTTCCGTATGATGCAAATCACTCTGCTACCCAGTCGGTATATATATATATATATATATATATATATATATATATATATATATATATATATATATATATTCCAATGAAAGGAGAAAAATGTAAAAAAAATTGAGATTTTTACGCAAATTCAAATTTTTTTTAAAAAAAAGTATTTAATAATTACTTTATTTTTAGTTAACTTTATTTTCGAACGTACATAGTTGGATTGGAAAGTTTCAGAATGAGAAAGAAAACAAAATTTTTTGGCAAAATCATATTTATTTTTCTATACCTTCTTCTATACTCTTCTTCTTTCTATACTCTTATATATAGTCCAAACGCTCTTTGAGAGGTTTTATTTTTCTAGTAAAAGGAATGAAAGCTCTCAGGATAGGTTTAACTCTAATTGCGGCAATTTTGCTTATTAATGCACCTGTTAATTTAAAAATGAACCTCATCCCTGAACAAAATTTTGCTTTATAAGTTTGGCGAACATAACACTGATTTTTTAAATAAATTTACATAATTTGTAAACGTTTTTCAAGAATAAGACGTTCCATAATGATTTGTTAAGGTATACTGAATCCAAATGTTACTTATAACGCGTAAACTGACAATTGACTTGATGCTATCCCTATTGAAAATTCTATCAAACCTAAAAAAACATCTTTATGACCGTGTTAAACAACAAGTTCAACAAACCAATTTGCAATTGTTGCATATGAAGGAGCAGACTCCACTTGTACTAAATCTAATTCATTTTTTATATCTTTTGCATTTAAGCTTTTAAAAAAGTTACATCACTGTATAATATTCAAATTTTTCCTTGATTGAAAATAACTAAAAGTTGTTAGCTCTAGTTGAACTGACTGTTATGTACGATTTGTCTGAAAATGTTGCAATAATATTGTAGTTCAACAGACAAATCTTACAAAATATGTCTTTATAGTCTTTTGGTTTGTTCAAGAAGCATTCTATGCATTCGATGATATTATCATTAAAATATAAATAATATAGACGTATCGAATATCTATTAAATTAAGTAATAAGTAATTCTTAAATATTGAAAATCCAGTAAAGTTAGTGTCATTTATCTTAAAAATAAATTATTCACATATATATATATACATATATATATATATATATATATATATATATATATATATATATATATAATTCGTACTAGTCAATTACTTTCTAAAACCCCGGTTAACCATTCTTCGCTAGCCGAAAATTTCTTATCAGTTAGAGAAGCGGAAGTAAATGGTTCTGGTTCCTTCATTTGTTCATAAAACTGAAGAGCTTTTCGTTGAATTAAATAACCATTTAAAGGAATTCTTAAAAAAAATCCGCATAAAAAATACTAAGAAGAAATATGAATCGCATAACTTCAAAATCGCATTAAAAAATCCCGCACAAAAAGAGACCCAGGTGTATATATATATACATACATGTTTGTGTGTTTATATGAAGGTATGATAAAGATATTTTTTAATTATTAGTTGTTTAAAGATTTGTGTAAAGATATTTTTTAAGTTAGATAGAACTTTTGATAGGAATTCAATTTAAACTTATCTTAGTCTTAAAAAAACATTCTATATGTATAAATGTGAGTGTGTATATATATATATATATATATATATATATATATATATATATATATATATATATATATATATGTGAAGAGATAATGTATATATATTCTTGTGTCTATCAGAATAAAAATAAAAAAATAATAATAAAAAGAAGCAGTTTTCGTCGTAATTATATTCAAAAGTAATCTAAAAAAAGATACTATGTGTAAAACAGTTTTTAATAGTTTCTATCGCGTGCAGAAACTAAATGATTGTCTGCAGTGTCAGGTGCACATTTAATTGTAAGCACTCTCTTCAGTTTAAACGCTCATTTGAATATCTCAAATGTGTTTTTTAGTTAAATTAGTTTATTCATTTTAACAAGACGGTTGTTGTTACAATGCTCCTTTGAAGTATATATTATACAATTATTTTAAACGTTTTTTGTACGAAATAATTATTTTATTTTTCGTTTTTATTACTTTTTATTATACATATATATTTATCTATTCATCTATATATCTATATATATATTTATATATATATATATATATATATTTATATATATATATATATATATTTTAATACTAATATTAATTTGTTTATGTAAACAAATTTATAATTAAAATAAAACGAAAATGAAAATAACACAAATCTCTTTTCATTCAATGTGTCAAAATGTAATTACTTTAATATTTCAAGTTAAAATTGGACTGACTTTCATGTTTTGAACACTGAAATATATAAAAAATGATATTTAAAGAAATGAGGTCAACAATATTTTTTTAAAGAAAAAGAAAAAATGATTTAACTATAAATTAAGTAATAATATTTTTTTTCCTTTTTTTAAAATCAATGTGTGTAGATATTGTTAATGAATTTTATGTTTATAGATTAAATACAAGCGTATGAAGAATTTATTATCTATATATGTAATAATAATTAATTTACAACTATACATTATTGTATTATCAGTGTTATTTTGTTGTATTGTTTTTAGTCAAAGTGTTATAAAAATTCTGTATTTATTATTTTTGCATTATCAGGTTTTATAAAATTATGGGGGAGATATTTCCTTCAAAAATATATTATAGACATTTATAGGTATAATCCAAAAAGAAAACATGAAATAATTAATTGAAGTTATTTAATGAACACAACAATAAATGGAAATGTAATGTAATCAATTGTGTAAATTACTTTAATTAATTATTTATGTATGACAATGTAGTCTTCTATTCAAGACTTTGATACATTTGAATAGAAAATGATGAAAAGCAAGGCTCTTTAAATAAAACTATTGTTTATAAATTATTTTTAATGTGATATACATTTGAGAACACTATATATATATATATATATATATATATATATATATATATATATATATAATAGAGGTACCGGATGAAAATGTCGTTTTTTGACATCGTCCTTTTCACTGGTTAGTTTTGTTTCGTATGTCGATCTGTTAACACGTATTTCTTTTGCTATTGATTGGTGGACATCTAAAGCACAACTTTCAAAAGAAATTACATTTTTACGCCCTATTTAAAATGGAAGGATTTGTGCCGGATAATCAATTTTTACGCAATTGCATGTTATACGAATTTCATCAAAAAAGTAATGCAACGACTGCGACAAAAAAAATTTGGGACATTTACGGGGACATATTGATTATTCGGCAATGTTAGAGGTGGTTCAAACAATTTCGAAGTGGAAATTTTGACTTAAAAAATAAACCTAGAAGTGCGAGGGTAGTGAAAGTGGACAATGAGGTGTTACGCATTGAAGTTGAAGCAAATCCGACCAAATTTATTCAACAAATAGCAGATACACTCGGATACTCTTGGTCTAGTGTGCAAGAACATTTAAAAATAATTGGCAAGATTCATAAACAGGGTGTGTGGATACCGCATCATTTAAGTGATGAAAACAAATCTGTACGGGTTCGAATGTGCCAAGAATTAATAAAATTATAGGAAAATTCAACATTTCTTCGACATCTTGTGACAGGGGATGAGAAGTGGGTTATGTACTTGAACCAATGTCGCAAAAAACAGTGGCTTTCTAAAGGGCAGATACCACTGGCAACGACGAAATCGAACTTAACAGTCAAAAAGGTACTTTTGTCTGTATGGTGGGATTGTAAAGGAATTATTCATTATGAAATTCTTAAATATGATCAGACAATAACGGGACAGTTCTATTGTGATCAGCTGGAACGATTAAAAGAAACAATCCGTGTAAAAAGACCTAGAATATTCAATAGAGGAAACATATTTTTTCAACACGATAATGCGAGACCTCATACAGCTAAAATTACTCGGGATAAATTAATGGAATATGAAAGGAATGTAATTATTCATCCACCATATTCACCCGATCTTGCTCCATAGGATTACCATTTATTTAGATCAATGCAGCACTTTTTATCCGACAAAAATTTTAAGAATATCGAAGAAGTAAAAACGGGTCTCGATGTCTATTTTTCATCCAAATCAAAAGATTTTTATGCAAATGGCATATTAAAATTACTTGAAAGATGGAAGAAAGTTGTAGCTATCGAGGGAGAATATATAATTAATAATTGATATGATAATATATATATATATATATATATATATATATATATATATATATATATATATATATATATATATATATATATATATATATATATATATATATATTATATATATATATATATATATATATATATATATATATATATATATATATATGTATATGCTTGGAATATAAATTTCAATATATTTTTTATTTTAAAATAAGTATACAAAACAAATTTAATTCATTTATCAAAAAAATATTCAGTCATATTCAAATGTATTCCTTAATATTTTCAATACATTTTCGAATATTCAATATCGTGTGAAGTTCAAAAACAGACGATGATTCTCTGTACAAATATATGTAGACTACGTGAATAAAATGAAAGTAACATTTGATTGATGTTTCAAAACTTAAAGAGGAACAATGAACGAGCATGAATGTAACGAAGAAGAAATGGATCGTAAGCTCGTGTACACAACTCACACACACACAAACGCATTATTTTTTTATTTGATTGATAACTATACATCGTTTCGTTATGAATTTTATCATGTACTCTTAATTTTCATTTTGTGCTTTGTTGCAAAACTAATTCCGATGTATTGCGAGAAGTTTTCACATTAATTTTTATTGAAAACCATGCAAATGTAACAACACCGTGAAGTTCTTATTATGATTTATGATATTTAAACGTTATTATTCTCAATAAAATATTTTATCCGCATAAGTTCTTACGAAATATATGAATTTTATATTTTTCTTTTTATGTTTGTTCATTTTTTCATATGTCAAAATATAATTTATCGATTATGAAAATATCATATCTTCTAAAAGTAAAATTACTTTTTTGGATTAATGTCAAAATATAAATACATGAATATAAATTAAAACATATTAGTTTATATATTTTATTGTTAGCTGATTGATATTCACTATGTTTCTTAAATATAACACAATATTTAAGATACATATTGAAAACAAAAATTGCTTAACACTTTCGTTACCAAAACTAAACAAGTTAGTAGTATAACTAAACAAGTGGTAAATTTAATGTGGTCCTTGATGGACATGCCAAGAACTTCCAAATTTATAGAATACAATCGAAATTAATAAAATTCACCTATTCCTCGATTTACACGGTCCTTTTTTACATGATTTCGCTTTTACACAGTTTTCAAAATAACGGATTTAAAAAAACTATTAAAAATAAACAATTTGCTGCATACATATTTCTACAATATTTTTTTAATTCCGTTCTCTTGGTAATACTGCCGTACATATTTAAATTGGGGCGAAATTTGGATAATCATTTTCTACAAAATGACCTGAATATTGAACAAGCTCTCCGATTTCAACCAGATATTAATAAATGCTTAAATCAATATGAATAGGTCTATAAAGATTTACCCAAAAACCAAACACAATTGTTAATTACGGATTTCATTACTAAGTCTCGTAGAAAAGATTAATAATTTATGAAAATGATGACAGTAATTAAACTACGATATTTGTTTTAACCCAATATTACTACAGCAGATGTAACAGTAAAATTCAATATTTATCTTAAAAACCTGGTTTGGACAAAAATAGTCTATTAGAAATTTTATAAATACAATATATATATATATATATATATATATATATATATATATATATATATATATATATATATACATATATGGCAGACTGGAAATTAAATTGATAAATACTAAATAATTATGAAATTAAAAAAAAAATGACATCAAGATTACAAAACCTGTCTATTGAATAACTAGAATCATATAATATTATACTTTAGTATTATATTCTAGTATTATACTTTTTTTCTATAAGAGACTAGATTTATCTCCATAGAAAATCTAAGTAAACCTATAATCTTAATTACTCAGTCCTAACAGATACACATTAAATTATTTCTATTATAACCTGGGTAGTTATATCTTGATATACTGCATGTCTTTTATTTATTTGAAATGGTAAAATTACTTTTAGTGACTTTGTTAATATTTTAAGAAACCAGATAAATTTTAAAATATTAACAAGAATTAAAATATGGTCAAGAATTATTTTTAAATAATGTAACTGTATTTATAGATAATATTGTCGTTATATAGGGTTATCCTAATATGACGACTAGATTTATGTTTTATTAACACTAGGTTTATGGGACGCGTCATTCTGACACATTTCGAATTTCATGAGGGAATTTACAAAAACCGTTTACATTTTTCTTCTACCACTTGTACTGACTTTTATCCATTTAACGAGACAAATAAAATACGAAAATTAATTATCTTCAAAACTGTCTAATTTAGAAATGAAGTATGTGGTATAACTATCTTTACAGTACGGGTCAATTTGACACAATCTCAAAATAAGCATTAATGCTATTTGGAAAACTCTGATACAGAAAAGGCAATTTGGTATGCTCAGAAAGCATATGAAGCAAAGTCATTAAAATATTTTTATTTATGGTCGAAGAAATCGGGACCCACTTTTTTCTCGAGCAAAATGCCTAGAGATCAATTTACGCACATTCTTTGATTCATATGATTTGATAAAAGAACAAAACGATCCGAACGTTTACGTACAGATAAATTTGCATCGATATCTGAAATATGGAACAAATTTATACATAATAGTCAATCCTGTTATAAACCTCACGAAAATATTTCAATAGACGAGCAATTGTGTTCCCTACGAAAGTCCGATGAGACATTCACGCAATATATGCCAAATAAGCCACATGAATTTGGCATAAAGCTTTGGTTGGCAGTAGATGTAAATTAAAAATATCTAAAAAATGGTTTCCCTAATCTCCGTAAAGATGAAACGCAAACTTCAACACTTTTAGACGGATTTTAAAGTTAGCCGAATCATATTTACATCAAGGCAGGAATATAACAACTGATAATTTTTTTACCAGTATATATGTGTAAAAGATACGTGGAATAAATGTAATGTTATATAATGTTAAATATTATAAATTTAATATAAATGTATATCTTATAGTTTCATTTATAAGTTAATATTATATAATTATTGTTTTTAAGTTGTTTTTTAAAGAAAATGTATGATTTTATTCATGCGTCAAATTGACTCGTGTCCGTAAATATAGGTATACATGAAACATCTGTAAACCTAGTGTTAAAAAGATACTATACACATATTTCCCTATACACCACTCTAAATGCACATGTTTCTTTTTAATAAAACACCAATCTAAGCGTCACATTTAGATAACCTATATACTCGTATACATTTTGATGATTTTTAATTCGATTTCAACAACATGAAAAACAACTTTAATATTTTACCTGACTAGCACAAACTTCAAATTTAAATATAATTAAATCTTTAAAAATAGAGCGAGATTTACAATCTCTTTTCAATCATTTTTAAAAATATGAAAATACATATATCATATGTAATATTATAGAAGGAACATGTAATTTTCATTAGAGATCATTTAGAATTTCCGTCTATTTCATGAACAATACAAGATGTATTATAAGAAAATGTTTTCCCTACTTTGTGTTATTAAAGGAATTTGTATAGTTCTCTGGTGTACTAAGTAGTCTTTTCACCTCTCTCTCTCTTTATATATATATATATATATATATATATATAATCAACAGGTACAACATTTGCGTGCTGCCTTATCGTTTAAACATGAATCTATTACTAATAGAAACTGATTTTAAACCGTAAATACACACATACATAAAAATAGTAAAAGGCAATAAAATTTTAAAAAAAAGCTAGAAAATCTATTATTTCAAACTATTCTTTTTCAATAGCTTCATAATATTAACTTTTTTCTTAGTATTTTTTAGTAAAAAAAT
>CP092088.1:12552506-12582506 GCA_029203775.1 Neoneuromus ignobilis | reverse complement strand
GTATTAAATGTATTTTTTTGTTATGAATGTATATATATATATATATATATATATATATATATATATATATATATATATATATAAATTCATTAAACTAAACTTGTAAAAACTACACCACATTTCTCTGCATAACAAAATAAATAACTTAAATATAAAAAATATAAAATTTATAGACAAATTGTAAAGTTATTTTTCAAAGTGAATTTTTTAAAATATATAAATTATTTTTCTTTTGTTTCCTTTTCTGAAAAAAACAAAATTATTTTAGGATTTTAAATTAATAATTTTATATTAACATTATAAATATATTTCTTAAATGAATATCTAAAATTTTTAGCTCTTAAATTTTTTGAATCATAGATGTATTTTTCATTAAATTATGAACATAGAATTATTTATTGTTCTTCCTAGCTTTGTTTTCCTGAAGGAGGTGAAAAAATAATTGATGAATTCAGTTTTAGTGAAAAATAAAAATGATTATTATTTATTTTTTGTAGAATTGAAGATATAATATTTATATTAATACTGAAAAAAATATCGCTCTTATTCTCTTTGGATTCATCTTTAATAACTTCTAAGAAGAAACATCTTCATTCTTTCATCCTGAAATAATACTATTCTACTTGTAAACACATATTCACGAGTTTTCAAAATTTTCCCTACTTTTCATATATATATATATATATATATATATATATTGAACTTTTAACCCTTTGTGATCCACTGTTCAGTAGTACTGGACATCGTATTTTGGTTGAACAAGTCCACTGTCCAATTCCACTGGACAGATTTTATTGTCATGTATATAGAGGTTTATCTTTCAAAAATTTCTCTTCAGGGTGTAGTATATAATATTACAATATAATTTACATTTTTTTTAATGTTTTTTTTTCATTTGGTGCTACACAATTTTATATAGAGATCTTTTGAATGTTGCATTTGGAATCAATTTTGAGAACCGATGAAAGTTTAAGAACACGAACTCAACGTGTGTCTTATTTCTATCATTACTTAGATTGTAAATTCGGACTGTATTTTTTGTTATTTTTAAGCATATTCTATGGCATTAATAATGGAACACAATTTCACTCATATGACTACTACGACTTCGCTTGACATAGTACATTCGTTTATTCCAATTTTTAATCACTTTTTCACATAATTGTGGTCAAATTTCATAACTTACGTTGAATTTTGTACATTCTCTAAACATTGTTAGAGCGTTAAACATTTCGTGACAATTTTCCAAATTTTTTTAAGTTGAAATGTAAAAATGAGCTTAAAAAAATTCAAACATGGCGCCACTAGTTGTCAAAGTTCTGACATTCTTATTAGAAAATCCTATATATATATATATATATATATATATATATTCATAAATATATATATTCCAGGGTCCTTTGATAAGTATGGTAAATTTATATATTGTTTAATTTAATTAATTAAATTAAATTTTTCAATTTATTTTTTCTTACCTTTTTACCATACTTATCAAACGACCCTCATATATATATATATATATAAAATTTTCTGGAAAAAAATAATTAAGTAATTAAAAATAAAGAACGTAAGTTGTTTGGTATTGTAATTATTAAACAAATTTAAAGAAGGTTAATCATTTCTACCATATAAAGTCTGTGTAATATCTTTATCAGTTTATGACATCAGCCACTTCCTTAAATTATTGTCATTCATAAACTTTCTTTTATTATTATTAAGTCTAGTTTCACACTCTGTCGAGAGTAAGAGTTATTACAATATATTACATTTATTAAGTGTCACTCATATGGTACAAGCGGATATAAAGAAAAATTATGTACTTGAAACGTTTCATAAATTCTTTCTTAATAAAGTTTTGTACTAAAATAAAATATTTCTTACATATACGATAAATGCAATACGAGTTAAAATATATTATTTATATTTTTATCAATTAATGCATTAATTAATATATAAATTCACGTTTTACTTTTTTAATAATTTAAACAAAAAATATTTTTAGTATTATTTGGCTTAAAATTATTATATTAATTCGATTTATCTTATATTCATTCAAAGAACCATAAAAATTAAATAAACACAATTATGAAATATAAATATTAAATAAATATAAACATAAACATAAATAAATAAATATTAACTATATATTTGTTAGAGTTAAGAATTGATAAAATGAGCATCATCTTTGGAAACAATAATGATTCTTTATAAAAATATAAATAAACAAACTAAGAATATTAAATAAGTATTTTGACATTTTTAATAACACAAAATTATTTAAAATTCATAAAATATTGTAAAAAAATGTTATAAATATGTCATAAATATCATGAAATTCGTTAAAAATTATGTATTAAAAATATTTTTTCATATCAATGGTCACTGCCACTTACTCGCTTTACTCGTAAACCCCCAAACTTGCTTCTGTTTAATTATTTACGGAGCAACATTAATTTATTTTATAAAAATTTGTATTTCGGTAATTTTTGGAAAACTTCGCGAAAATTTTCAAATGAAATTTTTGCATGATGCCAGAGCCCCATCCATTTTTTAAATATGCAAACTTTTAATACATTAGAAACCATTTTATATATACAAAAAAGATAAAAAATATTAATAATTGATATTATTTAAAATTGCCTGACTAGATAGCATAGTAACTTGCACCACCGATTGTCATGCAGGAGATTACATTCGATTCCCAGTTGGAGATTCCCACATTTTCGTGAATTAAGCAAGAGGTTGACAACCTCATATTGTGAAAAAAGCATTATCGAGAAGCTTTGATAAGAAAAGCTCTATTGAGCTGGAATTGTTAGAGAGGCCAGGGACTGGAATAGTTTGTGAAGCCATGATAATGATGATTAATAATAATTAAAAAAAATTACTCTCAGTTTTAAAACGTGACAAATTCACTTTCACGTGAATGAATTATCACACTCCCTCAAACACCACAATATGTTCTAAAATGTCTAGTAATTATTTATTATTCACTTTATTGTTTATAATAATAATAAGCTAATAGATTAGAGTTAAGTTTTCGATAGCGATGTCATCATCGTCAGAGCATTGAGTTTTAAAAAATAAATAAATATACATACATACAATTTTTTTAAACAACAATGTTTTGATAATGATGACATCATCATTGAAATCCGCATTATCTATTTGTTATTATAAACAACAAAGTGAAAAATAAAAAAAAAATAACACTATAACATCTTGCGATGTTGAGGGTGATAATTTATTTATGTAAAAATGAAATATTCCTTTCAAAACTTTTATAAAATAAGTAATATTCAGTTTTTAAATCATAAAAATATATGAAAATTATATAATTTTATAAATAGTTTATTCCATATAATAATAATATTGTACAGACGAAAAGAACGTTTCCTTTTTATTTAATCATACAATTGTATTCAGATTGTAAGTGAAGATTTCATATAGAACACAGATGTCAGTTTCAAGTTCAATTTGAGCTTTTAATTTTTTATGAATTTCAAACCACAAACACGTTAAGTTTCCATTAATAAAGAATTTATATAACTGTACCGGGAATTTCAGACATAAACGATGTTACAAATAAACTATCAGTTCTATTTACTTATTTATTTATCATCAACCTGGAAACATGACTTTGATTCTATGTAATGGATTAATAAATATTTATAACTTTTAGATCAATCAACACCATAGTAATTTAGTTATCATATTATTCTATTGCTTAAATCTATTCGTTAGTGTGATTTTAATCCAAAAAATATTTAAGGAAATTTTAATAAATAAATTATTTTAATTAAAATAATTAATTAATTAAATGCTGATAATGATTTCTTCCATATATCAAACATGTGAAGTTGCGAGAAAAACTCGATACATAATAAAAAAAAATTCGTTAATAATAAAATATCCTATTATCACAAATCAAATTCAATATTATTATGATTTTATATTCTTATTGATAATATAATAAAGCAAAAATTAAATTTATAACACAAGAAACATTTTTTTTAATATCCACTTTTTTAAGTTATCAGTGATTTTATTTTATTTTTTTAGTTAAAAAAATTTAATACTTTGTCTCACTCTTTTAGACATAATTTCAACCAAGTTTTAGATATTTTTATTAATGGTATTGTGCCATTCCATCTATATATTACTCCAAACCATATTTGAGTTTCTAGATGGTTTTTAGTATTAATATAACTGACTTTTTACAATAACCCATAAATTTTCGATTGGACTTATATCCAGATTCTGCGGAAGTCATTTTATACTTTGAAATGTTTGCTTCTGAAACTAGCTTGTCATTATTTTTGAAATATGTCTGAAGTCACTGTCATGCTGAAAAATTATTTCATCGATTTTAAAAGCACATTTTTCAACAAAATTAGGTAAGTAGGTCTGCAGAATATCAAGATAATCTTCTTTCTTCATTATCCAATCAATTTTTAAAAATATACCTACATGCTATATATTTGAATACTTTTTTTATGTGAACAACGCCAGTATGGTTTTCTATCAGAGTAAAAAGATTTATTTTGGTCTCAGTAGACCAAATAGCTTGTTTATGGTTATCAAGGATCGAATTTTTATGTTTCTTACAAAATTACAATCGAGCCTTTCTGTTTTTTTCTGATATAACTACCTTTTTTTACAATGGACACTAAACCAATTTATTCTTGCAGTCCATTTGTTAATGTTTTATATGAAATTTTAGCACTTTATTGGAGTGTTTTAGCCTTTTTAATTTTCATTAATCGCTCCATTGAAGGGGAATCACCGTCTGACATGAGTTTTAGATTGCCTCCGGTTTTTATTTTCAGCGATAAATTCTTTATTTTTCTCAACAAAAAAAAGTTTTGTGACATATTTTTACCAGTTCAGCAATTATTCTTGAAAACTATCCCAGATTACTTACAGAAACTACGTTCTTTTCAAAATAAACTATAATTTTCTTTATTTTTCATTTTTTTCACTATTTCTAAATATTATTAATTTAAATGTTAAGAAAACACTTTAAATGTACTGACCTATTTTAATATGACTAACCACAAATAAAGTATCGAAAATGGAGAATTCCCTAAATAAACCAACCAAAATAGGAAACATGCAAAAGTGGATAAATGAAGATGAAAATGATTTTTGCATTAAATGTATTTTTTTAAGAATATTTTTGTTTAATTTTTATATGTAGGGTTCTTTTGATAGAGGTAATAAGATTATAAGATAAAATTATTGAATTTAGTCTCTAATAATATATTTTAATATTAACAAAAATATTTGAATTATGTATCCAATTTTGCTTTCTACTCTAGATGTTTGATACATGGAAAAAACATTATGAACATTAAATTATTTGATTATTTTAACTAAAATAATTTATTGATTAAAAATTAGTAAAATATTTTTTGGATTAAAATCACACTTATAAATTGATTATCCAGTATCCAATTTTACTCACCACTGTATACATACATACACATACATACATACATACATATATATATATATATATATATGTGTGTGTGTGTGTGTGTGCATATATTGAAATTGAAATACATTTTATTTTTTTTAATTTTTACACAGGTTAAAACAAATATTATCAAATACATTATATCTTTCAAGTAAATAAAAATTATTTTTTTAAAAAAATATTCAATAACGTAAATTTCATTTTTATCAACAATTTTTTGTCATTTTTAAATAATTTTGTGATTATTACTTAAAAAATAAATAGTCAAATACTGTACAATAAAAATAACCTATAATTTTATATTATTATAATAAAAAATATAATATTTTATTATATTTTTCTAAAACTTTTCACTTTGAATAACTTAATACCTTTTTTTAATCTAAGTTTATTTTGATTAAAAAATAATATTAAAATTTAAAAACCATTTGTAAATAAGATGAATATCTTTCTTATTGCTATCTGTTATCAAATATTGTATGTAATATCAATGTTTATAAAGTACTGTCCTATATACAAGCCATTTACTTATCGAGAAGAACCAAATGCAAACAAACCAAATATTAACCAAATCTCTCTTGAATACGATCTCTTACGATCACACAAAGTAACAAGATTGCAAACAGTTAAATTGTTGGGTTGTTCTGTTATATTCGAGCTATAACATTATCATATGTTCGTTGTCGGTTCCTTTGTGTGCTATATTCACAAGAATTCTAAAAACGTCTCTCGAGTGTAGCTTTTATTTTCAATACCTTCACGATTCTTAAAATGTTCCCTAGAGTGTGGTTGTAGTTACGATGAGTACCAGTTATTTAAAATATCAGTGAATGGAAAAAATCTAAATGCGAATAAGGATATCGACAGGTTTTTTTCTGTTATTATACAATGTTAAGTTGAGATTTTGTTGAAATTTTTAAGAAGTTAATATAGTTCGATTTATTATTATTAAATTTCTGTATGTATAATTATTCTAAAATAAAATAACGATTAATAAGTTTTGCGAAAATTTCACGTATGTTGAAATTTCCTTTATAATAATAATAAATATTTTTAAACGTATATAAATATCATGATCAAAATAAAATATGTTTCTATATGTAAATAACGTATTTTTCTACTTTTTTCTAATTAGATTTTTAAATAATTTGTTAATAAAGAACAGAAAAAATTAAAAAATTTATAGAGTTTTTGTCTAAAAACTCAACAAATATCGTATCACAAGCTCCTTACATACTTCATATAGCTCCGTGCGACTTTTTCTTACTCTCAAAACTCAAGTTATCGCTCCGAGGGCTTCGTTTTGAGTCGATTAAAGTCATAAAAGAAAATTCACTACGTGAACTGAAGTTTATATCACAAAACGCGTTTACAGAGGCATTCGAGGTTTGGAAGAAGCGTTGGCGTATGTGTATTTCTTCCAATGAAGGTACTTTGAAGGCAACAAAATAAAGATTGATGAATAAATAACTTCTTATGTGTTTTATTTCAAAAGTTCCATTAGTTTGCGTACTTAATATGTATAAAAAATCGATTTATATATTTTTATTTTAGTTTTTGAATAGTTTATTTATTTTAAAAAATGATATATGAAATCAATTGTGAAATAAATTAATTATATGATATAAAAAAATATAATTTTATGGAATTCAAAAAAGTGTGTCATTTCTTTATCAAAATTCGATGACTTCTGAATTTCATAAAATAATTTTGTTATCATTAATTTATATTTATAACAAATAATTAAAGAGCTATTTTAAAAATATTAATATATAATTTATTATATATGAAGGTAAATCAGAAAGTTTCTAGAACAAACCAAAAAAGGGTGTGTGTACTTATGTACGCACGCCAGAAGTGAAACTTCTTTGCTGTAAAGTAATAAACATTGAAGGAAAAGATAGTTCCTCGGCATGTTCATCAAACAGCAAACTTTGAGGGACATTTTGTTCACCAGGTGCTATACGTAAATACTGTTCCTCATTCTACAATAATAGGGTATGTTGTTAGGAAGTGAGACTATCTTCAACAGGAATATATTAATTGACATTTTCTTGAGGAATTTCGTTTTGAATTTAATTGTCGTTGAAGAAATAATTATCAATTTTAATATCATATGTTGTATAAAGTGGAGATGGTACCAAAAATTGTAATTAAACTTTTATCGTACGTTTATTAACTTTAAATGTCTTCTGAAATTATTGGAAAACCCTATATATGAATATATGTATATATATATATATATATATATATATATATATATACAATTTTAAATAATGATTATATAATGTATCTATAATTTATCGAATTCTTTATATTAACTAATAAATATAAGCAATGATGCGCAACCTGTGGGTCGCGACCCCTCAAGGGGTTGAAGAAAAATTGTTGTGGGTCGTGAAAATTTGGAGAAATTCTCATGTTGGATAATAAATTTTTAATTGAAAGAACTTAAAAAAATATATTAAAAAAATACATGAAAATTTCTCAACTCATTAGTGTGTATCTGACCAGTTTTGTATTTAAACACTTCCTTCTTTATATTCCAATATTCCCATAAAAGAAAAGGAACAACTTATTTATATTTCTTCAGACGAAACCACAAATTTGAATTAAATCGTCGTATTATCAAAAATTTTGATTTTCAATTGGTATTCAGAGTTGAAGAAAAGGGCAATAAAAATATAAATAAGTTTGGATTAACTAAATAGTTAAACTGGTGTAAAACTGGTTTTTCAAAATTAATTGCAATAAAAATTAAATCTCGGTCACGTTTAGATCCCAAAAAGAATTTACAGCTTACCGTCTCAAATATTAAGCCAAACATGGAAGAAATTATGAATTCTATGGAAGCACAGCCATCACAATAATTTAATTTAAAAAAAATGTTTTTAAATACATTATAATTTCTTTTGTTAATATGCAGCTTTTTCAAAAATATTATATCAAATTGTATGTACTGAAATATACTATAAAGATATTAATTTGCATGTGGTAAAACGACTTTAATTATTACTATCCTTATATGCTTATAATAGGATGATAACAACCAATAATGGGTCGTGTAAAATTTCAGTCTGAGTATGGGAGTTGGAAGTATAATAAGGTTGCGCATCACTGAATATAAGGAATATAATATATTTTAATACCGTATATTTTTTATGAAAAAATAATTGTTACAATAAATACTAATTAAAACAGTTAGACAGTATAATCAATAAAAGTATAAACATAATTTTTATATATCCCTTTTGAATATTCAAACAAATAAAATTATAATGAATTTAAATATAACATTTAAGTATGAAAAAAATAAAAATGTATAATAATTGAATATAAAAAATATTCAGTTAATTATTAGACTGGAATACAAAAACATAAATTTATAAATAATGTACGTACTAAAATACAAAATATATGTTTACATTTTGTTATCGACATTTCGAATTATTATAATTCAAACAAAAATAAATTTATAACTTCATAAATAATTTAATATTATATTAAATTTATAAATGGATTTGAAAATTTTTAAATCCCAACATACTACTCGATTTTATATTGATTCACAATTCTAATAATTTTACTTGGTCCACAGCGATGCTCTTTTCAAAACATACTTGAACTCTATAAATTAAATACTTAACAATTTCGTTGAAACGAACATCGTACTAAATTCAACATCAATGGTTATCATCGAAGATGTTATTACTATGATTCTTTCTACTTTAACTTTTGTGCTGATATTATATTACAGGATATTTTATTTCGCAGAATCTTCTCTTCCGAGCCACATATGTAACAATATTCTCTTGTATAACAAACAATCTTCATTGAATTTATATATATATATATATATATATATATATATATATATATATATATATATATATAGTTCCAAAAAAATAATGTGCGCTATCTATCATGAACATATTTTGTAAATGACTTTAGTTTTATATGAAATTTCAGCCGAAAAAATGAGAAATGCGCTCACGAAATAACACGAATCGATATTACATTGAAGAATTATTCTCCAATAAACGTAACTAAACCCACACAAATACTCACACGTAAACACATTCACATAAGTATGAAAATATGAAGAACTATGAATCCGTAGGTATCTATATATAATAAATATATATATATATATATAATTAATAAATAAATATAATAAATAAATCTATATAATAAATATATATATATATATATAGAGAGAGAGAGAGAGAGAGAGAGGAAAGAGAGAGGGGAAAAGATAGAAAGAGAGAGGTGTTTTTTAAAAAGTGATAGATCTTTCAATTGAATCCTTATCGAAAGTTCTATCCAAATTACAAAAACACTCATTACATGTATGTATGTGTGTTCATACTATCGAACGTATCCCGCATATATATATATATATATATATATATATATATATATATATATATATATATATATATATATACTACTACTACTAAAAATTACATATATAACAATATTTACATTTTTTTTTCATAATTTTATATTAACTTTTCCAGAATTATATTTATTAATATAACTTTTTTAAATAAGCTTAATATTAAAATCAATATTTTATTTAAATTGTCAAAATAATTTATATCATAGAAGAATATATTTTAAATAATTTTCTTTTTTAATAAAAAATGTACCATAATTGAATCTGAATATAATCTGTTACTGAAATAAAAAGGAACGTAAGAAAGATAACCTAGATGTTAACAAATTAACAAAGTTGGTTAATAGAAGACTAGAAAAATTGAAAAATTGACACAGGAAAGAAAATTTACTTTTTTATGAAATTAATAACGATTAAAAATGAAGAGAGAAAATTCCGTTCACAAAGTTTATTAGGAATTTCATAAAATTGTTATTATATATTATATAAAAATATTAAATACCAACAAATATATTACGAGGGTCGTTGGATAAGTATGGTAAAAAATACCATAAAATTTAATATTTTAAATTTTTCATAAATTTTAAAATTTACCATACTTATCAAACGATCATGGTATATATATATATATATGTGTGTGTGTGTGTGTGTGTGTAATTACAATCCTTAAATTAAATCTATATTACAATTTAATATTATCTTTTTCAGAATTATAATTGTCAATATCACTTTTCAAGGTATACTTAATATTAAATTCAATAAACATTTATTATAAATTTACAAAATAATTAATATTGTACAAAAATTTATTTTAAATAATCTTCGATTTTACTAAAAAAAGGACCATAATTGAATCTGAATATAAATTGCCACTGAAATAAAAAAGAACGTAAAAAAGATAATCCAAATATGAAAACATCAAGGTTGGTTAATAGATGATAGAAAAATTGAAAAAATAGACACAGAAAAATAAAAGTTACTATTTTTTTACCAAATTAATAACGATTGAAAATGAAGAAGGAAAATTCCGTTCACAAAGTTTATTAACAATTTCATAAAATTGTTATCATATATTTTATAAAAATATTAAATACAAACATGTGAGCCTAACATGTGAGTATACACTTATCCCTCGATTTACACGGTACTTTTTTTACACGATTTCTCTTTTACACGGTTTTCAAA
This sequence comes from Neoneuromus ignobilis, assembly GCA_029203775.1. NCBI lineage: Eukaryota > Metazoa > Arthropoda > Insecta > Megaloptera > Corydalidae > Neoneuromus > Neoneuromus ignobilis. The sequence continues at coordinate 12,571,443 of CP092088.1, read as the reverse complement.
ATAACGGATTTTTAAAAAAAACTGATAAAAATGAACATTTTGTCTGCATCATATTTCTGCAGTCATTTTTTAATTCCGTTCGCTTGATGATACTGGCGCACATATTTGAATTAGGGCGAAAAATGGGTAATCATTTTCTACAAAATGACCCGAATGTTGAACGAGCTCTCCAATCTAGCGAGATATTAACAAATGCTTAACTCAATATGAGGAGATCTATAAAGATTTAACCAAAAACCGAACACAATTGTTAATTAAGGATTTAATTACCAAGTCTCGTAGGAAAGATAAATAGTCTATGAAAGTGATGATAGTAATTAAACTTTTGGTTAATTTTTTTAATGAACTTATATTACTTGTTTCCATAAAATGATTACATACTTATACCTTTATATATTTGTCATTTTATGAATGGACTGTTATTTTTATGTTTTTCAAGGTATCTTACTTTTAGTTTACGTTGAAATAAATTATTGATTTATGCACATTTCAGTTTGTTTTCGATTTACACGGTTTTGCGTAAAAAAATCCACGATTACACGTTTTTCTGAGGAACCGATCTTCAGTGTAAATCAGGGGATAGGTGTATATATATATCTATATATAAATATATATTAAATATAAACATATATATCTGGCGACTCGGTTGTCGCCGTTTGTAGGAAATGAAACACCGAGTTGCAGATGACTACGGCATTTATTTCCCGTGGTTAACGTGGATACTTTTTTACTGCTTGCCTGAATTTATCTTTGAGCTCACGGCTTTTCTGAAAATAACGGCACGGTTTTTATGCAGAAAAAACTGTTTTATCGAAAAATGAACATTTTGGCTGCATGTGTGCGGTGGTGATTATTTCTGCAGCTACTCCCTCATGACCCTTTTTAATTTCCTCTTGTTTCTGGTGTTTTGGCGGTTGTGTAATACTGTTTGCGGCACATATTTGAATTGCGGCGGCGAAATAATCGTTGTTTTTCTACAAAATGACCAACGAATGTTGATGCCAGCGGAGCTATGCGATCCAGCGACGAGATATTAATAAATGCTTATTATATGAGGAGTGTCTATATGCTAGCGGATTCGTTATGTTAGCGGAAACCGAACACGCGTGTGCGTTGTGCTAGGATGTTAATCACCAAGTTGCGCCGTAGTCGTAGATAAATGTCTATGAATGCCTGTGATGTAGTAATTGGGCTGGTTTTGGTTTTGCTATTTTATCGGATGCGCTTATTTTCTGGTAATCATGGCGATGCTGGAAATGAATTACATACTTATACCTTTATATCTGCTGGTTTGTGCTCATTATACCGGTGAATGGACTGTTATTTTTATGTTTTTTTCAAGATATCGTTATTTTCACCAATGTATTCGGTTATCGAAAAAAATGAAACACCAAATGACTACGGCATTTATTTCCCGTGGTTAACATGGATGTCCAGATGGTTTCTTGATTTGCTTGCCTGACTCCTTTGGTTTTGAGCTCAGTGTTATGAGCTGAGTGGAACACTGGCTGTTGAGTCTTCCGATCGCACGGTTTTTATCAGATCTACGGCTGAATTGGCTGTTTTCTGAGGAACCGATCTTCAGTGTGAAGTCAGCGTGTGCGGCTGACTGTTTCAGTCGCCTGTTGTGTGCGGTGGTGATTCCCGCAGCCGATGTGCGTAACCGCCACATATATATATATATATACAGTGACCAAATAAACTATTTGTACCCGGAAAAAAAATGTTTATCTTAAACATAAATATATTTAAGATATTGCTAATGAAATTTCTTTTTGTCTGTAAACGTATATACAAGTATGTCTATACAACAAAATCACAAAATTTTGATAAAATCGAGTAACTATTTTTTAAAATATATATTTTTTACTTTGAAGACACATAAATTATTTCCAGTAGAGTCCAACATACTATTCTATAATTTTGTTGTATATACATATATATGTTTATAAGCAAAAAGAAATTTCATTAGTAATATTTTCAATACATTTATTTTAAAGAGAAACATTGCTTTGCATAGGGTATGAGTAATTTATTTGGTCATTGTATATATAACGATAGTTGTTAAAGTGGAGTTAATAAAAAAGTAAGGAATATAGTAAACTTTGAATTAACAAAACTTTTAATTAACAAAACAAATATTATTATCTATTAATTCAATTTAAAATCGTATTTTATCGTCCAATCAAAAAGAATAACAGTATTTTCCAAATAAAATGTTATTAATAAAAAAGATATAAATGTCATTTGCTCAGAAAAATTGAACCAATACATTTTATTATCTGACTGTTTGATATAGATATATTTAAATATACAATTCATCAATAAATATCAACTTTAGTTTTCCGCTTGACTTCTTAATTTTTGCTTCGTTTTTATCCGTACACAATTTTGAAATTTTTCTTGATTATACAATTTTCAAAACTTTTCTAAAATATGTTAATGTTAAAATTTGTATTCTTAAGATGCATTGTAAATGGAGGCATAAATAAGACTGAAGGGTTAAAAAATACAATTACTTGCTTATTACTGTTTACCATCTTTCAACCTTATTTGAACCCCCCTATACACACTTAAAAATATATGAAATGTCATAATCATCATATCAGTTTATAACAACTCATTACTAAGGGGAAGTTCCAATTAATATTACTGATATTTGGTCATAATCACCTCGCTGAAAAGACAGATTAGAAAAGATTTTTGTTGAGAATTACTCCCTTAGACAGATTGAAATTGTTTACATATATAGGCTAGCCCAAATAAGATTGAAGAATGTAAACCGGAAATAAAGTCTATATCCTCCAATCTCGTTTGTGTCACTCTATAATCTCACTCTCTCTCTCTCTCTCTCTCTCTCTCTATGTATATATATATATATATATATATATACATATATATATATATACACACCCGTCCCTCAATTTACGCGGGACTTTTTTACGCGGAAAATTAAACCTCTATTTACGCGGGACTTTTTTTATGCGGTATTGATTTACACGGCACTTTTTATACATGGTAAGATGGATTTCATTTTATATAATTTTTCATGGAATTTATTATATATCAGAGTGACGCAAGTTCTTACTTGAACGCATAAAAGCACGATATAAATATATAAAAGGTTGATTGTTTTGAATTACAGCAGCGATAGTGACACCAAATAAAATTTATCTACTTTTGTTTTCTAAAACATCATTATTTTTTTTGTTAAGTTATGTGAAATAAATGTGTGTTTCTACAACTTTACTAGTTTTAATTTCCAATATTTTTTCTATTGTATTAACAGACTCAATTTACGCGATTTTCATTCGCGTAAAACAAATCCACGTCAAACGGATACTCCACGTGAAATGAGGGACTGGTGTATATATATATATATATATATATATATATATATATATACATATATATATATATATATATATATATATATATATATATATATATATATATATATATATATAGAGAGAGAGAGAAAGAGAGAGAGAGGTAACCCTTCTATAACACGGTTTCGCTCTAATACGATAACAAAAATGCGGAAATACTCATATAACATGGAAACCTACAACACGATTTCGCTCTAACAAGTTAAGAAAATGCGAAAACCATTGTATTAAATTGTGGAAATCCGTCTACAAAACCAGATAACACGATTTTTACATAGAAAATATATTAGAAAATTATAAAATAATAAGCACTGATTCCTAGTCTCATATAACACGGTTTCACATAACATGATATTTTCTAGGAACCTATCTACTGTGTTATAGAAGAGTTACTTGTGTGTGTATGTGTATATATATATATATATATATATATATATATATATATATATATATGTATATATAAATATATATAATCCTTCTACTTAGGATAGCAAGCCTGCTAGTAGATTTTTTAATTTTAAACAATTTTTAATTAATATTTCATCCCTCTATACCTGATTTTTTAAAATTTTAATTGATAAATGTAATATATTATAAATACTAGAATAAAAAGTATTCCAAACTCTAGTACTTCTATAAAAGAAGAAATTTTTCCAAACATGTTTTTTGTTATTTTCTCACTTAATATTTACCACGTATTCCTTTCTGTCATAAAAAGATAGATAATTCATTCTTTAGTTAAAATTCTCCCAAGTCGATTAATCCATAAAAACTTCAAAAATTCAAACTAACACTACGATCCTTCATCTATTGTACTTTCTAAACTCCTTCACTCGAGTTGCTCAATTATTTCATTAAGACTACTTATCCTAAAGTATCTAATACAAAGCATGAAACATTTTTCGAATTCTTCTTTTTATATTTTGTGTTCTTATTATTGATTGTGGATCTTATATACATCCATAGTAATCAGCAAAGTTCTTACTAAAGATAAATATATTTTATATACTTTTAATTTAATAATTGTAATATATTCCCTAATTATTCTTTCTGAAAAATTTAGGTTTTTATGAATTTCATTGTATCTATTCCATAATGAAGATAAATGTAATATAATACAGAGATTTTTACATAAATCAGATACTAATATATATATATATATATATATATATATATATATATATATATATATACACGTGTATGTGTGTGTGTGTAAAAGTAAATCAGATAATTTAGACGTAGTATAATGTACAATGAATGTATCTTTCGCTTGGGTTGCTATTCTATAATCAATCATAACTTAACAATTAAACTCGAATTCACCCCTAATTAACCGTTAGTGGCATAGAAATTCTCCAGATAATATATTTCGAATGGAACAAAAAATGGCACATCTACTTCTGAGTAAAAACATCTATCGCCTAGAATTAATTTATACTATGACACTTTGAAACACTCCATTATTATTTTATTTTACTCTTTTAACATAAATGCGTTTTAGTTCTTTGTTTTACAATTTTCAATTGTAAATTTTTTTTAAAAAAAGTTCAAATTAAAATTGTAATCAAATTATTAAAAACGAAAAATATTATTATTTTAAACCTTACAATTTAGTTACGAAATTTGTTAACAAATTACTTAAAAATATTTACGTATATGCATATAATTTAAAAATTTATTATTTTTGTAACAGTTAATTAATTTTTTATAAACTATGAAGTTTTCTTAAAAAATTATAGGTTAGGTTAAATCATTTATCTATTATTATCTTCAAAATGATTACAGTATTATATAGCTATATGATGTCTGAACTCTAGTTAACTCACATTTACTATGTAGTTGCCATACGTTTTGTATACACACGTCTATGAGCCAAGTAAATATACAGCTCCACAATTTTTTTACAGCGGTTTCAAATTCTATATAAGTTAATGTTTTGATCCATACAATCAATGCCTCCCATGTACTTGCTATATTCGCCAACTGCACAAGAACATTTAATATTTATTTTCTTATTCTTGTTTTTGGAATAGCGCTGCATTCTTGTTGTTGGGTTCATGCCATATTTTGTTGATGCAATTCTTACTACTGTATTATCCTACCCATTTTATGAAACAAATATCAACATATTTTTCATTTGTCTGAACATAAAAAATCCTCGTGTTTTTTTACAGAATATCTCATTTTGAGGTAAATAAACAACTTTTTGGAATTCTATTTTCACCAGTAGTTCCAGTACCTAAATACCTACAAGACTTCAAATACATAAAATAGTACAATCTGTCATCTTAGGAATAATGCGCTATGTTTGTTTTATTTGGATCAAAATTTAACTATAAAATAATATATGTACTATAAATTACATTTTACCAAAAAATATACATATATTATAAAACAAATCAATAGTCAACGTCGATTATAAATAATTGACATAAATAAAAAAAAATACAATAAAGTAGAAAATAACCTTAAGATGACCCAGCGTTGCCATATGGTAACATAAATATAAACGTTTAAAAAACACATATAAAAACCAAAAAAATTTAACAAATATTTTTGTATAAAAATGTTCAATTATACATAAAAAATATTTGTGAAAAAAAAACTAATTATGATGTAAATTATAAATGGAAAACATAATTACCAAGTCATATAATCAGAATGACGTTTATTTGAAATATTTGTTTCCAATTAAACTTCACAATGTTATAACAACGAACTTCACTTACGGCTAAATAAAATTTGACCAGAAAGGTAAGACAAACAAGTACTAAGCAAAAAGCGATATGAAAACTAACAATTACTTCTGTCTCAAGTTATCGAGATATGACTTGTGCATGCATGTACAAAGTTTCCAAATGGCAACTCTAGGACAAATCGGGTTAATTGATAATCAAATAAATATTAATGTTTATACTATTTATTTCTAGAGACAGTAATAATGTTATTCTAATTGAAAATTGATCACTTTATTCTAAAATTTGATATTATTTTTGAAGAAAAAAAATAATAACCTAAAAATTAAGATTATAAAAAATAAAATAATGGTCTATCAGTTATTCATCTGATAAAGAATTAATATGTTTCATAGGTCAATTATAATAGATTTGAAAATATTTTTTTGCTTATTTTAATTTAAATAAATAACAAAATATATATTTTAAGTTGTTAAAATATTACACTTTACTTCTTATTGAAATTAAGAAAACATTTAGAGACACATTAACGCATATTATTAAATAATATATTATTTTAAGACATCATATTGGTCATCCAAATGTGACGCCAGATTTGTGTTTTATTAAAAAGAAACATGTGTATAAAGTGGTGTATGGGGAAACATGTGTATAGTTTATTTTTAATAAAACACAAATTTAGACGTCATAATTGGATGACCCATGTATAAATTATTTCAAATACATTGTATTTTAAAAAATAAAATGTGTTTTAAAAAATGTGTTATTTCGAATATATTTTATCATTTAACACCAGATTGACGGCACAAGTCAATTTGACTCATTTAAGATTTTATTGCTTATACAGCAATACCTCGCATAGTCCGGCTAATTGGTTTCACTGATTAGCCGGACTATTTGAAACCGGACTAATCGAAGCACTAACTATATACAACAAATGTTAATTGGTTCTAAATATTTTTTTCTTGTTTTTCAGTAAATAAAAAGAGAGTAATATATTTAAATGTTTGTATAAACAACACAAAATCGGGAGTTTATACCTTCATTTTCAAATGGGTTATTAAAATTTAATTATCAAAAAATCGACTTTACTCTAGAGTTGCAAATCGAAAACTAATAGAAAAAGAAAAAAGATCACAAAACTAGAACTGCGCATGTGTTGCGCATAATGTGCATATATGATTTCAGTATTCTTTTTTATTATGTTTTCATAATAAAGGGGAAAACTTGAAAATTTGCATATAAAAATAATTTTATGTTAAATTTTTTAGGATTTTTTTTCAAGAAAAACTTTTTAGTAGGATTTTTTTCAAGTAAAAAAAATGTTTTTTGGAAATTTCAAACAGGACTTTAGTGAAACCGAACTAATCGAAGCCGGACTATGCGAAATATTGCTGTATATATAGAAAAACTTAAATATTTTTTATATTCATTTCGTAATGTAATTAAAAACCAACATATGTGTTTTTTAAAAAAATATTTAATTTTTTCTATATATATATATATATATATATATATATATAGAGAGAGAGAGAGAGAGAGAGAGAGAGAGAGCAATAAAATTTTAAATGAGTCAAATTGACTCGCTCCGTCAATCTAGTATTAATAAAAATTGAGCTTATAAATGGTCATCCAAATGTAACGCCTAGATTTGTGTTTTATTAAAAAATAACATGTATATAGGGTAGTGTATAGGGAAACATGTATATAGTTTATTTTGTTTCTTTTTAATAAAACACAAATCCAGGCGTCACATTTGGATGACCCTGTATAACTTAATATTTTCAGATTAAATCAGTGCTGTCTTAATACGTTTCATTTGAAACTAGTGAAGAGAACATTTCACCAATGTCTTTCATGCCGGCCTTCATAGTTTCAACGAAAGACCAATATCTACTTCGTTTTGTAGTTTTCGGTATTCAACTCCAATAGCTTGTTAGAACATCTATCGGTCGATTGGCGCGCAACATGTTCTGTCCGATTTCATTCTAATAAAACTATTACTTGTTTAGTTCTTTTTCTGATATTTTTTTATTTCGTCACATATGCTGTGCCAAGAATGGCGTGTTCCAATGACCTGTTGGCGACTTGTTGTTCATTTGACGTTTATTAAGTTATTGTTCAGATTCCGTTATTTACAAATCGAATGTTGTAAACGTGTTACTAAAATCATTAAGTAGTTTGTTCTTTTTTTATAAATAACTGCTTATATATGTCATTTCGATCATTTAAAATACATTGATTTTTAATTGCTACTCTGAAAAATTATTTCATTAATCCACACACACATATACTCTTATATATACAAATATATACGAGGGTCGTTTGATAAGTATAGTAAAAAAGTAAGAGAAATTAAATTGAAAAATTTAATTAAATTAATTAATTAATTGAATTACACAATAAATTAATTTATCATACTTATCAAATGACCCTCGTATATATATATATATATGCATATATATATATATATATATATATATATATATATATATATATATATATATATATATATATATATATATATATATATATATATATATATATATATATATACTCATATATATATATATATGGCAAATATCTATCCGCCTTCTGGTCTTATATTTCGCATATGTTTTTAAAAAAAAAAAGCGGAAGGGAGATACTTGCCAACTATATATATATATATATATATATATATATATATATATATATATATAAAATATGTTTTTTAGGTTAGAAAGAACTTTAGATGGGAATTCAATATTAAGTTCTATCACTGTTAAAGAAACACTGCTATAATATTTCTGATCTTTTTTTAGTTTATGGCAATTATTTGATTATTAATTTGGCAATTAACAGTAGAATAATATTCTAATTTAAAAGCTACTATTATAATAAAAATCAATATTCTTTTTATTTCTCTCTAATATTCTTAAACTATTACCAAATAGGTTATGCAAAATTACACAGCTTAAAAATTAAGGATTACTATTTGAAATTGTATAATGTTAAAAAGTATTTGATTTTTCCTGTTATTTTAAAAAAGAAATTTTAAAAATTTTAACATTATCTCAAAATATTTAATAATATTCAAATACACAAAATGAAAATTAGCGAGTATTTTAATAAAAATTATAAATATAATATCTCTCTCTCTCTCTCTCTCTCTCTCTCTATATATATATATATATATATATATATATATATATATACAGACATGTGTCTAAAAATAAACTAGATTTAAATTTTTCTGTCAAAGCATGCAGCGCTATTTGAGATCTAAAGGGAAAAATTTATGCATGCATATCTTTTTTACCAACTGTCAACATTTGATCAAAATATTAAAAGTAGTTTCTGAAATATATTCGTTGAAGTAGTAATACTATTTGTTATGTTGTCACGAAAATACAATGGAAGAGTTCGAAAATATTAACTTTTGTTTCAAACTTTGTAAAACATTCGCAGAAATACTTAAATTGATGCATCAAGTTTACGGTGATGGTCGTCTGTCGCGCATACAAATTTGCATGTGGTACGGACGTTTTAAAGATAATAGAGAAGACGCCAATGACAACTCAAGATCAGGTCAGGTTAAAAGCGTAACAACCAACGAAATTATTAAAAAAATAACCAAAATTGTTAGTGTTGAATCAAAAATTGTGATAAAAAGATTATTGTATCCAAAAAAAAATTTATGAGTTAATAACAGAAAATTGAACAAAATAAAGGTTTTGTTCGATTTACTCCACATAAACTATCAGAAAATTAAAAGAAGATACACGTTAATCACTACAAATACATCTTTAAAAAGACCAAAATAAATCCCAAATTGGAAGTATGTAGACCCTTCCGCTAAAAGAAATCAAAAATTTAAAAAGGAGCTGCAAAATTGCCTATTTCCATACCATGAAATCTATAATGAACTAGTAACAAACTGCAAACAAACCAAAATTACAGATTTTTTAAAGAGGCCAGAAGGTGAAAAATCTAACTGAAGAAAAAAGTTCAAAAAGTGAAGATAATATCTTTCAACCAAAAAAATGTTCTAGTTTAATTGTACTGAACAGTTATGATAATGAAAATTATTAAATTAAGGTTATATTAAATTTAAATATTGTCGATATTGTTTGTTTCTTTACGTTTTGTGTTATACATATTTTAATATTTTTAATAAAAATGGAGTTGCTTATATGAAATTAAATGAAAAAAAATATTTTCTTAATAAATTTTCGGAATGTAACTCTGCTTTTTGTATTGCCTTCTAGTCTCCTATAACACGGTTTTACACAACACGGCATTTTCTAGGAACTTATCTACTGTGTTATAGGAGGGTTACCTGTATATATACATATATATATATATATATATATATATATATATATATATATACGAGGTCATACAATATATGCGACCGACTGTGGTAACACTGCGAACCTGTAACTCCGCCACCGTAATAGCAGATTTCTCGATTGAGATCACCTCGCGATGTCATGCAGCTGAGTGTTTTGTAACAACGTTCGAGTAGTGCATGTCACGAAAATGGAACAGAGAAATTTAGAGCAAGTCCGATCATTTTCGAAACCGCGGGTTGAGTATGATGGTAGTGATGACAAGTCCTCATCTTGTAAAAAAAAGGCCGTGAGAGCGTCAAAGACGAGAATGAGCAAGTCCAAAGTGAAAAATGTTGATTTGCTTCTTCGAAGGGTGGTTCAAAAAAGTTCGTTCAAACCGTAAATCAATTCTACCGCAATTGAAAAATTACGAAAAAGGGTGCTCAGAGTGGTGAGATACTTGGGTTCTGCATCACGACAATGCTCCCTGTCACCAGTGCGTTCAGTGAATGCTAAAAGCATCGCAACGTTAGCATTCATTCACCCTGCGGCTTTTTCTATTCCATAGAAAAAATTCGTCAAAGGTCGATGAAGATATGATCTGTGGGCACTCGGAGAGGTCCCACAAGAAGTGTTCCAGAATGTTACGAAAACTGTAAAAATGGAATATATATACTTTGCAGGAGATCGCAGCGATGTACCTTATATATATATATATATTTATATATAACATGAATTGTCTGACAGGTATATATATATATATATATATATATATATATATATATATATATATATAATTATATACACCTGTCCCTCAATTTACGCGGAACTTTTTTTACGCGGCACTTTTTATACGCGGTCAGATAGATTTCATTTTATCTAATTTTTCATGGAATTTATTATATATCAGAGTGACGCAAATTCTTACTTGAACGTATAAAAGCATTATATAAATATATAAAAGGTTGATTGTTTTGAATTACAATAGCGATAGTGACACCGAATAAAATTTATCTACTTTTATTTTCTAAAACGTAATTATTTTTTTGTTAAGCTACGTGAAATAAATATGTGTTTCTACAACTTTACTAGCTTTTATTTCCAATATTTTTTCTATTGTACTGACAGACTCAATTTACGCGATTTTCATTCGGATAAAACAAATCCACGTTGAACGGATACTCCGCGTAAATTGAGGAACCAGTGTATATATATATATATATATATATATATATATATATATATATATATATATATATATATACATATGTGTACAACGAAAATGCATATTATAAACAAATAGATCATAATTGTACAATTATTTGTTGTACATCATGTTATATATTTAAATTTAATTTTATAAAATTTTGAACGATAATTTTATAAAACAGAATTATTATTTTATATATTCTATACTAAATAAATTCATAGTAATTGTAACATTTCAATAAATAAATAAACAAATTTGTGATTGTAGTAAATATAACAATCACAAATATTTTATAATAACTACGAATATAACTATAGCTATCAAAGGTCACGAATTTGCGAATTTAAAACTAATAAAATTATAGTTACATGATACGGAAATGATTCGAAATGTTATTTACTAATGATATAATGTCGTTTTATCTTATTTTACAATAACACATGTTGCTAAATGTACATAAATCATAGCATGAATATCAGTGAAAAATGAATATGTGAAATCAATAAAATCTGCAATAAATATGTATTTTTTAAATACAACTACTTTTGTAAATTTTGTTGTTTTTTACGATTTCCTAGTATTTAAGATAGATATGTAAATGTAATTTTTAGGACTTACAAGTCACTATTTGGTACGTCGGAGCAAATAAAAATAATTTTATTATATATATATATATATATATATATATATATATATATATATATATATATATATATAATAGCAATACAATAAATTTTATTTTATTAAAAAATTTCACCCAAATTTCTGCCTGAAAATCTATCTTTTTCAGATTTTTTATAAATTTTAATACTTCATAAAATTTATATTTTGATAATCCTCAGAAAAGTTACAAAATAATATATTTACAACCATCTGTATTATCTGAAAATCAGTATTTTTTAAAAATAAAAAGATAATATTTTTTTCAACTGTATAACAGTATTTATGAGACTACTATGTACGAGGGTCGTTTGATAAGTATGGTAAAAAAGTAAGAAAAACTAAATTGAAAAATTTAAATAAATTAATTAATCAATTAAATTAAACAATAAATAAATTTACCACACTCATCAAACGACCCTCGTATATGAAATTATTAATTTTTAAACACATTAATATATTATTTAAAATTCTGAATATTTTTTTAATCAATAATAATAATAATAATATGGGATCATACAAGTGCAACGCCCTGATTTGTGTTTCATTAAAAATAAACTATACACATGTTTTCTTATACACTATCTTATATACATGTTTCTTTTTAATAAAACACAAAATTTAGATGTCACATTTGGATGACTCTATATTTTTAAATTTTCTATAAATATTCAAGAATCATTATTTTTATTCTAGTTATATTTACAAAAGACGATTTTGTATTTCTATTACGTTTCTGATATATTGTCAATATGAAAATAAGTTATTCAGAATTTTATAAATACAATTTCAATTCTACATGATTCAATATGCTAAAAATATTTATTCGTATACATTTTATTTATAGAGCTATTAAGATATCTTTACATGAATGACAGAGTATATATGATTGTATATTTTTATATCTTTGAATATAATTGACTTTAACTTCAACATGTCTGAAATCAAATAATATTTATCTATCATATATTAGCCAAATAAACAAACACTATGGTCACTGACACAATTTATATGAAACATATTTGTTTTTTTTATGGAATACGATGATACCAAATATTATATTTCTAATATTAAAATATTATATCTTTCTGTGTTTAACATTTACCAATTTATAATACGATAAAAAATATGATTGATTCATTTATCAGCGGTGTTGCTCGATTTATTTGTTTTTAAGAATACAAGTATGAATATTTAAAGTCGATAATAAATACATGCAGCTTTTTCAATTTTAGATAAATCACCGTGTCAAGAAAGTTTCAAAGTAGCGGGTGCCGAATGCATTGAACGTAGTCCAGAAGTGTGTCATATTATGAGACTGATATAGTGGAATAGGGACAAAATCCGAAGAATATATTTGAAAACGTGTACTGAATTTCATTATTAAATACATGAAATAAATTGAACTGAATCGGTGCTCACATAGAGAAATAAGTTTAGAATATATATATATATATATATATATATATATATATATATATATATATATATATATATATATATGTACAGTAATACCTCGCATAGTCCAGCTTAGATTAGTCCGGTTTCACTATAATCCGTTTTGAAATTTCCCAAAAAAAATTTTTTTACTTGAAAAAAATTCTTCTAAAAAGGTTTTTTTGAAAAAAATCCAAAAAAATTAATATATAAAATTATTTTTATAGGCAAATTTTCAAGTTTTCCCCTTTATTATGAAAACATAATAAAAAAGATAACCTAAATCGTCTATGCACATTATGTGCAACGCATGCGCAGTTCTAGTTTTGTGGCCTTTGCTTTTTCTATTAATTTTCGATTCGCAACTCTAGAATTAAGTCGATTTTTTGATAATTAAATTGTAATAACCCATTTGAAAATTAATTTAAAATGTATTTTGGATGAATGTATAAACTCCTGATTTTTTTTTAACATACATACAATCGTTCGAATATATTACCCTCGTTTTATTTACTGAAAAACAAGGAAAAAAATTGTTTAGAACCAATTAACGTTTTTTGTATTTAGTTAATGTTTCGATTAGTCCGAGATTTATATATATATATATATATATATATATATATATATATATATATATATATATATATATATATATTAAGTATACAAGTATGACTCCGCCGTTCACAAATAAATAGCTGTAACTATATGTTAGGATTAAATATTCAACTGCCATTTATTGTATGTTGATGTGATGTGAAAAATCTTCAATATTCAATTTACCAATCGTGATAACAGTGTATACAATAAAATTTTTTGTGCATTGAAAATATCGAATTTTGTGTAAGCAAAACAGCATATGAGGGAAGTTTTACTTAATTACTATATTTTAAAGAAATCTGCTACTGAGAGTCATCGATTCCTTATGGAAGCTTATGATAAACATGCTTTATCTGAAAGGTGTAGAAAATGGTTTCAACGATTCAAAAGTAATGATCTCGATGTGAGTGATAAAAAAAGTGGGAAGCCACTGAAAAAAATTGCTAATAAAGAATTGTAGGAATTAATGAATGAAAATGACACTCAAACACAAAAACAACTTACTGATGCTTTGAATGTTACACAACAAAGGATATCTGATTGTTTACATGCAATGAGAAAAATTAAAAAAAATGAAAATGAGTGCCACATGAATTGAAAGAAAGAGATATCGAAAGGCAAAAAGCAACCTATGAAATGTTGCTTATATGATTGAAAAAAAATCGTTTCTATATTGAATTATCATTAGGGATGGAAAATGGATTCATTTTGATAATCCTAAACGCAAAAAATCATGGATAGATCTAGGTCAAGCATCAACATCGACTGCAAAACCAAATATTAATGGGAAAAATGTTATGTTGTGTATTTGGTGAGATTAGAAAGGTGTGGTGTACTATGAGTTATTGAAACCTGGTCGAACAATTATTGCTGATCACTTCCGACAACAACTAATCAATTTGAATCATGCATTGAAACAAAAACGATCAGAATTGACCAATAGACACAATAAAATGATTTTATTGCACGATAACGCTGAATTTTTTTAGTAAATAAATTTTATTAATTGTTTTTTTACAACATTTCATATATTAGGTTGTATCCTTTTTTTTAAAAAAAAACTAAATTGACATATTACTGTTGTATATTTCTTTTTAGTCAAAAATATTTAAAATTTTAACAATTTACGAAGTCTGTTTTACATGAAGTAAATATCTGCATGTGTTACGTTCTTGAATTTCTTATTTAAATATTAGACACTAACAAAGACCTTTATAAACTCTATCTGAATGAGTAAAACTGTTTATACAAGTTTATTTGGATTACTTGTATCTACTTATAACAGTTGACTTAAAAAATTGTCAAAATTACTCATTCTAAATGATAATCAATTCAGTTTTTTACAAAAAAAAAAAAAAATTCTGTTTTTTCTACGAAAATTTATCTTTTAATTTTTGAAGTGAAACTTTTTTAGCGGTATTGGGGTTAAATTTTTACATGCAACTGAGAGGTTGCGCACGCACAGTGATGAAATGGGCCTTTCCACACTAGTCAACAGTATTCACGGCCCATTACCGCTCGTCTCACACGCTCTTACCCGAAAACTAATTTTTTTAGGTGAGGGAGTTAGATATTAAGAGGGTATGAGACGAGCGGTAATGGGCACGAATACTGTATGCATGCTGACTAGTGTGGAAAGGCCCAATAATGAGACACTTACATAGTATACATAGAGCATAGGGTAAAGGGGTAGTGAGGCCCATCACGCATGCGCACCGTGTTAACAATGATTACTATTACAAAGCAAATAAGCAGCATGCTGTATTTATTATTTAACTGTTGCAACAAAATATGGTACTATAATTGATGCCATATTCACGAAGTATTTAGTAAATGTGACGTCAAAGGTATTCATATCTTACTTTACTTATCATAAACCAATTGTATCGTTTATACCTACTCAATCACCATCGGAGGAAGCAATGGAAAACGAATAAATTTTCATAATTTATTACTTCACGGCAAAGAAGTTTCACTTCTGGCGTGCGTACATAAGTACAAGTACCATTTTTTTTTGGAAAACTTTTCTAACTTATTTTTATTTTATTAGCAATAAATAGAGTTTAATATGTGATTAAAATGTGTAAAAATATTATTAGCTCAAAATTGATTGACATTACATATTTTCTAAAACACTTGTACCCAAAATTATCTAGCATTTTTTATATTGTATGAAAAATTTTACTAACATTCAGAGTTAAAATTCTTCGTACATTCATATAACAATTTTATTATAATAATAATTTCTTAGTAATATAGTAGATCAATAAGATGATTTTTTGTTTTATAATTAGTAAATAAATTGTAATTATTTTCATATAGTTTAATTTATAATATACAGACATTTTCATATATATCAATATTATTACACAAAGGAAATCTATTATCATAACAATTATTCCAACTATTATTCAGATACTAACCGCATAATAAGATCCATTAAATGGTTGTAAAATCAAAGTCAGTGGAGTGTATATGTATATATATATATATATATATATATATATATATATATATATATATATATATATATATAGTGTATGTTAACTTTAATTATATCATGAGGCAAATTATATTATAATAATTATATTTTCAAGAATAAAAAATCTCTATAATTGATATATCTACATGTAATTTATATGTCTACGATATGAAGAGTAACTATCACCTAGTTATGAAAAACAATTAAAGTAGAAAAATTAAAAGATTTATAAATAAAAATAAAAAACCTCTCTAACGTCGATAACATCCAAGTGTTGCATTATAAAATTTAAATATTTTTAAAGACTTAGATTTTATAATGCGCTTAAATTTTATCTGCCATCTAACGATGGTGACTTAGTCATTAAAGTACACATAAGCGAATAAATTGAACAATAAGTGATTATTAAAACCCAGATTATCCCAGAACTTTTTTTTTATAAAAATATAATTTTTTGCTTCTTACTCGACTTCAAAGGTTCCAAAAAACACAAATATAAAAATATTTTGTTTTTAAACCCATATATAAAATAATACAATCTGTCACTTAGAAATAATGCACTATGTTTGTTTTATTTGACATTTAACAACAAATATTAAAAAATAAAGACTATACAATAAAATAATAATAATATCATATTATGTTATGTTATTTGTTGATTTGGAACTGAGACTTTAATAACATTTAATTCATTAATAAATTCATTTTAATAAAATATTTAATAAATTCAATATTTAATAAATTAAAACTTTAATAAATTTAATTAATAGATTCACTTTAATAAAAATGAACTTCTAACCCCAACACCACAATATTTTTAAAGTGTTCAATAATCTCGTTTTATTGTTCACTTAATTTATAAATATATCGGCTGATGTATTTCGATGGCGACGCCATCATCGTCAGAGCTTTTCTGTTGAAATCTAATTTTTGTTAGAAATTAATTTATGTTAAAATCATATTATGTAATGAAAGTTGAAAAGCTTTTTTAATCAAATAATTTAATGAAAAATAACTTTTTATTTTTGTTCATATTTCTTTAATTCTGTATTTTTTTACTTTTTTTTACTATATTTTTATTATTTTTTTTCAAACTTAATTTTTTTTATTTTGTAATTTTGTTAATATAAAGCATAATTATTAAAAATTAGCTTTTTATGGTTAATTTTTATAAAAATTTTCAACTTTTTTCTTATAAATACCTTGTTCTTTTATTTTGAGTGTAGGTGTATATTTAAGATATATAGCATTTTTTAGAAAACATTATAAAATAAACGTTTTGTATTTTGTGCGGAAAGTATTCTATTATTTATAAATTTAAAAAATAAAATACATATTTATTCCAATGTTGATATACAATATATATTTTTTTAATTTCTTTTAAGTTAATATATTCATTTCGGTAGATATTTATTTTGTAATTGTACGTATATACGTATATATATATATATATATATATATATATATATATATATATATATATATATATATATTTCAAAGAGACATTCATTATTTTGACCGCAACTACATATAAATAAACATATATATCAGCATTAGTGTAATCAACTATTGTTGTGTTGTTGTTGAACGTTGTTTATGTACAATTCCGTCATGCGTGAAATCCGAACACGAGAGCAACGAGAACTGTCGCTTGTAACGGGCGGAGCCACATGTCTCAGTCGTGTGGCGTTGTGTGCTACCACCCCCCTGCTGTTACTGAATGCATGTTTACTTTTCGACGTAGTCACAAACAACCCATGCAAAAACAAGTCGCGGCACTAGACGACGTTGTTGTGTAGAGTAGCTCATCTGATACAGAATCCGATTGCCGTCATCAACATCTAAATATATCTCTGCCTATTCCGGTGTGTATTTTGTATCTGAAAATAGGGCATGTCGCAGGATCTGTGTGTTATTCTTTCGTCTTTTTGCGTGTAACTCAGATGTGTGCTTAAAGTATTCGATGCAAAAAAAGTTTGCATACAAAAAGGGGTTTATTCACAATACATTTTTCCACGAACCGACGAAGAGAGCTTTACATAAATCCTTAAGGCACGTCGAGATAAAATATTTAAACGTAATTGAAAAGTTCTAACCATAACTATTTTGATATATGAAAAATAACCACTGATAGAAAGAAAATATATTTT
>CP092088.1:12477506-12547506 GCA_029203775.1 Neoneuromus ignobilis | reverse complement strand
TGTGATTATTGAACACCAAAAATAATTTATGGTGTTGAGATAACAAATCTTTTGTGTTAAAGTGGATTTTCCACTGTATTTAACAAATAGTGACTTTTAAAATATATTTTATTCAATGGTAGGATTCAGTTATTTAACATTAAAAAATAATAAAATGTAAAAAAGTAGTAATGCAAAAGTAAAATCCTTATATTATGTTAAAAGTCTTAAATATACATAATTAACGATGAAAACATTATAAAAAAAAATAATTGAACATATACAGTAATATCGGCAAAACTTGTTCTTCTGATTTGATTAATTGTTCTATATTTGTATTTTTAAGAAGTAGTTATATTTATTTTATTTTAGATCCAAAAATACATGTTTTTTGAGAAAAGAAAATACAGAAAATTGTGACTTGTGGTGAATATGATAAAAATACTGTATTAATGATATAAAAAATATATGTGTTAAATAATTAAATTTTATTAAAGAAATTATTTACATCTATATTAATAAAAAATATTTTGAATCAATTTAAATAAAAAATTCAAATTCTTTAGCAAAAAAATTTTAACAGAGTAATTTTATAAAGTAGATTAAATAGATTGTTCAGAAAACCTGTAATATAATTACATTCTTAAGAAATTCTCGTCTTATGAAATATTCAGTTATTAATATCATTAAATAATTATTATATGATATGATCTGAATGCAGATACATAGAACTATTTAATAGATAAAATAAATAAATAAAAACTGGGAACTAATGAAAAATTTAATAAATAATTATCAGGATGCAATGATACGTTAATTAAATCCAAGAATGTTTTTATAAAATAGTAATAAAAAAAGATCAATGTGTCGACAATTTTTACTTATTTGTTGTTTTGGATCTGTGGTTGATTCACTTTACACAAATGAATTTTAACCCCAACACCACAATAGTTTAAAGTGTTCAATAATCACTTATTATTTATAATTATATAGTCTATAATTATATCGGTTAATGCAGAGCCGAAGAAATACATAGAAATGCATTAACCAATATAATTATAGACTATATAATTATATATAATAAGTGATTATTGAACACTTTAAACTATTGTGGTGTTGGGGTTTAAATTCATTTGTGTAAATTTTACTTAGTTAAAATGCATAATATTTTGTTATAAAAGCATTTTTTACAAATGAATTATTCACTCAAACCAATATATTTTGTAAAAATATTCAAACATTATTATTGTCCACTTTATTTGTTAAATTATTTTATTAAATTTTTATAATCATGCAAACAGTACATTGCGTCATCTCATAAGTAAAATGATATTTATTTATCTACACTAGGTCACAATCCTAGTTTAATGGTGGAGAAAAAAAACGAGTAACTCCAATTAACCCATTCATCGGTCAATCAGTATTTAAAAGCGGTTGGTAATCTAAAGAAAAGAATGACATCTGCATTTCTTAACTCTTTAAATTGGAATAGGAACCATTTCTGAATCGAATTATCACTGATGACGAAAAATGAATTGTTTATAACAATTAACGTCGAATACAATAGACTAACCGTAACAAAATACCATCTCCACAATCGAAAGAAAGACTTCTTCCAAAGATTATTCTGTCGAATTGGCGAGATATAAATAAAATTTTCAATGATGAACTACAAAAGCATGTTTTTTAAGGTTAGATATAACTTTCGATAGGAATAACTGTCAAGTTAGTTATCAGTTTGCGCGTTAGGTGAACAACCAGGACACACACCGAAGCCATTTTTATATAGCCAAAAGATTATGGTGAGAGTATGTTGGACTGCAATGAGTATCGTTCATTATCCATTCTTGAGGCCTGGACAAACAATAACTGCTCAGACATATTGTCATGAAATTGAAGAAATGCATAGAAAACTTGTTCAAATGGACCCTGCATTGACTAATAGATATGAATCTATCTTTCTTCACGACAATTCAAGACCACATATAACGCAAATAACCTTGCAAAAGCTGAAATACTTAGGCTACGAGATCTTGCCATATACTTCATATTCTTCTGATGATTCACCAACAGATTATCACTTATTTCGCAGTTTGGAAATACTATATACGAAATAAGGACCTTTCATAATAATAACCGTTATATTAGAAAGTGGAATAACTCCATTTATTATACATTGAGATATTTAAAGGTTTGCGTTTGAATGAATTGAAAAATATTGGCAAACATTAATAAATTCGGGTTATGTTTTTGAAACTATAAAGTTGATGATTTTATTATGTAAAAATAATTATTAAAATTGTTAGGGACAATAACCGATTTTTTTAGCTACAAATGTGCTTTTTCCACTTTATTTTATAACAAATTGAGTAGTTTTTTTTAGCGGAATAAGTCCATTTATTCATACATTGAGATATAGGTTTGCGTTTGAATTAAACGAAAATCGACTTTGAAATATTTTTAGTTATATTATATAAAAAATTATAAATAAACAATTATTATTTATTTATCAATTTTCCAAAAAATTTTTATAGAAAGCTTTTAAAGAATTTTTCAAAACAATTTTTAAATGATTTTATATTAATAATTTATAAATATCTCATTGTATGAATAAATGGACTTATTCCATTTTCTAATATAATATTCTTGCGATAAAATTACACAGTAAATTTCTTTTAATTAATCTATGACAAAATTGTACACCCTTGATTGTGTTATAAAAATAAAAAGAGGACAGCTATGTCTACCCAAAACTGTCATTAACTCATTTTTTTACAAAAATGGAGTTATTCTACTTTCATAAAAAACAGCTCATTTTATATTACACGACCTAATATAAATATAATATTTCATTTTCGAATAACAACCACTTTCCGGGAACTTTTTGAACGCCCTTCGTGTGTGTATATATATATATATATATATATATATATATATATATATATATATATATATATATATATATATAGTTATGTGTTTATATATAGTTATGTATATTGTAAAATTATTTTCATAAAGATTAACATCAAAATAAATGCTATAAAAAGACCGTCTACCTATATTGCTTTATCGTACGTCTTCTATTGTTGTCCGCCGTCTGAGCTGTGCCATATCAATGAAAACCATGGAAACGACAGATACGTTCATAGCGTCGCGATGCAATCCCCGTCCCTTTGATCGTCCTCCGACAGTCGAGAACGACTTGTCGTCTCCGCGGCCTAATTTTAGCTCATGCAATGAAGCGCATAGAGCTATAAGGGTACGAGGGGTGCGCGTGTTACGATGCGCCACCTAGCTACGCCAACAAAGTTCTTTTATACAGTGCATGTTGCACACCAAGACGACGCCTTTTTATAACAACGACCGAATGATGACAATACGTCGTTTATGTTCTTAATAACTAATGGGTTTATCGTAACCAGTAATGTATACACGAATGGTGTCAAAGAATATGTTCCAGAAAAAGATTTTTTTCGATCACATTTAACATTTCTTCAATATTTTCGTATTATAATTTTGTACTAAATAGGTAAATAAAAATTTTATTTTATTTAAAAAATCTATAAATGTGCAAGTTCTGTTTTTGAAAAAAAAAATAATTTCCTATTAAATATTTTTTATATATAAATATTAATAATATAAATATATAAACATGATTTTTACATAAAATTGTTTATTTCTGAAGTGAAACTTCTTTAGAGATGTTGAGGTATTTTTTTACATGCAACGGAAGTTACGTACCAAATCTATAGCCACGAAATTCAGCAGAAAAAAGTGGGGAGAAATCTAGTACACATACAGTAAAAACACATTAAGCAATGGAAAAAAAAGAAATTCAAAACGAATAAATTTTCATAATTTTTTATTACTTTGGAGGCAAAGAAGTTTCACTTCTGGTGTGCGTACATAAGTATACAAACCATTTTTTATTTATAGGAAGAGGGGTAGTGAGGTCCATCACGCATTCGCGCCGTGTTAAGATATTATTAGTATTGCAAAGCAAATAAGCAGCACGCTGTATTTATTATTTTTTAACTGTTGCAACGACAAGATATGGTACTACAATTGATACCATATTCACGAAGTATTTAGAAAATATGATGACAAAAGCATTCATATCTTACTTCACTTATCATAAACTAATTGTATCGTTTATACCTACTGAATCACCACCGGAGAAAGTAATAGAAAACGAAGAAATTCAAAACGAATAAATTTTCATATTTTTTTATTACTTTTAAGGCAAAGAAGTTTCACTTCTCATGTGCGTACATAGGTACACACACCCTTTTTTATTTATTTATTGTTAAATTTTTGAAATAGTTTTTTGGAAAATTATCTCAGATAGATTTGTAGTTTTATTAATTACTCACCCTAAACAATACAAGATATAAAAGTGTTTAACAGTCATTTATCGTTTAATTTATTCTCTGATATACATTCCAAAAACCATCCCATCATTTTCATAATTTCGATTTATGAAATCAAGATTTCTGTGTTTCATTCTTAATTTTACAGTGTAGTTCTTTGATTTTGGTCACTTAGCCATTTAAATTCACATTAGAAAATGACATAAAATATTAGTAATTATTCAATAGTTTGATCTAATTTTGTAATGATTGGAGTGAGAAAGTTATTTATGTTAAAATGAATTTGCTATAGTACTAAAATAAAAAGTCGACTGAAAGTATTTAATTGTTGAATATACATCAATTATGTTTATTCGTATTTATTTTCTTTCTCCAGTCTTCGTATGATTTTTCATGATTGCTGCTGTAGTCAAAATGTTTCTGATGACTTTTAACAACGTTGAAGTGGAGTTACTGTTTATCGCTTCTCGGCTCTCTAGAGCTTAGATCAAAGTGTAGTATCTGTTCTTATCAGCTTAACATCTGGTAGTCCTGCATAGCAGGACCAGTATATTAAGATGATTTTTAGAACATGGTGAAGAATTGAAGAGAGCTTGCTCTCGCTTCACCGCGGGTTGACTCAGTATTGCAGTTCCGCTGAGATCGGCCTTCATTATATAATTCAAAAGTACAAGATTTTCCGTCCTATGAGAGGCTAAGATGTCTCATTTGGCGAACTTGGCTAACATTCGAGTATTAGTATCTACTATCTTGGCTTATTTGGCTAAGATTCGAGTTGGTATTATCTCTACTATGCTTGGCTTATTTGGCTAAGATATATCTCTATGGTCTTGGCCCTACTATTTGGCTAAGATCATAATGTTGAAGTATTGCCGCTGATTGGCACGTTACTAAGCCGATATTCGGACAATGCCATCAAGTCAGTTTAGGAACTTCGGTATTTAAAAATTATCGAAACCTATACAGTTTTGAGGTTATCTGTTGTTTTATTTGTAACTATTTCTGACAATAATTTTATTTATAATTATAATCAAACTATTCTACACTTTTATCAAAAAATTTTATATTAAAATTATTATGAATTCTTTGTTCTCAGGTGTCATTTTGAAGATTTATTGAATTTTACGTGGTGTTATAATAATTATAAAATTATCAATTATAAATAAATAATATTTAAATAGATGCTATTTATTGCAGTTATATATTATTTGTGAGTATTTCCTTTAATTGTTTTATTTTTAAAACATTGATCTTATTGTATATTATATATTATACAATAGTAATTAAAAAAAATATTTTTTATAGGCATTAAGATGGTAGTGTCTCTTGCGCAAAAATTTTACTTATCAAAAACTAATTGTATCGTTTATATCTACTCAGTCACCACAGGAGGAAGCAATGGAAATCGAAGAAATTTCAAACGAAAATGAATAAATTTCCATAATTCATAATTTTATAAAAGTTATAATTTGAAAATAAATATTAATCTTACTTAATATGAAATAATTGTAAAAATTTAATTTATTTACAAAATTTATTATTTTTTACTTAAATTTTTATCCCGTGTATTTACCGCTTCTCTCCCTACTACATTTCTTCATCATGTTACTTGTTTTATCTTGATGAATTTGTTCATTTACGAGTTTTAGACATGCGCTTATCTGTTTACCTTTTTATTACTTTACGGAAAAGAAGTTTCATTTCTAGAATGCGTACATAAGTACATATACCCTTTTTATTTATTTGTTTATTGTTAAATTTTTGAAATAGTTTTTTGAAAAATTATCTCAAATATATTTGTAGTTTTATACAAATTAATTACTCGCTAATTTCGAATAGCCATGCCATTATCTTCATAATTCCGATTTATGAAATCAAGATTTTTGTGTTTCAATCTTAATTTTACAGTGTAATTCTTTAATTTTGTTCACTTAGCCCTTAAAATTCACATCAGGAAATGAAATATAATATAAGTAATTATTGAATACTTTTATATAAAATAAAAAGTAGTTAATAATAAATAAAAAAAGTAGGCTGAAAGTATTTAATTGTTGAATATATATCAGTTATGTTTGTTTGTATTTATTTACTTTTCTTGTATTCATTTATAACGGTTTTTGTCTATGTTATTATTTGTATGATTTTTCGTGATTGCTGCTGTAGACAAAATGATTCTTGTATCTTTTAACAACGTTGAAGTGCAGTTAAATTTTATCGCTTCTCGGCTCTCTAGAGCTAAGATCAAAGTGTAGTATCTGTTCTTATCAGCTTAACATCTGGTAGTCCTGCATAGCAGGACCAGTATATTAAGATGATTTTTAGAACATGGTGAAGAATTGTAGAGAGCTTGCTCTCGCTTCACCGCGGGTTGACTCAGTATTGCAGTTCCGCTGAGATCGGCCCACATTATGTAATTCAAACATACATAGGTTTCCGGCTTATGTGGCAAAGATGCCTCATTTGGACAACTTGGCTAAGATTCGAGTATTAGTATCTACTATCTTAGCATATTTGGCTGAGATGATCATAGTTGTAGTAGTACTGTCGCGGGTTAGCTCGGTTTTAATATATCTCTAACCGTTCATCGATAATATGCCAAGTAAATAAATTTAAGAACTTTGGATTCTACAAAAATATCACCTCTACGGCTTATCATACAATATAGAATCATTTAATACAATTAAATGGCTAATCTATGTTCTTTACTTTAAAGAATGTGTCTAGTGTAAAATATCGAGTAGTTAAGTGCTTAAGTGTGGCTAGCGTCAAATATCCAGTGTCTAAGTGCTCAGTGCCTAGTAGTATCATCTATTCCAACGGTTTCAGTGACAAATATATTCAGTGCCTGTACAATAACAAATCTAAAAGTGTTACAAGTGAGAAATAGTGGTAAATGCAGAAACAAACGACCGCCCACTCTAATACAAGTGGTCACAGGCGGTCAAAACGTTGCAACACTCGTAGATATCCCGGTACCCTCAGTGTATAGTATCAAATTTCCATTTGCTAAGTGCTCAACGTCTACTAATATCATCTATTTTAGCGTCTAGTGACAAATACTCGGTGTTCTGTACAATAACAAACCTATAAATTCAATAAATAAGAATTCGTGAAAAAATGCGGAATCAAACGATCACCCACTATTACAGTGGTCACGTACCACAGGTGCTCAAAATGGTGCAATACTCGTCGATATCCCGTTACCTCTGCCGAATGGCTTCGAATGCTCGGTATGCAGTGAAACATGGAGTCAAACTACGTTTTACGTCGTATAACCTGCACGGCGATCTTAAAAAACACATTAAGAAGACTCATGGAGAGCCGATATTCGCGTTTGTATGCAAGTCTCTATGCATTGCGAGGCAACTCTGAAAAAGATAAATGTACATTACAAGACCTGTTGCTCCACGACGAACACTCCCAATCCAGCTCCGATCAACACCATCGAACCTCCCTCTCCAACATCCCCACAACAGAAAAATACCGCTAACTCCCCAGATACCACTGGAAACATCTCCCGCGATACAACCAGCAGACCAAACACCCCTCTTGCTGCGAGCCAAAAAGCCCAACCCCAATCTGAAAACCCAGTGGAAGTCATAGCAAACGAAACTACTATTCGTGAGGGAAGGAGCAGTGAACTGACTACCGACGACCAGGAAAAAAAACCCCAGACACGTCAAACACAAACAAGGTGAACTCTCCCCAGATATTAGAAATCAATTCAGTGAAACAGCTCACACCCGACCAAGATAGATGGATAAAAGCAATAAAAGAGTATGAAATCAAGATTTCTGGTTTCAATCTTAATTTTACAGTGTAGTTCTTTAATTTTGGTGACTGAGCCATTCAAATTCACATCAGAAAATAAAATATAAGTAATTATTCAATACTTTGATATAATTTTATAATAATTGGAGTGAGAAAGTTATTTATGTTAAAATGAATTTGCCACAGTACTAAAATAAAAAGTAGACTGAAAGTATTTAATTGTTTAATATATATGTGTTATGTTTGTTCGTATTTATTTGATTTCTTTTGTATTTGTTTATAACGGTTTATGTCTTTGTTATTATTCGTATGATTTTTCATGATTGCTGCTGTAGTCAAAATGCTTCTTCTGTCTTTTAACAACGTTGAAGGGCCCTTAAGTGGTTATCGCTTCTCGGCTCCTTAGAGCTAAGATCAAAGTGTAGTATCTGTTCTTATCAGCTTAACATCTGGTAGTCCTGCATAGCAGGACCAGTATATTAAGATGATTTTTAGAACATGGTGAAGAATTGTAGAGAGCTTGCTCTCGCTTCACCACGGGTTGACTCAGTATTGCAGTTCCGCTGAGATCGGCCCACATTATGTAATTCAAACATACACGAGTTTCCGGCCTATGTGGAAAAGATGCCTCATTTGGCCAACTTGGCTAAGTTCGAGTTTTAGTATCTACTATCTTGGCTTATTTGGCTAAGATTCGAGTGTGTAGTTCTACTATGGTCAAGCTTTGCCAAGGTCTGGCATGGCTGGACTTTCCTCCTCTACAAGCTTTGTGTACATGGGTTTCCAGGACAGTATAATAATAGTCCACCTATCTTGGGAGATCCCCTTCTACGTGAGCTTTGAACGGAGAGAAGTCGTCCATCAGACCGAAGCGGCTGGCGTCCCCGCAGGGAAGTGTATTAGGACCGATGCTGTTCAATCTGTACATCAACGATGTGTCGAGGGAACCGCATACAACCCTTTTTGCGGACGACACACTGATTCTGGCAAAATCATGGCAACCGAGAGTACTTTGTACATCACTGCAGGCTCAACTCAATGAACTTGAAACATTTTACAGAACGTGGAGAGTGAGGGTGAACGTGCAGAAGTGCGCTGCGGTCCACTTCGCTCCTCACCGATGCCTCGCTAGGCTCGACCCGCTCGAGCTCAGCGGGATGCCGATTGAGTGTATGGGGGAGGTTAAGTACCTCGGTGTCGTACTCGAGCGTCGCCTGGACTTCAAGAGCCATACCCAGTATGTTCTCTCGAAGGCCCAGGCATAGCTCTGCAGGTTGTACCCCATGCTGAATAGGAAGTCGAAATTGTCGCTGAGAAGTAAACGCATGCTCTACATCAGCTGCATTCGGCTGATCATAACGTATGCTCTCTCGCTTCATCTCGGGTTGACTCAGTATTGCAGTTCCGCTGAGATCGGTCCAATTATTTTATTAATGAAAAAATGTTCAGTCTGGAAATTATGCAGGATTTTCCATTGTAGTTACATTATATATTCTTGTATCAGAAATATAAACATCGACTTGGAATTATCTTGAAAAATAATGATGTTCTTTCGCTTATTCGTCGAATTTGTTTTTAATCAATGCTTAGTTCAATTACTTCAACTGTTGACTACTGCGATTGATCTACTCGGTTATAGTAGCTCATAATAAGCAATTCCATGTATATTCCACTAAATATATAGAAGTATTTTATGCCTACAGATATTTAGTCATGAGAGTTTAAAATAAAAGTTTCGCCTGGACTTGTCTACGAATTTTTGAGTCTAAGATTCTTATAATACATGTTTTTTTAAATAGTAAATAAATTTTTATTTCGGTAACTTTATTATAAAAAAACCTAATAAATAAAATAGTAATGTCAAGAATCAGTGCATTTAACAAAGAAATATCTTCACATAATTACAACATTTTATAAGATATTAAATAATAATATCTTTTCAACTCTTTTTATACTAAATAAACTAACAATAATTTTCTTCGAATTATACATTTTTCATTGATATTTAAATTAATTGAACTCTGATAGCAATATAATCGTATTATTTTATTTTTCTTTGCGCAAAGTTATTTTGCAATTTAAATGTCTTCAATTCTTCATCCTTCGTAATCAGTGAAGTAAATAGTTTTAAAAGCTAGAAAAAAAGACAATAATTACTCTTATTCTCGTATCTATTAAATAAATTTTCTGATCATGCTAAGAAAAACACATCAAACATTGAAAAATAATGTTTTGAAGAAAATTGTATATGGACGTTAGAATATCCAGCTCAAAATCTAGATTTAAGCTTTATTAAGTATCGATAGTGTTTTTTAATCGTGATAGAACTTTAAATTGAATCTCTATCCTAAGTTCTATCTAACCTAAAAAACACTTTTTATCATACCCTTATATATACAAACACACACACACACACATGTAAAGCATATTTTTAAGGTTAGATATAACTTTCGATTTGGATTAAATTTAAAGTTTTATCATGCTTAAAAATACATCTATACAATTATATATAAATAGATATGTGAAACGTACAGTTGATACAATTATATAGGTCATCCAAATGCAACGCCTTGATTTATGTTTTATTAAAAAGAAACTCTACATATGTTTCCTTATACACCACCCTATACACATGTTCCTTTTTACTAAAACACAAATCGAGATATCACATTTGGATGACTCTATACAAACATTTTACGAAAAATTATTTATTGAATAAAATAAAATATCTTCAAATTTGATTTTGACCCTGGTAAAAAGCATTTCCATACGTTTTGTGGTAAATAAGGTCATCAAATCCTTATAATAAAGGTCAAAAGATTATACAAAGTACTAAAAAAATGTTATAAAAAAGAAATACAGATTTTAAATTTGCGTTATGTTTAATGGTTAAAAAAAGTTTGAAATAAATTTCATAAATGAAAACTAAAAATAAATATCTTACAAGATAAGAAAACAAATTAATTCAAATAAAATATTGTCCGTATCTAAACATTTGTCCCTTATTATATATATATATATAAACCTTACTATTACACTTTGTTGAAAATGAGATTTAGGAAACTTATTCGTTGTGTTACAATCGGCTTTTAACAAGACCCAAAGTTAAACTCGGCAATGTTTCTCTGAAGAAGTAAAATAGTAGTGTACATTAATTTCGAAACCAGGACATGCAATTTACTGTAAATAAATAGTTTGTCACTGTGCACACTGAAATGATCACATTAAAATTAAACATGAATCTACAATTGCTTCACTGATTACGAAGGATGAAGAATTGAAGACATTTAAATTGCAAAATAACTTTGCGCAAAGAAAAATAAAATAATACGATTATATTGCTATCAGAGTTCAATTAATTTAAATATCAATGAAAAATGTATAATTCGAAGAAAATTATTGTTAGTTTATTTAGTATAAAAAGAGTTGAAAAGATATTATTATTTAATATCTTATAAAATGTTGTAATTATGTGAAGATATTTCTTTGTTAAATGCACTGATTCTTGACATTACTATTTTATTTATTAGGTTTTTTTATAATAAAGTTACCGAAATAAAAATTTATTTACTATTTAAAAAAACATGTATTATAAGAATCTTAGACTCAAAAATTCGTAGACAAGTCCAGGCGAAACTTTTATTTTAAACTCTCATGACTAAATATCTGTAGGCATAAAATACTTCTATATATTTAGTGGAATATACATGGAATTGCTTATTATGAGCTACTATAACCGAGTAGATCAATCGCAGTAGTCAACAGTTGAAGTAATTGAACTAAGCATTGATTAAAAACAAATTCGACGAATAAGCGAAAGAACATCATTATTTTTCAAGATAATTCCAAGTCGATGTTTATATTTCTGATACAAGAATATATAATGTAACTACAATGGAAAATCCTGCATAATTTCCAGACTGAACATTTTTTCATTAATAAAATAATTGGACCGATCTCAGCGGAACTGCAATACTGAGTCAACCCGAGATGAAGCGAGAGAGCATACGTTATGATCAGCCGAATGCAGCTGATGTAGAGCATGCGTTTACTTCTCAGCGACAATTTCGACTTCCTATTCAGCATGGGGTATAACTTGCAGAGCTATGCCTGGGCCTTCGAGAGAACATACTGGGTATGGCTCTTGAAGTCCAGGCGACGCTCGAGTACGACACCGAGGTACTTAACCTCCCCCATACACTCAATCGGCATCCCGCTGAGCTCGAGCGGGTCGAGCCTAGCGAGGCATCGGTGAGGAGCGAAGTGGACCGCAGCGCACTTCTGCACGTTCACCCTCACTCTCCACGTTCTGTAAAATGTTTCAAGTTCATTGAGTTGAGCCTGCAGTGATGTACAAAGTACTCTCGGTTGCCATGATTTTGCCAGAATCAGTGTGTCGTCCGCAAAAAGGGTTGTATGCGGTTCCCTCGACACATCGTTGATGTACAGATTGAACAGCATCGGTCCTAATACACTTCCCTGCGGGGACGCCAGCCGCTTCGGTCTGATGGACGACTTCTCTCCGTTCAAAGCTCACGTAGAAGGGGATCTCCCAAGATAGGTGGACTATTATTATACTGTCCTGGAAACCCATGTACACAAAGCTTGTAGAGGAGGAAAGTCCAGCCATGCCAGACCTTGGCAAAGCTTGACCATAGTAGAACTACACACTCGAATCTTAGCCAAATAAGCCAAGATAGTAGATACTAAAACTCGAACTTAGCCAAGTTGGCCAAATGAGGCATCTTTTCCACATAGGCCGGAAACTCGTGTATGTTTGAATTACATAATGTGGGCCGATCTCAGCGGAACTGCAATACTGAGTCAACCCGTGGTGAAGCGAGAGCAAGCTCTCTACAATTCTTCACCATGTTCTAAAAATCATCTTAATATACTGGTCCTGCTATGCAGGACTACCAGATGTTAAGCTGATAAGAACAGATACTACACTTTGATCTTAGCTCTAAGGAGCCGAGAAGCGATAACCACTTAAGGGCCCTTCAACGTTGTTAAAAGACAGAAGAAGCATTTTGACTACAGCAGCAATCATGAAAAATCATACGAATAATAACAAAGACATAAACCGTTATAAACAAATACAAAAGAAATCAAATAAATACGAACAAACATAACACATATATATTAAACAATTAAATACTTTCAGTCTACTTTTTATTTTAGTACTGTGGCAAATTCATTTAACATATATAACTTAAATCTTAAAGCCTGTAAAAAACATTTTTTTTTAATTACTATTATATTACTTATTGTGTAATATATAATACACAATTAGATCAATGTTTTGAAAATTAAACATTTAAAGGAAATACTCATAAATAATATATTACTGCAATAAATAACATCTTTTTAAATATTATTTAATAATAATTGATAATTTTTTAACACGACGTAAAATTCAATAAATCTTCAAAATGACACCTGAGAATAAAGAATTCATAATAATTTTAATATAAAATGTTTT
This sequence comes from Neoneuromus ignobilis, assembly GCA_029203775.1. Classification (NCBI taxonomy): domain Eukaryota; kingdom Metazoa; phylum Arthropoda; class Insecta; order Megaloptera; family Corydalidae; genus Neoneuromus; species Neoneuromus ignobilis. Next base: position 12,533,904 of record CP092088.1, on the reverse strand, counting down.
GATGAAAGTGTAGAATAATTTGATTATAATTATAAATAAAATTATTGTAAGAAATTGTTACAAATAAAACAACCGATAACCTCAAAACTGTATAGGTTTCGATAATTTTTAAATACCGAAATTCCTAAACTGACTTTATGGCATTGTCCGAATATCGGCTTAGTAACGTGCCAATCCGCAGCAATCTAAAACACTATGATCTCAGCCAAATAAAGCCAAGACCATAGAGATATCTTAGCCAAATAAGCCAAGCATAGTAGAGATACTACCAACTCGAATCTTAGCCAGATAAGCCAAGATAGTAGATACTAATACTCGAATCTTAGCCAAGTTCGCCAAATGAGACATCTTAGCCTCCCGTAGGACGGAAAATCGTGTACTTTTGAATTATATAATGAGGGCCGATCTCAGCGGAACTGCAATACTGAGTCAACCCGCGGTGAAGCGAGAGCAAGCTCTCTATAATTCTTCACCATGTTCTAAAAATCATCTTAATATACTGGTCCTGCTATGCAGGACTACCAGATGTTAAGCTGATAAGAACAGATACTACACTTTGATCTTAGCTCTAGAGAGCCGAGAAGCGATAACCACTTAAGGGCCCTTCAACGTTGTTAAAAGACAGAGGAAGCATTTTGACTACAGCAGAAATCATGAAAAATCATACGAATAATAATAAAGACATAAACCGTTATAAACAAATACAAAAGAAAACAAATAAATACGAACAAACATAACACATATATATTAAACAATTAAATACTTTCAGTTTACTTTTTATTTTAGTACTGTGGCAAATTCATTTTAACATAAATAACTTTCTCACTCCAATTATTATAAAATTATATCAAAGTATTGAATAATTACTTATATTTTATTATATTTTCTGATGCGAATTTGAATGGCTAAGTCACCAAAATCAAAGAACTACACTGTAAAATTAAGATTGAAACCAGAAATCTTGATTTCATAAATGTTGATTTCATGCTCTTTTATTGCTTTTATCCATCCATCTTGGTCGGTATGAGCTGTTTCACTGAATTGATTTCTAATGTCTCGGGGGGGGGGGGGGGGGGGGTGGGTTTACCTTGTTTGTGTTTGACGTGTCTGGGGTTTTTTCCTGGTTGTCGGTATCGATTCACTGTTCCTTCCCTCACGGATAGTAGTTTCGTTTGCTATGACTTCCACGGGGTTTTCAGATTGGAGTTGGGCTTTTTGGCTCGCAGCAAGAGGGGTGTTTGGTTTGCTGGCTGTATCGCGGGAGATGTTTCCAGTGGTATCTGGGGAGTTTGCGGTATTTTTCTGTTGTGGGGATGTTGGAGCGGGAGGTTCGATGGTGTTGATCGGAGCTGGACTGGGAGTGTTCGTCGTGGAGCAACAGGTCTTGTAATGTACATTCATCTTTTTCAGAGTTGCCTCGCAATGCATACAGTACTTGCATACAAACGCGAATATCGGCTCTCCATGAGTCTTCTTAATGTGTTTTTTTAAGATCACCGTGCAGGTTATACGACGTAGTGGGTCTTCTTGTAGTTTGACTCCATGTTTCACTGCATACCGGGCATTCGAAGCCATCAGACAGAGGTACCAGGATATCGACGAGTATTGCATCATTTTGAGCGCCTGTGGTACGTGACCATTGTAATGATGGGTGGTCGTTTGATTCCGCATTTTTTCACGATTTCTTATTTATTGCATTTTTAGGTTTGTTATTGTACAGAACACCGAGTATTTGTCACTAGACGCTAGAATAGATGATACTAGTAGACGCTGAGCACTTAACAAATGGAAATTTGATACTATACACTGAGGGTACCGGGATATTAACGAGTGTTGCAACATTTTGACCGCCTGTGACCACTTGTATTAGAGTGGGTGGTCGTTTGTTTCTGCATTTATTACTATTTCTCATTTGTAAAACTTTTAGAATTGTTATTGTACAGGCACTGAATATATTTGCCACTGAAACCGTTGGAATAGATGACCACTAGCCATTGAGCCCTTAGACACTGGATATTTGACGCTAGTCGCACTGAAGCACTTAACTACTCGATTTTACACTAGACGCATTCTTTAAAGTAAAGAACATAGATGTTTAGCCATTTGATTGTATTAAATAATTCTATATTGTATGATAAACCGTAGAGGTGATATTTTTGTAGAATCCAAAGTTCTTAAACTGATTTACTTGGCATATTGTCGATGAACGGTTGAGATATATTAAACCATGCTAACCCGCTACAGTACTACTACAACTATTTCAGCCAAATATGCCAAGATAGTAGATACTAATACTCGAACCTTAGCCAAGTTGGCCAAATGAGGCATCTTTGCCACATAAGCCGGAAACCTGTGTATCTTTGAGTTATATAACGTGGGCCGATCTCAGCGGAACTGCAATACTGAGTCAACCCGCGGTGAAGCGAGAGCAAGCTCTCTACATTTCTTCACCATGATCTAAAAATCATCTTAATATACTGGTCCTGCTATGCAGGACTATCAGATTTTAAGCTGATAAGAACAGATACTACACTTTGATCTTAGCTCTAGAGAGCCGAGAAGCGATAAAATTTAACTGCACTTCAACGTTGTTAAAAGATACAAGAATCATTTTGACTACAGCAGCAATTACCAAAAATCATACAAATAATAACAAACACAAAAACCGTTATAAATGAATACAAAAGGAAGCAAATAAATACGAACAAACATAACTGATATATATTCAACAATTAAATACTTTCAGCCTACTTTTTATTTATTATTAACTACTTTTTATTTTATATAAAAGTATTCAATAATTACTTATATTATATTTCATTTCCTGATGTGAATTTTAAGGGCTAAGTGAACAAAATTAAAGAATTACACTTTAAAATTAAGATTGAAACACAAAAATCTTGATTTCATAAATCGGAATTATGAAGATAATGGCATGGCTATTGGAAATTAGCGAGTAATTAATTTGTATAAAACTACAAATCTATCTGAGATAATTTTTCAAAAAACTATATAAAAAATTTAATAATAAACAAATAAAAAAGGGTATATGTACTTATGTACGCATGCTAGAAATGAAACTTCTTTTCCGTAAAGTAATAAAAAGGTAAACAGATAAGCGTATGCCTAAAATTCGTAAATGAACAAATTCATCAAGATAAAGCAAATAACATGATGAAGAAATGTAGTAGGGAGAGAAGCGGTAAATACACGGGATAAAAATTTAAGTAAAAAATAATCAATTTTGTAAATAAATTAAATTTTTACAATAATTTCATATTAAGTAAGATTAATATTTATTTTCAAATTATAACTTTTATAAAATTATGAATTATGGAAATTTATTCATTTTCGTTTGAAATTTCTTCGATTTCCATTGCTTCCTCCTGTGGTGACTGAGTAGATATAAACGATACAATTAGTTTTTGGTAAGTAAAATTTTTGCGTAATAGACTTTACCATCTTAATGCCTATAAAAATTTTTTTTTTAATTACTATTATATTACTATTGTATAATATATAATACACAATTAGATCAATGTTTTGAAAATAAAACATTTAAAGGAAATACTCACAAATAATATATTACTGCAATAAATAGCATCTTTTTAAATATTATTTATTAATAATTGATAATTTTCTAACACGACGTAAAATTCAATAAATCTTCAAAATGACACCTGAGAATAAAGAATTCATAATAATTTTGATATAAAATTTTTTGATAAAAGTGTAGAATAGTTTGATTATAATTATAAATAAAATTATTGTCAGAAATAGTTACAAATAAAATAACAGATAACCTCAAAACTGTATAGGTTTCGATAATTTTTAAATACCGAAGTTCCTAAACTGACTTGATGGCATTGTCCGAATATCGGCTTAGTAACGTGCCAATCAGCGGCAATACTCAACATTTATGATCTTAGCCAAATAGTAGGGCCAAGACCATAGAGATATATCTTAGCCAAATAAGCCAAGCATAGTAGAGATAATACCAACTCGAATCTTAGCCAAATAAGCCAAGATAGTAGATACTAATACTCGAATGTTAGCCAAGTTCGCCAAATGAGACATCTTAGCCTCTCATAGGACGGAAAATCTTGTACTTTTGAATTATATAATGAAGGCCGATCTCAGCGGAACTGCAATACTGAGTCAACCCGCGGTGAAGCGAGAGCAAGCTCTCTTCAATTCTTCACCATGTTCTAAAAATCATCTTAATATACTGGTCCTGCTATGCAGGACTACCAGATGTTAAGCTGATAAGAACAGATACTACACTTTGATCTTAGCTCTAAGGAGCCGAGAAGCGATAACCACTTAAGGGCCCTTCAACGTTGTTAAAAGACACAAGAATCATTTTGACTACAGCAGCAATCATAAAAAATCATACGAATACTGAAGAAAGGAAATAAATACGAATAAACATAATTGATGTATATTCAACAATTAAATACTTTCAGTCGACTTTTCATTTTAGCACTGTAGCAAATTCATTTTAACATAAATAACTTTCTCACTCCAATCATTACAAAATTATATCAAAGTATTGAATAATTACTAATATTTTATTTTATTTTCCAATGTGAATTTAAATGACTAAGTGACCAAAATCAAAGAACTACACTGTAAAATTAAGTTTGAAACACAGAAATCGTGATTTCATAAATCGAAATTATGAAAATAACGGCATTGCTTTTGGAATGTATATCAGATAATAAATTAAACGATAAATGATTGTTAAACACTTTTCTATCTTGCATTTTTTAGGGCGAGTAATTAATTTGTATAAAACTACAAATCTATCTGAGATAATTTTTCAAAAAACTATTTCAAAAATTTAACAATAAACAAATAAATACAAAAGGGTGTGTGTACTTATGTACGCACGACAGAAGTAAAACTTCTTTTCCGTAAAGTAATAAAAAGGTAAATGGTTAAGCGCATGCCTAAAACTCGTAAATAAACAAATTCGTCAGAATAAAGCAAGTAACAAAACGAAAGAATGTAGTAGGTAGAGATGCGGTAAATACACGGGATAATAAATTAAGTAGAAAATGATCAATTATTTCATATTAAATAAGATTAATATTTATTTTCAAATTAAAACTTTTATAAAATTATGAATTATGAAAATTTATTCATTTTCGTTTGGAATTTCTTCGATTTCCATTACTTCCTCCGATAGTGATTGAGTAGGTATAAACGATACAATTGCATTATGATAAGTAAAATTTTTGCGCAATAGACTTTGCCAACTTAAAGCTTGTAAAAAACATTTTTTTTAATTAATATCATATTATTAGCTTTAAAATAAAAATTTAAAATTTATCAATGGGCTAACATACATAGACTTTTATGTGTGTGTGTGTGTATAGTATTATATATATATATATATATATATATATATACGAGGGCCGTTTGATAAGTCCGTGTAATTTCCGAAAGATGGCACCACTGGTGTATATCGAGGTTATTTTTAATTAGTAGCACCTCTTGGAAGAACACACATCAAGTTTCAGCCATATCGGTCTATTCCTTTGTGTTTGACAATCGTTGGAATCAAGGAAATCGAGTGATTGTCAAATAATGGACGAAAAAGAATTTCGCGTGTTGATTAAACACTACTTCATTAAAGGCAAAACGCCTCAGGAGACTAAACAGAAGCTTAATAAACATTATGGTAACTCTGCACTTTCGATTAGTGCGGTTTATAAGTGGTTTCAAAATTTTCGGAGTGGCCATATGAGCACAAGAGACGCTGAACGTTCTGGACGCCCTGTTGAGGTCACCACTCCAGAAATAATTGATAAAATCCATGATATTGTGATGGATGACAGAAGAGTGAAAGTGCATGAGATTACTAGTGCTGTAGGCATCTCGTGTGAACGGGTACATAATATTTTGCACCAACATTTGGACATGAAAAAGCTATCCGCCAGGTGGGTGCCGCGATTGTTCACGATCGACCAAAAACGAGGTCGTGTGAAGTGTTGCAAGAACGGTTTGCAGCTGTTTCAGCGAAATCCGCAGGACTTTAAGCGTCGTTTCATCGTAAAACCATTACAGGTGCATATTATTCATTGTTATTGGATCGTTTGAAAACCGAGTTGCAAGAAAAACGTCCCCGATTAGCCCGCAAAAATGTCCTCTTTCATCACGACAACGCACCAGCTCACACCTCAGCAGTTGTGGCCGCAAAACTAATGGAAATAGGGTTCCAAATCGTTTCACATCCCCCCTATTCTCCAGACTTGGCTCCATCGGACTATTATTTGTTCCCTAATATGAAAAATATTTTATTCGAACGAGGAGGTGATTGCAGGAACGAATGACTATTTTACAGACTTGGACAAATCCTATTATTCGGAAGGGATCGACAAACTAGAGCAGCGTTGGATGAAGTGTATAAGCCTAAAAGGAGACTATGTTGAAAAATAAAAACGATTTATTCAAAAAAATGAAGCAGTTTTTATTTTTACACGGACTTATCAAACAGCCTCGTATATATAATTAAATTATATATTTTTATACAAAAATGTATAAATAATAATTCTATTTGGAATTGTCTATAAATTATCTTAGCTATATATTTAGATCAATAATATTGAAATTTTTATAAAAGGTCATTATAAATTTAATTGTATTAAAAAAATTCTAGATTTCATATTACAATTGTATATTTTTATTTTATTTTTGTTTTAAACTTAATACATACTTTAAGGATATTTTTAATTGAAAATATTTTGTTAATATAAAATATTTATTCAACAAAGCTCAACAAGTATTTTTAAGTAAAAAATAGTTTGGCAATATATAATATATATATATATATATATATATATATATATATATATATATATATATATATATATATATATATATATATGTATATAAGATGGTTGAAATGAGACTGAAGGGTTTAGACATACATTTAATTTCTAACTATTATATCTTTTTTCTGACTATCCTTTAGTTCTATTTAGACCACTCCCCCCCCTCTCTCTCTCTATATATATATATCTTGGGACGTAATTTTCGATTTTCCTCTTTTTTCTAGCTTTTGAAACTATTTTTAGCCATACTAATCATTTTTGCGAAACAGCCTATTATTTTTTGAATTCCTTTATAAGTTTTTCCAAATTTGCATAATTTTAAAATTAGTGCTTGTTTTTCTGCACTACAATGTTTTTCTTTTCCTATTTTTTTATATAATATATTAATAATAATACCTGAACAGATTTTAATTAATCAACACTTCATTAATTTACCTTTTAAATTCAAATCAAAAAAACAAACTCAAAAGAACTTTAATTTTTCTCTATAAATATTTCGCACTGCTATTTTCGCACACAGTTGATAAATGAATGAAATGAATAAATAGATAAATTAAACAAAACAATTAGGAAATACTTAATTCTGCCCCTGTATTTTTTTTAAAATCAGCCAAAGTTAGAATACAAGAAATATCACTATAATCTCAATTTGTAAGGTTCAATAAAAACCTTCTTTTGAACTACACATTACCGTACTGCTATTTTCCCGAACATGACTGTACGTCCTCTCGATTAATCTTTTCAATTTATGTTGTAATATAATTTAAAAGCGCGAATCGATTTATGTCATATTTCCTTCGATTTACGTTCCCAGAATTTCTTCTGTTTTTGTGATTCTCAGAATTCCAGAAACAGAAAAGAAATTTTGTATTTTTTCCAAGACGTTTATAGAGGGATTATATATATATATATAATTATATATATAATTTTACAATAATCTAATATTAACAAAAATTAATATTGAAATACAAATATTTTTAGACTATTATTAAAATGAAATTTTGTTTAAAAATTACACATATTATGAATAATTCATTTTTCTAGTATTTATCACTAAATAAATTTAAAAAAATAACATAAGGTAATTATTTCATAGCATATTATTTAAATACTATATAAAATAAAAAAATAACTTACAGTGATTTAAATTAACCGTTATGTTACTACCCGAAATTTTTCACATTGATTACTACTCGGGTACACGTGTACCCCATTACGAAATGTCATTATTACGGCCCTAAATTCATATATCTGGCGGCGTCTATTATATAAATATGGTGGATTTGTGATACGGAAAACTTCTATCCTCTCACTGATCAAATTTATACTGGACAATCAGTATCGGGTAGAGAAAAAAAATTTAGGAGAGCGAGTTGTAAAAGAGTCGGTGGCTCCGTTCAAAGGATCAGGCCGAAATATTACCATGGATATTTTTTTTACAACTCTCTCGTTAACCCGACATTTATTATCATGAAAGTTGACAGTCGTTGGGACATTTAAATGTAATAAAAAATATATTCCTGCAGAAATGATAAAGACAAAATCTCGAAAAATAAATTCTTTATTATTTGGCTATAACGACAACGTGACAATATGTTTATAAGTGCCAAACAAAAAAAATTAAACCGCCATAGTTTTGTCATCGATGCATCACGATGACGCAATGACTGGACCCAAAAATAAACCCAACAATCCATTTTTATAACAAAACAAAATCTGGTATAGACATTATGGACAAATTAGTAGGACGCTATAATGTGAGAAGGCGTACAAACAGGTGACCACTTGCATTGTTTTTCAATATCGTTGATATTGCAACTCTTGCAGCATATATTATTTATTTCGAAAATAACTGTATGCTCAAGAAAAAAATAAATCAGTGCCAAGTATTTTTGAGACAATTAAGAGAAGAGCTTTGTCTTCCAATCATTCAAGACCGTTCCCTCAATGAACAAATTACAAGAAACTTATCTATAAAATTAGCGATCGAGAGCATGCTAATTAAGTCAATCTCTTGCATACAAACTACATCTACTTCTGCGTCGATTGCTTCTCATCTACTATTACTCTAGCTCAACGTGATATACGTGGTCATAAAATCGTCGTTGGTTCTTGCTGCATTTGTCATGCAGCACCGCATAAACGGAGAAGAAAGACTCGTAAATCATGTGTACAATGCCAGAAACCTATTTATGATGAACTTTCTTCGAAGTATTCAGTTTGTAAAAAATATCCATAACCTTCCGAAAAATAACATTTTTCGGTTTATTTTTTTTAAAGATACAATAAAGTCCTATAATTAAAACGTAGTATTAAATAATTTTTTTTTTATTTAATTTATTCCTGCCTTTCATAAAATACCTATGGGTACACTTGTACCCGGGTAGTAATTAGAGGGTTATATCAGTTAAATGTCATTTGAATTAATATCTTTTTAATAAAAAATATAAATACCTAAATCTTCTCGAAATTTCCCAAATAATGGGGATCTGACTGGGCAAAACGATCCTTCTCATAGAAATTTATTGGCTTCAACGCAAATTAGAAAATGGGTATATGTGTACCCGGGTAGTAACATAACGGTTAAGTAAGAAACAATAGAATATTTTAAATATAAATATTAATCTTGACAATTAATAATATTCTTGGCACATCAAATAAATTAAAGTTTTTTTCTATAGAATATTTTGCCAAACTATTTTTTACTTAAAAATACTTGTTGAGGTTTATTGAATAAATGTGTTATATTTACAAAACATTTTCAATTAAAAATATCCTTAAAGTACAAGAATCGTTTGATAAGTATGTTAAAAAAGTAAGAAAAACTAAATTGAAAAATTAAATTAAATTAATTAATTAATTTAATTAAACAATAAATAAATTTACCATACTTATCAAACGACCCTCGTATGTGTTAAGTTTAAAACAAAAATAAAATAAAAATATACAATTTTAATATTAAATCTAGAATTTTTTTAATACAACTAAGTTCATAATGACTTCTTATAAAAATTGCAATATTACTTATTTAAATATATAGCTAAGATAATTTATAGGTAATTCCAAATAGAATTATTATTTATACATTTTTGTATAAAAATATATAATTTAATTACTACTTAAACATTCTGTAATTTAAATAATAATTATATCCTGTTTTGCCTAAATTCCCTTTTTTAAAAAAAATACAAAAATTACTACTCTTAACTCAATAAAATGCATGTTATTTTGTTTATTGAATATATTTACATAGTTATAGTGCTATTTTTTATTTTAATATCAATACAAAGGAAGAAATAATTAAAAATCTATTTTATTTAAAAACTCCAGAAGTGTATAGATATATTCCCTTTTTTTAAAAAAAATATTTATATATTATTACAAAAAATATTTTTCACTAATATTTTTTATCATGAAATATTGTTTATATATTAATATCAATAGTATAAATACACAAAAATGATTATATCATAAAATTGTTTATTTTTTATATAGTAAATATTTGTTTATTTCATGTAACCTTATTATAAAAAAAAACTATTAAATAAAATAGTGTTGTCGATAATCAGTGCATTAAACAAAGTAATATCTCCACATAAATACAACATTTTATAAAATATTTAATAATAATATCTTTTCAACTCTTTTTCTTACGTAATTCGAAAGTCATTACATCATTTTTAGAACTCGTTTTATTAATGACGCGCTCAAACTACTTTTAAATGTAATTTATTTAAATCGAATAAACAACTTAAACATTATATTATTTTATAAAAGTGTTCAATAGTCAATTATTATCCACTTCATTTACTGAAGTGCATTTCAATAGTTATAACATTATCATCACAGAACTGCATTAAAATTAGAATTTTTTGTAAAATACAAAAATTTAATTGTATGTTTAAATCTTATAAAAAAAAATTATTGGAAATTTTAATCAAATTTTGTGTTATTGGTGATATATTTGTAATAAAATGAATTTAACACAGTGCCTTATTTTATCAAAAAATACTATTTTTACAAATATTAATTTCTTTTCAAATAAAAGAAAATTATTTTACAAAAATTTATTTATGTTATGTCAATTTTTATTTTAAAGGTAAATTACTTTTATATTCATGTACACAACTTTATGAAACTGAATGTCAATGTATGTTAAAAGACCAAAATGTATCTGAACATCCTTCGATTACTTAATTGTCCAAAGAATATTATCAATTATTCATAAGATTACATTGTATTATTTTTAATTGAAATTCAATTATGGTATACCGTAGTAACAAAATAAAAAATAAATAAAATTATATATTACTTGAACTTAACGTTAAATGACTGTAATTACACGACCGCACTTAATAATTTGTGAATATTTAAACAGACAACACGTAGAAAATTCAATTGCTATTTAAGCGAAGTAATTGAATTTTAAAACGGTTTTGGTAAATGAAAAATATTTATGAACCACAAAATAGTCGTAAATTTCAAACTATTCTACCTTTACATTTAATTACAAATTAGTACAGAATATAGGAAGTAATCACGATAAAGCTGAAAAAGTAATAAATTTTATACTAAAATGATTATTAAATGAAAATAATAACATTAATATTAACATAAAACAACTATGTACGAATATATATATATATATATATATATATATATATATATATATATATATATACACCGGTCCCTCAATTTACGCGGAGTATCCATTCCACGTGGATTTGTTTTACGCGAATGAAAATCGCGTAAATTGAGTCTGTCAGTACAATAGAAAAAATATTGGAAATAAAAGCTAGTAAAGTTGTAGAAACACATATTTATTACACGTAGCTTAACAAAAAAATAATGACATTTTAGAAAACAAAAGTAGATAAATTTTATTCGGTGTCACTATCGCTATTGTAATTCAAAATAATCAACATTTTATATGTTTATATCGTGTTTTTATACGTTAAAATAAGAATTTGTGTCACTCTGATATATAATGAATTACATGAAAAATTATATAAAATGAAATCTATCTGACCGCGTATAAAAAGTGCCGCGTAAATCAATACCGCGTAAATAGAGGTATAATTTTCCGCGTAAAAAAACTCGCATAGAAAAAGTCCCGCGTAAATGCGTAAATTGAGGGACGGGTTTATATATATACAATTATATATATATATATATATATATATATATATATATATATACAACCCTCATATAACACGATACTTTGAAAACACGATTTCGATATAACACGGTGCAAAAAAAGCGACAGCCCTCCTATAACCCGATGTTCTTATAACACGCTTTCCATATAGCACAACTTAATAAACTTTAACAACCCTCATATAACACAATTTTTTTCATTATACCGTTTTTTTTTCTGTTTTAGATAACAGTAATGATAAAAATTAACAGTGGTTAATTTCTAACAAATCCTTGTTACTGCTGGAATTTGTATTTTAGTTTTACTAACATTTGGAATTTTTAATTATTTCATTTTTGGTTTATTTTATTATTGCTCTAGGAACTCTTAAAATCATTACAAACACTCGGAATAAATTTATTATATAATTTATATTTTCATTTTCATAAGATATTTATGTTGTAGAACAATATATCTGTTTTTGTATGGTTTTATATCTTATAATACGGTTTCAATTTAATACGGAACGCATTTTTCGTATTTTTATTATTTTTTGCTCAACACGTTTTCGATATAGCACGACACTCTGAGAACACGATTTCGATATAAAACGAAATTTATCCCTCTGATTTGTATTACTTCTAAGTTTCGCTTTTAATATAGCACGAAACAAATTAACCGTGTTATAAGAGGGTTGAATGTGTGTGTGTAAATATATATATATATATATATATATATATATATATATATATATATATATATATAGGTAACTTTCGTATAACGCAATTTCGATATATCACGGTCTTTAAATTGTAGTAACTAAATTACATTTTCATATATTTTTTACAGCGCGACTTAAAAATCAATTTTTATCCTTATTAAATTTGTATCTGCTCGTATTGCGCATATAAGCAGCAAATTTATATTAGGAGAAACACCTTTTACCAATAATCCAAGTCTCACATAACGCGGCATTTTTATGGAATTTAATATCCGCGTTATAAGAGGGTTACCTTATATAATATATTTTTATATATATATATATATATATATATATATATATATATATATAGATAGATAGATAGATAGATAGATAGATAGATAGATAGATAGATAGATAGATAGATAGATATCAACATACTCTTCTAATATCAAAATAAATAAAAATAAACTAAGATATTGATCATCATATTTCCAATATACAAGTAGATTTTTTTTTACAAGTTGATAGTGAAGTAATAATTTAATATCGTACAATATATTGCTTATAAGGAATTTGTAAAATGTTTATGAAATATTTGAAACTATTAAGAATTTTTGAAATACCTTTTACCAATGATCTGAGTCTCAGATAACGCGGAATTTTTATGGAACCTAACATTCGCGTTATACGAAGGTTCTTTGTATTTTGATATCAAAACAACATTCTATTTTGATATCAAAACATTCTATTTTGATATCAAAACAAATAAAAATAAACTAAATTATTGATTATCATATTTCCAATATAGAAGTAGATTTTTTTCTACAAATTGATAGTAAAGAAATAATTTAATAACGTACAATATATTGTTTATAAGGAATTTGTGAAATGTTTATGAAATGTCTCAAATATTTAAATATTTCAAACTATTTGGAATTTTATTTAGAATTTATTTTTTATTTTTAGTTATTAAGAAAAATATCGTATACTATTCAATATTGTTACCAATATATTTTCTTTAAAATAATAGTAACAAAAAACTTGTCAATAAATGCACATTTTTAATGCTTTTTTTTCTTTTTACATCAATACAAACTTAGTTTTCATATTAAGTAAAATTTAATATCTGATAGATACATTTTCTTATAAATAATATTATAGAAAATATGTGTGTGTTTCTAATTGTACGTCTGTGTGTGTATATATATATATATATATATATATATATATATATATATATATATAGAGAGAGAGAGAGAGAGAGAAGTACTGATAGAAAGAGAAAGAAGGTGGCCCAAATGAGATTAAAAGATAGCAAAAAATAGTTAATGATAGTAAGAAAATAAATGTATGTTTATTCTTTTGTCTCATTTGAGCCTCGTGTATATATATATATATATATTTATATATGTATGTATATATACACAATCATCCCTTTCTATCCACTACTGGATTAAGTTCTTTTTCTTAATTTTCCACTTCAACTAATCCAATGTTTTCTCTTTTTCAGTTCATTCCGACATATTTCATTATCTTTCTATCCCATCTACCTATGAGTCCCTTCCTGGATTTTTTTATAATCTAGGTTCCTAACCAATAACTTTCCATATCCATCAGTGATTTTTTATTCTTGCTATATTTTTGGCTCATTAGATTTTTAAACTTTTCACTCTTATTATAACTTCTATAACTTTTTTCGTTTTGATTAATTCATTCCTTGTCTTATCTTTTCATGTTATTCTCAACATGAATTTTTCCATATTTATTTATTTTGTCTGGAATCGGTAAATTATTCTAACATTCAAACCACATGTTTCACTACTATAGGGAGAACAGGTCCAATGGATTGATCAAAAACATTTCTTTTTAAACATGGAGGAGTATTTGACTTTATAACATATAATTTTTTTCCAAACTGACATTCCATTTTCACTCTCTTGTTTACTTTATATATAAATATTCCATTAGTATTAATAAGTTCTTCCAGATATATTTTTGAATTTATTTTATCTCTCTTCATTTTAATTCGTGTCTTATTCAGTCTGAAAAATCATTGAACATTACTTTTGTGTTCTCGAGGTTTACATAAGACCTATTTTTTGATTTTCTCTACCAATTTTTTTATTTTTTTCAAGATCATCTGGATTGTCGAGAATATAATAATATTATTAGCAAATCTCAAATAATAAATAATCTGTCAATTTATTTTAATTCCTTAAGTTTTATATTTTACAGTCTTAAATACTTCTTCTAACGTAGATGTAATTAGTTTTGGTGAAATTGCATTACCCTGTCACAGTTTTTTCAAGATTTTAAATTTTTCTATTTTTTCATGCACTAATACAGAATATGTATTTCTATAAATATTTCTTAAGAACTCAGCATATACTTCCTCAATTCATTGATTCTTGAATATATTTAATATCTCTGACGTAATAATCTATAAATCCAAGTCAAAGTGGTGTTTGATACTTGTTATATCGACATGCAACGAGTTATTAGTGATAATAACTTCCTTTGTGATATATATATATATATATATATATATATATATATATATATATATATATATGTATGTATATACACTAATGTGCAAAATAATAGGTACAACTAAGTATATTTCTATTTTCAATATTATTAAAAAAATTAACAGTACAAAATTGACCTAATAAATTTGTTTCACTTACATTAAGTGTACAAAAACTAAAAAAGAACTACTAAATAAAAAAAAAACATTATATATAATATAAAAGGAAACAAAAAATATTTTAGTAGCTATGCAAAATAATAGGTACATTTCTAAATTAGAGCTGTAAATTTAATATAATTTTTAAAAAAATAATGTTTGTCGCTGATATTTGCTAACTGGAGGTACATATTTTATTATTCATATCAATCTTTGTCATTCATATCAATAGTATGTTTTCTATTTTGAATGATATTTCTGCATCGATACACCATAAACTCTATTCATTTTCTCAATATATCAATAGGAATATCTTCCCTGGCTTTTTTAACAGTTTCCAACAATTTGTTTTTGTTTCTTGGCTTCGATTTTAATTTTTAAAACCAGCTGTTAACCTCAGCCCAAACATTTTCAATTGGGTTAAGGTCTAGTGATTGTGATGGCCATTGTAAAACTATTATCTTATTTTGACCAAACCATGCTTTTGCTGCTTTAGACGTATATTTGGAGTCATTGCCTTGTTGTAGTATCCATAAGGGTGGCAACTTCTGCATGCTTTAGCATTATATTTTATAATATTTTAACATATACTGCTTGAGTCATTATGTTCTTCGCCCAGTAAATTGATCCAAGTCCATAGCATGAAAATAAGCCGTAAATATTTATACTCCTACCGCCATACTTTATTGTTTTTAAGGTGTACTTAAGATATAAAGCAGTATTTTTTTGACGTCTGGCAATCTTATTAATTCAATCTGAGCCAAATATTTTTTTTTTTTGGTTTTGTCGGTCCATAAAATATTGTGACCCATTCAAGATGTTTTCTTGCAAAGTACAATTTGTTCTTGCTATTTTTCTGTGATAATAAAGACACGTTCCTCGGCTTCATTGCTCGTAAATTATTTCCTATTAGGCGTCTTATAATTTTACTAGCATTCATATTTATATCAAATTTACTTTTTATATTTGTTGAAGTTGAAAATTTATCAGACAACCATTTTAACTATCCTTTTATCCATTTTTTTTTGTTTCTTTTCTCAATCTACTTCTAGTTTCAGGTAATTCTCTACACTTTAATGCATTCGTTATCTTATTTTTAGAACATCCTAACAATTTTGAAATAATAGCAAATAATTTACTTTTGCTTCTTAACTTTTTTATCAAATTTCGTTGAGCTGCTATGCAATGTTTTCCACGTCCCATTTTATTAATTTTATTAGGTTTTAAATACATGATTGATATAATATTATATTTTTTTTTAAAAAAAAGAATCTACTTAATTATTTTTCGCCTTTAAATCTTATTCAACTCACAACACTAAACTGATGTGAATGAAAAGTCTAAAATTACCTATTTTATTGCAGAGCAATGCATACTTTATCTGATATATTATAGGGGATTTCTCTTAATAACAAGTCAATAAATAAGGCTACATTTAAAAATCAGAAAAATAATATTCAGGTGCTTATCGATAGATGGTTTTCATGTACTTGTTTTGTGAAAAATTTCATAAATATTTACTTATAACAAAATTAAAATTTTGTTCCTATTATTTTGAACATCAGTACTAGGTCGTTTGATAAGTCCGTGTAAATTCCGAAAGATGGCACCACTGGTGCATATCGAGGTTATTTTTAATTAGTAGCACCTCTTGGAAGAACACACATTAAGTTTCAGCCATATCGGTCTATTCCTTTGTGTTTGACAATCGTTGGAATCAAGGAAATCGAGTGATTGTCAAACAATGAACGAAAAAGAATTTCGCGTGTTGATTAAACACTACTTCATTAAAGGCAAAACGCCTCAGGAGACAAAACAGAAGCTTGATAAACATTATAGTGACTCTGCACCTTCGATTAGTGCGGTTTATAAGTGGTTTCAAAATTTTCATTGGCTATATGAAAACAAGAGACGCTGAACGTTCTGGACGAACTTATTCAACACTCCAGAAATCAATGATAAAATCCATGATATGGTGATGGATGACAGAAAGTGAAAGTGCATGAGATTACTAGTGCTGTAGGCATCTCGTGTGAACGGGTACATAATTTTTGCACCAACATTTGGACATCAAAAAGCTATCCGCCAGATTTGGGTGCCGCAGATTGCTCACGATCGACCAAAAACGAGGTCGTGTGAAGATTTCCCAAGAACGATTTGCTGCTGTTAATGGCGAAATCCGCAGGACTTTAAGCGTCGTTTCATCACTGTAGATGAAACATGGATACATCTACACTTCCTGAGACCAAAGAGCAGTCTAAAGTGTATGGGTTCAAGGGAGATTATGTTGAAAAAGGCGAAACAATTCCTTCGGCCGGGAAGGTTATTTTGACTGTCTTTTGGGATTCGCAAGGAATAATCTTTATCGACTATTTGGCTTTTAAAACCATTACAGGTGCATATTATTCATTGTTATTGGATCGTTTGAAAAACCGAGTTGCAATAAAAACGTCCCCGATTAGCCCTTAAAAAAATCAAATTTCATCACGACAACGCACCAGCTCACACCTCAGCAGTTGTGGCCGCAAAACTAATGGAAATAGGGTTCCAAATCATGATTGATATAATATTATCTTTTTTTTAAAATCGAATCTATTATTTTTTTCGCCTTTAAATCTTATTCAACTCACAAACTAAACTGATGTGAATGAAAAGTCTAAAATTACCTATTTTATTGATTGCAGCAATGCATACTTTATCTGATATATTATGGGGGATTTCTCTTAATAACAAGTCAATAAATAAACATTTAAAAATCAGAAAAATAATATCCAAGTGCTTATCGATAGATGGTTTTCATGTACTTGTTTTATGAAAAATTTCAAAAATTTTTACTTATAAAAAAATAAAATTTTGTTCCTATTATACACGGACTTATCAAACAACCTCGTATGTATATATATATATATATATATATATATATATATATATATGCCCATGTGTGCTTACACTCCTAAAAATATCTATAAAATAAAATTCATAAAATACTTTTTTATTTTACTATATTTCTTTATTTTAAAAAAAATGTTTATAATACCAAATGAATATTATGTATATTAATATTAAGAAGTCATTTTAAAAATTAACTACGAGTTATTTTTTTTCTAAAAAAAATATTTGTAGCTATATGTTGAAAGGGTTGATAAAATATGTCTAGTACAAACGAAATTTTATTATAAATAAAAAACTCAAACTAAATTATATGAAATTATATCATATGGTTGTCATTTCGTAAAATTCGTGTTTATATTCTTTGTCATTCATATTTGATGGATAAACACGTTTATTAGATTTATGTCTCATGTTATTTTAGGAAATAAGGCCCAATAACTGACTCACTGCAAAATGTTTGTTTTGCCTTTGAAACATTTATAGAGGAAGTGGTGACATTCAAATAGTGTGTTATAAAGCCATTCGACAAATATATTTTGTATGCATAGAATAACCAATAAAAATATCAACGAATTTTCATTCATATTTTTATATCACAGTTTTCTAGAAATAACTTATTTATCTATTTTGATTATTTTTGTTGCTCGTCCGGGGAATGTGTGGTATTTTTGTAAAAATAACAATGGAAATTTGTTTTAGTTCTGTTTCATTCAATATAATTCTGTTTTCAATTTTATTTTCCAGATATAGTAAATTTTAAAATGTAATTGTTTCATCAATTTTATATTCCACTTAAAATTCTTCATTTAATATTCACCAGCTTATCAAAATAAAATATTCTTATTAAATAAAAATATTTTACGACAGTACACTAAAAATTAAAAAATAAATATACATTTTTCTATTTACTATTTTATTAAAATTTATTTATAACTAATTTTTAGTCTCTTTCATAATTAAAATTATTTAATGTAGATGTAATTTCTTGTTTTTTAATCCAAAAATGTATAGTATTAGAATTTAAATCTAATCTTTATTTTTCGTATAATTTTTAATAATTTTTCTTTTCTTAAAAAAAATTCAATATTTGCAAAATTTATTATTGTCATTTTAATTTATTTTAAAAATAAATAAATATTTTTAATCTCATTATTGTTAATGTCTGATCTCAAATAATATTATAATATACTATTATTTGAAAAAATATCACACATTTTTAACAATAATTAAAATATATTACTAAAAAAATATTCCATCCTCTATATAAAGTAAATATGACAAAAAGATATTGTAACAAAAATTAATTTTAATCCCGACACCACTGTAATTATACAGTGTTCAATAATCACTTATTGTTTATAAATATTTCAGCTGATACGTATTTCGATGTCGATGCCATCATCGTCAAAGCCTTTTTTGCCGATGATGGCATCGCCATCGAAATGCGCATCAGCCGACATGTTTATAAACAATAAATGAACAATAAGTGATTATTGAACATTGTATAACCATGTGGTGTTGAGGTTAAAATTAATTTATGTTAAACTGAATCAGCTACAGTTTCAAAAACAATCAAGATATTGTAATAAAATGAAAATCGTTGAATTATATTTGTATTTTCTCTTTTTAGTACAATGTACGTAAATTTCTATGTAATTCTTAAAATAAAATTTTAAAGTATTTATCCTCATGAAAATAAAGGTTGTTCTTTTAGGTTAGATACAACTTTCGATCGGAATTAAATTTAAAGTTCCATCACACTTAAAAAACTACTATATATACTTTATCATTAAAGTTGAAGTTAATTGAAATTAATTTCTTGAAATCGTCTTCATTATCAAAATTTTTTTTACAAATATATTATATTTTCAAATAAATAAAAAGATATTAGTATTTACTAATAATTTCTAATATAAAACATCTAATAAAGTGTCTAAGTCTACGAATAGTCTATTTATTGCAACTGAAATAAAAAGGGACTGTGAATCGTTACATTATTATGAAAAAAAAGATATTACAAAACAAGAAGTGTTACATTTTTGACGATAATTTTATATTTTACAAAAATTAATTTTAACCCCGACACCACAATAATTTAAACTGTTCAATAATCACTTATTGTTCATTTATTCTCTATAATTATATAGTCTATAATTATAATAGACTATATAATTATAAATAATAAATGATTATTGAACACTTTAAACTATTGTGGTGTTGGGGTTAAAATTCATTTGTGTAAAGTGAATCACAGTTCCAAAACAACAAATAAGATAGTTTTATATATTTTATTTAAAATTGATGTTTAGGAGTCTGTTTTGTAATTTTTTCAACTAGTAATTGATTAACGAAATTTCTTGTTTAAATCTCAACTTTGATAATTGCTTGGATTACATCAGGCGTCGGCAAACTTTTTTGGCTGCGGGTCAAAATCAGCGAAAATGTGATTATTAAGAAGACGTTTCGGGTTAGTGTATTCTCATTTTAAAACAGTCTTTTAGTGAATAATAAGATAAATTTTATTGAGAAAATAATTACAAAATGCTTTTAAAACATAAAAATTCAAAATTATA
Source organism: Neoneuromus ignobilis (assembly GCA_029203775.1). NCBI lineage: Eukaryota > Metazoa > Arthropoda > Insecta > Megaloptera > Corydalidae > Neoneuromus > Neoneuromus ignobilis. Next base: position 12,513,074 of record CP092088.1, on the reverse strand, counting down.
ATTGTAAGTACTATAAAAACAAATATAATTGTCAAGTTTTAGTTCATTAATTTATGAACTTTATTTATAAGCGTTCTCTTCGTTTTCAATGGTTCCCCTGATGCTGAATTTGTGATGTCAATTTAGTCAAGTCTGGTTAATAATTAGTCACCTTGAGACAAATACAAGCGTCTGAATTTTCGGTAGTTAAGCTGCTCCAGTTCTTACTTAAAATAAATTTCATGTGTGAAAATATTTACTCACATTTATAAGTAGAACCGAACGCGGACAGAATAGCAAAACTAATTTTTTTCAAAGATGAAAACTTCGTAGGAAGTGATGCCCAATACGTTGATATCATGAGAAGATGATTATCTTCCGTTTTTTTCTAAATCTTTCCGCAATGTCTTGAATTTATCCATCCACAACGTTTAACTATTAAAATCAATCATTTCTAAACTTAAATTGTTAATTTTAAGATATTCAAAATACTGTAAATCTAAAATATTTTCGTCTATTTCGTCGGGCTTTATTATAAATGTAAACATTTCGTTGTGCTTCTTAAAACTTTGAAATCTACATTCAAAATTACTTCTAATGTTCAAAATCCAACTTTCGGACATATTTAGATTGCTTTTATCGATATTTTTTCTCATATTGGCTTCTGAACAAAGAAAAGAAAAGAAATATTTTAGTTTTTATGTCAGTTTCAAATAATATTAATTTTGAAGAATTTGTTTGATAATTTATTTTTATACATTATAGTTTATTTGCGGAACTCAAGTGGGTCACTTGAAATTATAAAAAGGGTCACTTGGTGACCCACGGGTCATAGGTTGTCGACGTCTGGATTACATGATACTACTTTCATTGACTATTGAAGTCAATGAAAGCAGAAAGATCAGAATAGCATATACTGGCACGCTGTTCTAAACTTATTATATGCTTTTTTAAATTCGCATTATAATAAATGATCCAGATTTTGTTATTGGTTATAATATTAGATAATCAAGAAATTTCTATCGTTTATACATGTATCATAACTCCAAAAATAGTTTATACATCTATATTAATTACAGAAATTAACAGAACTTTTGAAATAAAACACATAAGAAGTTATTTATTCATTAATATTTTTTGTCACCTTTAAAATATTCCCCACTAAAAGAAACACACATATGTCAACACTTCTTCCGGTCCTTGAACGTCCTTACGAACGCAATTTGTAGTATAGCCTTCAATTCACGCAGCGACTTTTCTTTTATGGCTTTAATCACTCAAAATTATGTCCTCGTAGCGGCAACTTGAGTTTTGGGAATAGAAAAAGTCACACGGAGCCATATCAGGTGAATATGGAACTTGCGGATGATATCGATTGAGTTTTTAGCCAGAAACTCAGGAAAAATTCAGTGATCTTGACACCATGCGAAAATCGACGTGTTTCATGCTCGACATTTTAGCCAAAATGATATGACATTATGTTTTTGAGATTCACACCTAAGCTGATAACTCTTTGATGGACATACGACGATTTTTAAGCATCAATGCCTTGACTTGTTGGTCGTCAGTTAATGTCGATGGAAGTTCAGATCGTGGTTCATCATCGACAGCTTCACGGCTCTCTTTTAACCCCTTATACCACTCAAAAAATCTTGTTCGTGATAGAAAATCCTCAGGGTATGCCTTTCTTAACATTTCCAAAGTTTTCGTAAAATTTATTTGGTTTTCAACACAAAATTTAATGCAAATTCTTTGATCAACTGATTTAAAAATCGTAAAAAATCCCCGTGAACAACAATCAGCATCTTACAAAAACCATTGTGAACTATTTACTAATGAATGTATCGTCTTGAAATTTGACACAGATGTTATTGACAGATATACCAACTTGAAAAATCACAACATGACATTCCACAAGCGCGCAGTTTAAATAAGAAAGTTCCATTAGTTTCTGGACAGAAAATATATATTATATTTACATTTATATTAATAAAAATAAATTACTCCCTTTTTTACTTTATACAGTATATACATTTAAATAATACTTTAATAGAATACTCATATATTTATGTATTTGGTCTACCGAAAAGTTCTATTTTTTAAGTAAAAAAATAGTAATTTTTAATAGCATTTATTAATATTAAATTTACTATATAATTTCTATTAATAATTATACATTAATTCCATTTTGATAGAATCTTTTGAATTCAACTCCGATCAAATGACTCATCTTTAGAAATTAAAAATTCATCCAGTTCCTTTTTCACATCTTCAACTACATTAAATTATTTTCCATTTGAAAAATTTTGTAGAGCCAAAAATAAAAAGTAGCCAGAATGTGTTATATTTTAACAATATACTGAGTGATTTAATACTTCCCAACCAATTTATGTCTTTTCTGTTTTGCTAAAAAAATGTGGCTTTGAATTATCATGTTGTAAAATAACTTGGTTCTTATCAAGAATATTCAGACATCCTTTTTTAAGTTCATTGTTCAAATTGTCCAATTTTTGGCAATATTAAATAAAATTAATAAAAAACCTTATCGAAACATTTGCCCTTTACTATTTTTTAGTATATACTGATGATAAAACTTTTTTTTATTGTTTGATGAAAGACAAACGATCAAAAAAGACAGACTTTTTTATATTGTTTGATGAAAGACAGACTAACGATCAAATAATATATAATGATAAAATGAACGAGTCATATACTCGTACCTTTCATTAAAATACCTTTCAGTGTGCTTAAAATAATTGTGCACTAAACGAACAGAACTTTTCGGTAGATCTAAAAAATAAAGACCTCTCTCTTACTCTCTCTCTCTCTATATATATATAGAGAGAGAGAGAGAGAGAGAGATATCTCTCTCTATATATATATATACAGATAAATTGATAAATATAAAGCTTTGTATTTGTTTGAATATTAAAATTCATATAAGATTATGTAAAATATATTATAAAGAACCGCACTTTTACATCAAAAGATAAGTTATATCTTGTGTTTGTATAAAGTTCTGCAAAAAGTATTACGATTATCATAACGTAAAATGTACACTGCTAGAATGTGAGATAAAATAACATTAAAAAACTTTTTAAAATAAAGTGAATTATCTAAATATCAATAGAAGTTGTGTAAAATATTTGATACCTTTTAAGAATAAAGTTATTGTAAGTATAATTATTACACAAATACGAGGGTCGATTGATAAGTATGGTAAATTTATTTATTGTTCAATTAAATTAATTAATAAATTTAATTTGATTTTTCAATTTAGTTATTCTTACTTTTTTATCATACTTATGAAACGACCCCCGTATATTAGTAATTCAAATAATGTATGTTTATAATTTTCATAATGCTTTAAAATTTTGAAAACTCATTTAAAAATAGTATAACACATTTGAATTCATTTAATTTTTTAATTGCATTTCTAAAATAATATGCTAAAATCTTTAACAATATTTTATATATGTTAAAAATTATTTTATTTGAAGTAAGAATTTTTTGTATGTAAATATTTTATTATAACATTGTTATAATTTCTATTAAAGAAAAATTGTATCAAATTGAATTTCAATGATTTTTCCTTCACTCTATCTAAGACACATACACGTTGTCAAATCTAATATTACTTCAAATAAAAATTAAATTTGAGCCTGAAAAAAGTTTATAAAGCAAATCATAACACCGGAGAACCATAATGAAATAATTGCGATCTAATCGTGCGGAAGAAAATAACAATTTATAATATTTGTGCATTTGTTAAAAATAAAAAATATTATTAATGAATGAGTTTTATAATAACGGTATATTTAAGAACAAAAATAAAAACTGTCTAAATGAATGTCCATTATGGAACACATGAGATTCATGTATTTAAGTTCTTTTAATCATAAAAAATTGTATATATTATATCATATATATATATATATATATATATATATATATATATATATATATATATATATATATAATTCTGAGTCCATTCACCAAAGATTCAGTGCAAACAATTGTAATATATCAATGATTTGCCAAAGTATACTGAATTTAAATGTCACTTATAGTGCAAACAGACAACTGACTTGATAGCTATTCCTATCAAAAGTTCTATCAAACTTAAAAACACTCTCGCTCTCTCTCTCTCTCTCTCTCTCTCTCTCTATATATATATATATATATATATATGACTCCTGAATGCTAGAATAATTCAGCGGCTTCAGATAGCATAAAGATACATGGAAATTGTATGTTGTGAATAACAAGAAAAGTTACAAAGAAAACGAAAACAAAGTTACGGATTTTACAGTAAAAGTAATAAGTTTTAAATAAAAATGGGGCAGTCATATAATAGACAAAGAGGCTCAAGGATGGTCAACGAAAGTTTTTGATTGAAAACCTAGATATATAAAAAGACCCAGAAAGAGACTCATGGATAAATGAAACAAATATGTAAGGAAATTTGTCGGAATGGACTGAAAAAGAAAGACATTGGATCGGTCGAAGTAGATAATTTTTGAGAGAATTTCATTTAGCAGTGGATAAAAAAAGAATGATTATATATATATATATATATATATATATATACACAAGGGTCGTTTGATTAGTATGGTAAATTTATTTATTGTTTAATTTAATTAAATTTTTAAATTTATTTTTTCTTACTTTTTTACTATACTTATCAAACGAGTCTCGTGTATATATATATATATATATATATATATATATATATATATATATATATATATATATATATATATATATATATATATATATATATATATATATATATATATATATATATATATATATATATATATATATATATATATATATATATATATATATATATATAAATGTACTTATATATAAAATGGCCTAAATACAACTGAAGAATACTATAGTAAATGATAGTAAACAAATAAATGCCCATCTAAAATTTGCAGTCTCATTTGGGCCACCCTATATGTATATACGAGGGTCGTTTTATGAGTATGGTAAAAAAGTAAAAAAAACTAAATTAAAAAAAATTAATTTAATTAATTAATCAATTAAATTAAACAATAAATAAATTTACCATATTTATCAAACGATCCTCATATTTACAAACGTATATGCACACACATACACATACAGACACATACATATATATATATATATATATATATATATATATATATATATATATATATATATATATATATATATATATATATATATATATATATATATAAATTACAATTTAATTAATTTAGTAATTAGCAAATTGCTCTACCACGTAAAATAAAAATAAAAAGTGTAATAAAAATTATAATAAATGGTTATCAAAACATAATTTTTTAATAATATATATATATATATATATATATATATATATATATATATATATATATATATATATATATATATATATATATATATATATATTGTAACACTTACAAATATAAAAGAATTATAAAATAGTTAAATTAAGATTTCCTTTCTGCTTTTTCTCAGAGTAATTTAAATAATTAGTAGTATTTATAACCAATATCTTGTATTTGACATTGTTATCATTTTTATTCACTCTTCCTCTCTCTCTCTCTCTCTCTGTTTCTATATATATATATATATATATATATATATATATATATATATATATATATATATATATATATATATATATATACACATACAAGGGTCGCTTGATAAATATGGTAAAAAAGTAAGAAAAACTAAATTTACAAATTGAATTAAATTAAAGAATATATGAATTTACCATACTTAACAAACGACCCTTGTATATCTATATATAAATACACACACACACATATATACATATACATATATATATATATATACAAATATAATATGAATAGTGATAAATAAAATTCTAAAGAAACATATGTATTTTATGAAAAGAATAATCTAATATAATTTTAGTACATCTGCAAAATGTGAAAGAAAACCGTTTTTCAGAATGAAATGATTTTGTGTAAGAGATAATACCGATAACATTTGAAAAACGTCTACGAGAGTCTTAAAAGATTTCCAGAGCAGATTTTAGTTATGTGAAATGATACTCGATCAATTAAAGATAAGCCAGGATTTAGTACGGACGATGAGGTCTCTTCAAACTCTCGAATCATGTCAACAGACGTAACTGTGTGTACTGAAAATACCGGTAATCTGTACATTGCTGTTGAACACAAATTCAATCAACCAAGAGTTAAATGGAAACTGGAGATTATGCTGGTCAGTTGATCTTATACTAGCATGGAATTTTAGTTAAAATGGATTTATTGAAACAAAATTTGAAAAATTAATAAAATAGTTTATCAAACAGAAAAACGGTAATGCACATTTTTAATCATAGTTTTTAATATTTTTAGATTAAGCTTAATTAACATTACATTTTTTTAAAATATACTCTTTTAAATAAAATATATGAATTATTTTACTTTTTTGAAAAAATCAATTATATGAAATTATTTACTGTTTATTTTGAAAATGTAGAAAATTCACTTTCACACAAATAACCCACCAAATTCACAATAAAATAAAAAATGTAAAATATGATATAAAATCAGCCATAACCTATCTTTATTTTACTTTTTACATTTTTTTAATGAATCATTATACATTTGAAATAAAGTTATAAATCCTGACTGACAAAATTAATTAACAAAGTATATTGTTTAATTTTTTTTACCTTTGTACCCTTTGTTATATTTCATTATATTGTTTATTACTGTGTAAATAATAACCATAATTAATAATTATTCGTAGTATCAAAATATTTCAAAAATACTGCAACTACAAATAAAAATTTCATTTGAAAAAAAAATAATAAATGATAATTTATTTATAAAAATTCAATTTAAAATTTATATAAAGTAATTTTATGTGACAAACAGTCGTACTATTTATTTTATAAATAGAAATTAAAACTTATTGATCAGAAAATTTCAATGACATCATTTAATTAAAATAAATGTTCTTAGATCATTCATAAATGATAAGCAAACTATCATTCAGAAAAAACTATCATTATTCGAACTCCAATGACCTAAATATTTTAATAATACCTACAATGAATATTAATTAATTTCCGCATGAATATACTTTATAGATACTTTTTATCTTCCCCTTGCTAATACTTCTAAGAAAATTACTTTCGTAAATGTTAATGATTTCATTAAAAATTATTTTACGGCGCATATATATACTTCTATTTTATATATATATATATATATATATATATATATATATATATATATATATAGAGAGAGAGAGAGAGAGAGAGAGAGAGAGAGAGAGAACCTAATAAAAATAACCGTACTGTTAATTACTAGAAGGATCATATTAACAGAAAATAAAGTATAAGGTTGAAACTAGAAAATAACAAACATTACAAAATCCATTCAAGGATTGGCTGCGGTGGGTCATGAAATCGGTTAATTACTTCTCCTACATTTAAATTAGGTCTGTGTGTCGCTATCTCAGTGAATTTATTGATCCACATCGTGCATATTCATGAAGGTAGCCGCAATTTAGTTACTGTATTTGTACATCAAAACCATATTTTTTGTTATAGTTAAATCTAATTAATAACTAAAACAGTGATACCCAAACATCCATTTAATCCATTTGGTAAAGATTTAATCTTTTGCTTAAATTTCATTCGGATTATATGCAATTATTAAAGCATGCATATATATATATATATATATATATATATATATATATATATATATAAGGGGTGTTTTTAAAGCGTTTAAACTTTAAATTAAATTAAAGCACATACTTATTGACTGGATGGCCATTTATTTGGTATTATTCCAAAGATAATTTTATGGCATTAATATTTAAAAATGATTTTGGGCATATGTACACCACAGATATCTTTGCTATACCGCAATCTCTCAGTCCAATTTTAGGTCACTTTTTCAAGCAATTGGAGCCTTATGTCTACAACAACGCGAGTTATGTTAGCTTCTAATATCTCATTCGTTGCTAGTTTATCAGCATAAACCAGAGATTTTACATACTCCAAAGAAAATAATTCAGAGGCGTCAAATCACACGATCGTGGAGGCCAATTCACAGGTCCATTTCTGGAGATAATTTTATCGGCGAATTTTAGTTTCAATAACTCGATTGTTTCGGTCGAAGTATGGCACGTAACACCATTCTGCTGAAACCACATCTCTTCTTAATTAATGTCATGTAAATTTGGAAACAAATAATTATTGATCATCGTTCTATAACGTACACCATTGACGGTAACGCGCTCTCCGGCTTCATTTTGAAAGAAGTAGGGTCCGATGATTCCACCAGCGTTCAATCTGCACCATACGGTGCATTTTTCTCGATGTAACGGGATCTCGTGAATCATTTCAGGATTGGTCTCAATACAAATGCGTCAATTTTACTTATTAACGTACTTGTTAAGTCAAAATTGAGTCATTAAACAAAATTTTGTGCTCTATAAGTTTGGCGAACAGAACACTGATTTTTGAAATAAATTTTCACAAATTAGAAACGGTGCTCAAGTGTAAAACATTCTATAATGATTTGTAAAAGTATTTTGAATCCAAATATCACTTTATAATGTGCAAACTGACAACTGACCTGACAGCTACCCCTATCTAAAGTCCTATCCATCTTAGAAAAACAGCCTATTTACAGTATGACGAAAAAGAAACCAAACTTTTTTATATTTTTCAAAAAATCCAAATATTTCTTAACCTTTTGCACTCGAGTGGCAACTGTCACTCGCCAACAAATGTATTGATACAACTCGGCTGAGAGTGCAATCAAGATTTAATTGGATTTTTTTTATTTGTCAACATAAAGTCCATCGACAGTAGGTACTTAAATTTAGGGAAAACTCATAAAATAATATCAGAGTGTAATTACAGAGAAAAAGTGGGGAAAACTGCATCGTTTCCCAAAAAATTTCCAAAAAATGTTCAAAAAACTTTTTAACACTAGAACTACCAAGAGCGTCATTTTGACGATTTTCAAATTTCGTGCTTAAAAATTTCGATATGATTTATGTATTGTTCTAGAATTTTATGACGACTTTTAATGAAATATAAGAACAGTTAAATATTCCTATTCAATTTCCACTTAGCTACTTTAACTTCCATAATTAGTATGACCTATATGTATTGTGAATTAAATATGCCTATTTCTTTTCTACCAAGACACGTCAAATTGACGACATTAGCAATCTCAAAATTTATATTCAAGTGAATGTAAATACGTATTGATGTCCATCCTTGCATACACATATATCGCTTTCAGACATTTCCTGGAAAAATTTTAGGTACATTTTTCCTATGAAAAATGTATTATTGAATAATCCAAAGTGTTCGGCAGCCGTTATAACGGGATCTATTTTGTTCGGATTATGATTCGGTTTAGTACTAAACGCTCTAACTGGTGAATGTAATCAGGTTGCAATCATTATCAGTTGTACTTCTAATGTGATAAACTTCTTGGTTGAAATTCCCCAAAATAGCCACAAACCCAGTAAGCGATTGCGAATATGTTCAGATACTGAATCGGATAGCCGAACAGAAACCGAACCAAGACAGCAAAAAGACATTGCTGTCGACGGTACTGAATGGGAAGAATTAGGGAATGGCTGTGTTGATAGATTGCCATTACGTACTATATTCAAGGATACTTCGGGCCCAACTGGTTATGCGAAGCGAAACATTATGCTTGGTAATGTTAGTAGTGTATTTCGGCTTATAATTGATAATAGAATTATGAGCCACATAAAAGCTTGCACGGAGCTACAGGCCAGAAACATTTTACAGAACGACTGGAAAATTACTATGGACGAATTATATGCTTTTATAGCCATTTTGTATGCTCGAGGAGCCTACGAAGCAAGAAACATGAAGTTATCGTATTTGTGGTCCAAAAAATATTGTGGTCCAAACGTTAAATTTGTGGTCCAAACAGAGCGGTTTATACTTGTAATGCATACAACAAATATGTTTGTGGCAAGTGTTCATCACAGATAACATATATTTGTAAAATATGTGATTCATAGTTATTCCATACATATGAAATGTGCTATAATATAAATGCAAATAGAAAGTGTTTTTGTTTGTTCTTTTTGTATTAATAATTAATGAATTATTATATTAAGTGTTGTTTTTGTTAAATTATATTCTTTTATTTACATAAACTAAGTGAACAGTTAAAATGAAAGCCATGATCAAAAATACGTCAATTTGACGAGTGTGGTATAACTAGGTATATATGTAACATCGGTAGTTCTAGTGTTAAAGAAATTTCCCGAAAATTTTCCAAAAAATGTTCCAAACAATTTTCCATCAATTTTCAAAAAAAAATATCAAAACAATTATATTTTTTTTTATATTAACACATTAACGTCCGGAGACAAAAAATGTGGTTTTTGTTAACTGCTCGTGAAATGCCGAAGACATATAAATAGAGTTTATGTATTGTGAATTAAATTCCGGCGACATATAAATATATGTTGCAATATATATACTAAAAATAATATTTCTTATCGAATAAACTAATACTGCGTGCTTTGATGATATTGAAATCAAAAGATAACAGAAAATTCGGTCATAAAATTTATTTGTGTAATTAAATTCAAATAAAATCTATTTTGAACAGAGCAACATATCTCATACATGTGTACAAGATTTCAGCTTCCTAGGTTGCAAAAGCTATAAGTTATAAAGGAAAAACCAAAAAAAGTGGCTTTACGTTTTCACCTCTATAAATTTCTTTAAAAAGTTTCTTAAAAATATTTTGGAATTTTTTTGGAAAATGTATAAATAAACAATAATTGTTTATTTATAAATGTTTATATAATATAGTTGAAAATATTTAAATATTTAAAAATATGTTTGTTTTAAAAAACTCGTCGAGTTGCTGGTTTCCCCATACTAAAAAGGCCTCGAGCGCAAAGGGTTAAAATATGTCAAACTAAACTAAGAAATATAATTATATGCATGCAACTTATTACTGCATATTTTTTCTTATTTTATCCACTTTTTCCTATAAAATTATATATATTTTTTGTTCTATTGTAGCTTTTCAAAAGAAGTATGAAATATTGAAATAAAATAAATAAGTAAATAAATAAAATATTCAATTTTTTGTTATTACAATTATATTCCATTCAAAGAAAATCAATGTTTTTAACAAATCATTGCTTTTGAAAGTGAGGCAAGTCCACTTACGCATACCAAAACCATGATTTTTTTCACATAACACAGATCACTATTATTGCATATTAAATTTGCATGAAATAAGACCACAAAAAATATAAAATAAGTCCGTTACTGCTTACGAATATTTTAAAACTCATTCAAATTCAACCCATTAAATATATAAGAATAACATAAAATGGAGTTGCCCCACTTTCACAATCAACGGCTCATATATATGTTAATAAGATGTAGGATATCCTTTCTTTTAGCCTTTTCTGTATGGAGTTCACTAATTTTTTTGTTACGTCAGGATTTATTTTATTCCATTTTTCTTCACTTTCAGCATCTCCTTTGACGTAATTGAATGTTTTCGAATCCTTTGTTCGAGTAAATCACAAAGGTTTTCTTTGGGATTTACATCAGATAATTGAGACAATATATGCAATTGGTTTGGTACATTATTAAGTAACCACAATCCTACTATTTTCGATGTATGTTTGAGGTCTTTGTCCAGTTGAAAATAGAATGTATTCGTTAATCTTAACTTCTGGGTACTCTATTTTAAATTTTATTTTAAAATATCGAGATATTTATATCACATAACCTAGTGCGCCCAAATGACTTACAGCACTCATTCGAGATATCTGGAGTACCTCTGCGATATCACGCGTCATGTGATATGGATTATTTTCAATTAAAGTTGAGATTTGGTCATTGTCGACAACCTTAGCCCTACCGAAACGTTCTTTGTATCTTCCTTTAGATCAAAATGGCCATTTTTACAAAGGACGAACTACTTGCAAACAGTGCTTTCCACTACAGCATCATCTTCATGAACTGCACAATTCTTTTTTACCATTTGGGCAATATTCTTCCCTTTTCGAAAATAAAATAACATGACATTGCGTAAATGCAAATTGTTTACGTCCATTTTCAAGTTTTAAAAAACGTTCCAAAAATCAATAAATCACTAAAAGATATGCACAAAAAACGTATACAAATGTCATCTGTCAAAATTATAAATAACCGAAATGTCAGATAAATACGGTAAGCGGGAAATTATCTTTAGTTCCATTTATTAAAAAACGCTAAGAACTTTTGTTTTAACCCAATATTTCACTATTATGTATTAATTAGGAATTTTCTTTTAATCCACATAAGATAATGCCCGAAAAACTCAATATCTTCCTTTATTAGCAGTCAAATTTTTGTCGAAAAAAAAATTAATTTATCATTACTGTATATATATCATTATATATATATATATATATATATATATATATATATATATATATATATATATATATATATATAAAACACTCAAATTATTTAAATATGATATAAAACCAAGTAAATAAAATGAAATCAATTATAAAATAAATATTTACAAAATCTGACAATCGTAAATTGTGTACAGTTCTATGAAAGTTTTGATTGTTTGATAAAACAGAGATAAATATTTCAAGATCACTTTTGACAGAAGACTATTCTTTAAAAGTTACTCGACTTACACGCTCAACAAGGCGAAAAGTTGTTTTGTAGACCATATCCGCTACTGAATAAATAATCGAAGCTGTTTCCTTGTTATAAACGCTTACTTTATTTTCACTTTACTCTTCAAATGTGTCATATTTTGTTAAATTCTTTTTCCACGAATTAATAAACAATTTAAAATATTTCAGAACAATCAATTTCGCGAAATGTATTTTTACAAATTAAAATAAGTTGGAATTCAATTCCAAGAAATTTATTTGAATTAAATTGATGAATCATTTATTAGTATAAATCTAGAAATTTTATCATAATATATTTTTTTCATACATAAGATCATCCAAATGTGACGCCTAGAATTGTGTTTTATTAAAAAGAAACAATACACATGTTTCTTTTTAATAAAACACAAATCTATTCGTCACATTTAGATATTTTTGACTTATTAACTTATTAGGTTATTTAATAAATCTCATAATATGTTTTTTTAGAGAAACCTATTTGATAACAATTTCTATATTAAAAGATCCAAACATAATAAATTACAAATAATAAATCATATAAATATAAACTATTGTCTATTTATAACATAAATTTTAGTGATAAAAAAAGTTTTCATATTTCATTATTTCAATTTTAGTTGCTAATTTAATATTATGTTTTTTTACGTTGGTTTTTTGGAATGAATGTATACTAAGGATTGTTAATTAAAGACTGTCTTGAAGATTTTTGGCTAATCGTTAAAAGGCGGTTCTACTAAGAACTACGAAAGTTTTTTTACATTATTTTGCTCTGATGATGATGGCATCGTTTTTGAAATGCGTATCAGACAACTATTGTTATAAACAAAAAAAGTAAACAATCAGTGATTATTGAACACTTTATAACCTATTTTAGGGTTGAGAGTAAAAAATTCATTTGTGTTAAAATATCAATCACAGTTATGCATAAGATATTTGATTAAATTTAATTATAACCTTGGAGTAGATTTCAAATTATACTAAGTATATAATATAGTCAACACTCTTATAGCACGACATTATAAAAACACGATGCAAAAATTACAACAGTCCTCCTATAATACGGTATTCTGATAACACGGTTTTTATATAGCACTATTTAATAAACTTGAATAAAGCTTATATAGCACGAATTTTTACATCACACTGTTTTGGTTGAAATAAATATGAAATTCCCCGTCTTTACTATATGACATATCATATAAATAGGGATTATGTCTAAAAGAGAATAGATTTGGGCAAAAAATTAGAACTTTACTTCATTGAAAAAAAGTGCGCAATGGAAAGTTAAAAGAAAACTGCAAAGCTGCTTAGCTCCTTATCAAGAACTTTTGGCAGAACTACAAAGTGAGAATTAATCGGTGTGGAATTAAAAAAAATATTTTAATTTATGGTTTTTTCCATTATTATTCACAACTTCTTCCTATCCTAATATTAAATTTTTAGTACCCTGACAATAAAACTCTTTTGATTTTTTGCTAAAGAATAAATCGAGCTCCCTTCAAATCTCAATCTTTGTATTAAACTGTTCCTTACTAATGTCGTTTTGGATACTTTGGAATAAATAATAATCTGATTATGCCAAGTCGAAATAATATAACGGATGTATCATAATTTCTCATTCAAATTGTTTCACTATTTGGAGTGTTTTTCGTGTCATGTGAGGTCGGGCCAACTCATAGTAAAAAATCACCTCTTTTTTTAGATAGTGCTAGCGTTTTTTCGTCGATATATTGCTTTAACTGGACTTATTCGCAATAGAATGCTTTCATAATGGATTGATTGTCTAGTAACATCTCATAATCGATAATTATATTCATATTTGTAGAGATAGAGTTTCGTTCAGGTTAACCATTGTTTTAGATGTTTAAAATTGTAATTAACTATCCATTTTTCGTCACCAGCAACAACTAAATTCAGGAAAGATTCCTTTTTCAATCTACAAAAATAAGAAATGAAAATATCCATTACTGTTTCAGATTAACCCCTGATAATTCGTAAAGAACCCATTGACCAAGCTTAAAAATTCTATCAATCGTTTTTTAATGATAATGGATCGTTGAATGGATAATTGGAGCTACCCGTTAATTCTTCAACAATTAAACTAAAATCTTGGTCAATATTTCAACCAACACGAAAATACCGAATTACTCATAAGATAATTTAGTAATATAAATATACAGAATCGTATAAAATTAAATTAATTTTTTATCATTTAAAATTAAATCTAAATAATAAATAAGTTGAAATATAATAATAAATTTACAACTACAATTCAATAATTGCTGTTAATATAAAAATTTCTTTTCCTGAATAAAAAAATAACATGTTTTAAATCAAATATCAGTCTCATTAAACATTTGTCAACACTTTAATGTAAAAGCCACTTAACCACTTGACTACAACAGTCTCAAGTATTTTAACACTTAAAACATTTTAATATTTAAACAGAAAAGTGTGATTAATTTAATTCAATACATTTAACAATTTAGAGTAAAATATTATTGAATGGATGTATAGTTGTTTGTATAATATATAAGAGTTATTCTATAATATTTTCATTATTAAAATTCAGTTTGAATAAATTTTCAATGATTTAGTTATAATAATATACAAATTATTTATGTGAATATTTGAGAATAAGAACTACGTTTTACTTTTTGTGTTAAATTAAGTAAATTTATCATAATGAATTCTGGTTTAACCTAGATTGTTCCAGAACTTTTTTTAAAAAAATATATTTTTTCGCTTCTTACTCGACTTCGACGGTTTCAAAAAACACAAATATAAAAATATTTTGTTTTGCACCTCCCGCATCTATCTCAGATGGTGTGTTATCATATGGCAACGTTAGGTCATACTGGATAAAATATGTATGAAAATTAAAAATTCTATCATATTTTTTTTTGGGGGGGATTGCCAAAATGAATCCATTTTTCATTCCTAGTGACAATTCGATGTGACAACGATTTTCTTTTGAATCGTGTAAGCAACATTTCGCAGGTTGTTTTTCGCTTTTCGATATCTCTTTCTTCCAATTCATGTGACACCTATTTTCCTTCTTTTTGATTTTTTCCCATTACATAAAAACTATCAGAAATGATTTGTTGTGTAACATCCAATGTTTCAGTAAGTTGTTTTGGTGTTTGAGTCTCATCTTCATGCCTGCAATTCTTCATCAGCAAATTTTTTCGGTAGCTTCGTACACTTTTTATCACTTACACCAAAATCACCACATTTGAACCATTAATAATGCTGAAATGAATGAATTTTGTGCCACATTGGAAACCATTCTCTACATATTTTCTCAGATAAAGCATGTTTATCATGATTTTCAGCAGCAGATTTCTTTAAAATAAATTAATGAAATAAAACTTTCCGCATATACTGTTTTGTTGGCACAAAATTTGACATTTTCAATATATTAAAAAAATGCTGTTTACACTTTTAGCACGCATGATAAATTGTATGTTGAAGATTTTTCACAGCACATCAACATACAATATGTGGCAATTGAATATTTGATTTAACATATAGCTAAAGCCATCTATTTGTTAACGGCAGAATCATATTTGTACACCTTAATATATAAGTAACCCCCGTATAACATGGTTGTTATGTTCCTAAAAAAATCCGTGTTATGTGAAAATAAGAATTGTCATATCTATTAGATAAAAAAATATTTTTCTGTAACTTTTTGTAAATTTTCTCATTAAAGGAAAAGATGATAAGTAGCTCTCTTGCAGGTCTACTCCACCCATACAATCATTGTAATCTAAAACTAAATTAGGTTTTGTAATGTTTCCATTTTGGTCGGTATAATTTCTACATTTTTTATTTTTTTTTGTAATCATTTCTGCTTTGGAATGTTTTGAAGAAAGCAAATATATATCTTTTTGTCCTTCTATTTTACAGCTAAGATACCATTGCAAGATCGTAAAAGAACTTCAAATCTTTTTAATTTTACCGCTGCGAGATCTTTTGGCATATTCTTTCTATTAGATCTGACTGTTCCGATAGTATTAATTTTTTGCAAATCTAATTTCCGATACAGTTTTGGTAACGAATGCCAGTTATCTAAAAAGATGATGTATCCAAAATCAACTAAAGGTCTTCATAAATTCAGTATAACATTTTTTGATGCGTTATTAACAGAATAAAATAGTTCTTGGATAAAATAGTTCTTTATAATATTAATAAAAAAATATTGTGTTTCGTAGTTACTTGACTATTATTCAATAAAAATATGTAAAGTTAATGAAATTCTACTAAAACGCACTTGTATGTCATCAAAACAGAAGTGTGACACTTGCTAACTGAACTCCGATGTTATTTTAATTTAGCAAAGATCACACGACGTGCTATACACGTCATATCGGCATTTGTTACAGATAGCAGTCGACGTGCATAGCACGTCATTTCAGCGCAAGTGGTTAATATATATTAAATAATGTTTACTTAGTCATCACTAATAAGCACCATTAACCAAGAGCATTTTCTTTTTGACAAGATATCTTCATCCTCTGAAATTTCTTCAACATTAACTTGAGTTCTATGCTCTACTTTTTGCAAAAAATCTGTTATTTTATATTGCTTGCTTTTAGTTCAGAGTAAAATCTGCAATTTTTGTTCTAGCGAGATGAAATGTCCTTGTAAAGGTATTTTTTTATTTCCGCCAGACATAGCTTAGGACTACAAATTAATTCACAAAAATAAAAAATATGATTACCATTTCTAAAAAAGGTTAAATAATTCACACCCAAAAATGTTTGATCTATGTATAATGTAATAAAAAGAAAAACACAAAGTTTTAAAATGTACTTAATACTCCACGAACAAAATGGATTTTAGATTCTAATAAATTTCAAAATTCTGCAGGCAAATCCGATACGACATAGACACTCAAATGAAAAAATTCCAATGAGATATCTTATGCATTTAAAAGCTCTTATTTCGTTCCGTGTTGTACGGGGAGGATTACCTTAATTTCAAATTGTGTTCTTAAAAACTTTAAACGTTGTACAGGGATTTATCTAATTCTCAAACCGTGCTAGAGTGAAACCGTGTTCTAGGTTGCCGTGTTGTATGAGGGTTTTTCCCAATTCTCGAACCGTGTTATAAAAGTGCCGTGTTATACGGAGGTTACCTGTAACTCCTATATTTGCGAATTTCTCCAAAAAATATTAAAATATTTATTTTATAATTTAAACGGATATTTTTCAAAAACGTGCAGAAATGAATGACAACATTGATAAATTAGGTCGCAAACAAAAGATATTATATAAAATAATCTACTTTGTTTGAACTGTTAAGCTACTATTGCATAACATTTAATTGCACGCAAGTAATATTGAAATTGTGTAAATGAAACATGTCACGTTTATGGAACAATTCTAAAAATCACCTCTTAAAATACTCTTCGTTGAATTAATTACATATATTATTATTTAATTGCAAATCAAGAGCAAATATCTGCACATGACACACGCAATGCATTATTATGTAGTTTGATCAGATTGTCTACACGTCATGATAGTGAGTACATTGTAAGTAACTAACGTATGCATACCACCATAATGCACGCAAGGTCTTAGAAAAATAACAATACTCTTGACATACATAGTACTCGCCTAGAGTACGTGTGTTTCGATAGGTAAGTCACGGTTGTTGTTTCGTTGATCAAATGTCTTAACGCAGATTTATTTGTGATTGCGTTTTACTCCAGACGTGTACATATTTAATGAAAACACTTCCAGAATATTAAATTATTCGAGTCATTTAAATATTTTAGTGGATTTTATTGTAAAACAGTAAATTTAAAATACTGACAATTGTATATGTACACAAAATGTATACAAATATTACATATGTATTTATATACATTTCTATGTCTAAAAATAAACACACACACATGTATATATATATATATATATATATATATATATATATATATATATATATATATATAAAATTATATGTAATTATTTTTAATAAAAAAAAGTGATTGTACTTTTATTAATATTTTTCTTTAATTTACACAAAAACATTTAGCATTAAATTTATTATTAAATTAATGTAAAAATATTCATTTAATTAGAAAAAACATTAAAAATGTACAAATATGAAATAAAATATTTACATTTTATAAATATAGTAATAATAATTCATAATTGTAACAAAAATTATACAGTAATACTTCGCATAGTCCGGCTTCGATTAGTCCGGTTTCACCATAATCCGATTTGAAATTTCCAAAAAAAATTTAACGTGAAAAAAATCCTAAAAAATTAATACACAAAATTATTTGTATACGCAAATTTTCAAGTTTTCTCCTTTATTATGAAAACATAATAAAAAAGAAAATCGAAATCGTATATGCACATTATGCGTAACGCATGCGCAGTTCTAGTTTTGTGGTCTTTTTTTCTATTAGTTTTCAATTCGAAACTTTAGAATGGAGTCGATTTTTTGATAATTAAATTTTAATAACCCATTTGAAAATGAATTTAAAATGTATTTAAAATGAATGTATAAACTCCTGGTTGATACATACAAACATTTGAATATATTACCCTCGTTTTATTTACTGAAAAACAGGAAAAAATTTGTTTATAATCAATTAATGTTTCTAGTATTTAGTTAATGTTTCGATTAGTCCGGCTAATCAGTGGAACCGATTAGCCGGTCTATGCAAGGTATTCCTGTATTACAAAAAATAGCTTCAGTTTCTATTTTCTTTCATTATCGGTATTTTTCCTTTTTTGTCTTTAAATATCTTGATATGCATTCTTAAAATTTTTAAAAGTTGTAATAACATTGAATTTACTAATTTTTATAACATGAATAAAATTATAAAATTATGATATTTAATTTTTGAGTACTTTAATTGCTATTTTTTTAAATATAAAAATAATTACTGATTAATTCCTGTTTCTAGAATCAAAGTTTTAATAAATAATAAATTTGTTCAATATTTTCCAGGTCAAAAATATAATTTTAATAGCTATTTTTGGCAAATATAATCAAAAATTACAAATACACAACAATAAATATAGACATTTTCATTACATTGATATTTTTATACTTAATCATTGTATTATATAGAGTGGACCAAATGAGACTGAATTATTTAAACATACATTTACTTGTTTATTATCATTTATTATTCTTTACTATCCTTTCATCTCATTTAGGCTACTCTAAATATAAAATAAAATTAACTAATTACATTTTTGAGTATGCAAACTATGACAATTCCACTTTCATTTTTTAATGTTAAAATAACATTTACTATTTTGATTTTTTCCCACGATCTTAGGTTGTTTTCGCTGAATTCTTAAATTATTTTTTATCAAATTATTAAATTTAAAATTATTAACCCCAACACCTATTCAAAAGTATTCAATAATTATTTATTGTTCACTTTGTTTGTTTATAATAAAAATAAGCTTATACATATTTCATATGCGATTCAATCATTATCAGAATGTTGAGTTATAAAATCTTTTTATAATAGGTGAGATTTACATTGAGATTTTATAACACAAATATTTGGTGGTGATAGAATTGTCAACGAAATGTGTATTAGCTTTTTGTTGTTATAAAAAAAATAAAGTGGATAATAAACAATTGTTAAATATTTTTTTGTGGTGTTGAGGGTGGTAGTTCATTTATGTGGAAGTAAAACTAAAACAAATAGTTATATTATATTTAATTATCACTGAAAATAATTTTTTTCGAAAATATATATTTTATAAATATGCTTTGTAAGAAATTTATTCCATGAATATGTTTTTTTTTAAAAGAAATTTGAAACATTCAGTTTTCTCCACAGGACATAAATTTTATTGATTATATTTACACAAATGAATTTTAATCCCAACACCACAATAATTTAAAATGTTCAATAATCACTTATTGTTCACTTATTATTTATAATTATATAATCTATAATTATATCGGCTGATGAATTTCGATGGCGACACCATTATCGTCAGAGCCTTTCTCTGACAATTTTATTGATTATTTAAATTTCATATTTCTAAAAAGTATAATTTTTAAATGTAATTCTTGGAATTTCTTATAGTTCATTTTTATTTTTTTTATAACAGAAAATATTTTGTAAAATATCATTTATTTCTGTTGATTTTAATATCTCTTTAAGCCTATATTTCATATTTCAGAATTAATAGTTCCTTTTTTACAATTTTTTCCAGTACTAATAATAGATTTTAGTCATTAAATCTCCTTTATTATCCCTGATATTTCTTTTTCAACTAATTCAAAAATTATCAATGCTAGACAGATATTTTAATTTTGTATTTATATGATTTTAAAAACATCATACATAATTATTTACAACAAATAAATATAAATGATTTTCATCAATTTAACTTTATTTGAACAAAAAATATTTATATTATTATTTTCTCTAACAAAATGTTTGATTTTTTATAGTCTTCATTTTCAAAATATCGATGATGTATAATCAAAACTGACGTAAAAAGGCTTGACACAAAAAAATTAAGCTCTTTAATAAAAAATTAAAATAATATCTATTAATTAAAAAACAAATATGTATCTAAATCTATTTTCAACAAACTGCAGAAATTTTAAAATAACAATTTTGTTTTTCATTTTTAGTTCACTAAAATTCTAGAAATGGAAATAAATTTTATATTTTAATGTAACTAGATATAAGAATCTATGACTTCTTTCTATGATAAATGAATATATATATATATATATTATATATCTCCCTTATAGTGAATATCGCATTTTTCGGAGGCGGAACTGCTATTGTCTCTTTTTCGGATGCGGAACCCTTATATATTACCGCGTTTTTTGAAAATATTTTGAAAATATTTCCTTGGTCTATATCAAAACACAAACACCTACCTTCACTGGATACTGATTATTTCATTTACTGTAAAATTATATGTATATATATATTATACTGTAAAATATGTATATATATATATATTATATATCAATAAATTTTATTTGAATTTCCATAAGATGCTTATAGACAGAGAAAACGTTGAAGCCACGTAGCTAAGTAAATAGCTTCAGAAATTTTGTAATTACATTGATATTTTTGGTAAGTATATTAATTTATATAATCTCATATTATAATAATAAGCTAAATAAATAAATTAAATTTTGTACATGTTTAAATATTTTTAATTTGTAACTATTACAGTTTTGATGTTAATTGTTTTATGGAAATAAATTTTATATTTTATGACTCCTTTAAGAAGTCTATTATTTTATATCAATATATCACCATCGGAGGGAGCAATGGAAATCGAAGAAATTATGATAATTTTATAAAATTAATTTGAAAATAATTGTTAATATATATATATATATATATATATATATATATATATATATAATATATTAAAAATTTAATTTAATTAAAACATTGATACTTAAATTTTTATCCCGTGTAGCTTCTCTTCCTACTACATTTCTGCATTTTGTTATCTCATCCTTCCTTGTCCATGTACCTTTTGATTACTTTATTGATAAGAAGTTTTTTTTGTACATAGCTGCGAAATTCAAAAGACCAGAAGGCGGAAGGGAGATATTTGCCAACCTAATATATATATATATATAAAGTATATACAGGATCATCCAAATGGGACGCCTAGATTTGTGTTTTATTAAAAATAAACATGTGATGACATGGTGATGTGTAGGAAATATGTACATAATTTTTCTTTTTAATAAAACACAAATCTAGGCATCGCATTTGGATGACCTTATATAAATTATGCATTTCCTTTAGGAATTAAAATTAATGTTTTTAAAAATCACAATAATTAGTTACAAATATATCACAAATAAATTACAAATTATTGATTAACACGTTGAATGCTGCGCTGATATTACAGGACTTGTCCAAGAGATCACCATGAAATTTTTATTATGCGATACATATGGCAGGCGCCGGTCACAGGTGACCCCCATGGCATTTAACGTGTTAATATTGTACATGCAATGATTTTTTTCATTTATCACATTTTTTTCTGGAATAAATCGAATAATATATGAAATTAAATGATATAAACAAATTATTGAAATAAAGTTACTAATGTAACTATCATATTTATGTACATTCAACAGAAAATAACATTTTATTGTGTTTTTGACAAACTTTGCAGTTTTAAAAATACGTATAGTGAAATTTTTTTCATTTATAATTTCAGTTTCACACAAATGAATTATTATCCCAAAACCACAAGATATTAAAAAGTGTTCAATAATTACTCATTATTCACTCTTATTACAAAGCATTCTGATGATGATGGAAATGTCATTGAAATGTTCATAAGCTAATTAGTTTTTTAAGCAATCAAACTGAACAATAAGTAATTATTGAACATTTTTTAATATCTGGTAGTGTTGAGATGATAAATATTTTTTCTAAATGTGAATTCGTCACAGTTGTAAAAAAATAATTATAATTATACTTTTTAATATAAATAAATTTGTCTAAAATCATTTTCACTTAAGGATAAATATATTTTTGTTTTAATAATTTTCACAAATATAAAACACAATAATAACACATACACCCACACATTTATATATATATATATATATATATATATATGTTCCTCCCAGCTTGCCTACTCAAAATGATGAATATGTACAAATACCTGCAAATGGTAACATTCATTAGGCTTTCACCTGGTGGTGGGCTGATGTAAACTGATATGATGTTGATAATAAATAGGTTAATAAACTTGTAAGTGTTTTTTATTAATTATATATATATATATATATATATATATATATAGGTATAATATAAACACTTAAATTTATTAGCCTATTAATTAAATAAATGTAATATTATTGATCCGTAATAATTTCTTCATCGTAATACCGAATGCTATAATAACTTAATTAAAACCGATTATATTTTAACGATACTAAATTCAAGTCATTATGGTGTAATATTATTCTCACGCTTATTTTCTGAACATTAATTTCGTAAATATCGAATACTACATGCATTAATCATTTTTTATAGAATTTCTGTTATAAAAAGTACATTGACACACATTTAAACAAGCAATGTACATATTATTTCGTTTGTACAGAAATTGAACAAGTCAAATGCAAACAAAGATACAAGAACAAAAGTTCATTCCTTTTATTAAAGGAATCACTTTCACGCCATATAAAATGACCTAAAAGTTTCAGTCACAGTCACTGATTGCCTCTCATTGTCACATCTAATCTCATGTTCCACATATTACGATCATTTCCCAAAGGAATTTCATATAGTCACCAGAGGAATTTCGCAAATCATCAAGACAATTTCTTTACAAGTTTTATAAAAATATTCTATGACGTATTTGGAATTTTCCATTTATTTCATATTACTTTATATTCAACACAAACATTTATGTACGTTTATATATATATATATATATATATATATATATATATATATATATATAGAGAGAGAGAGAGAGAAAGAAATAGAGAGAGAGAAAGAGAGAGTCATCCAAATGTGACGCCTAGAAGTCAGCACTGTATAACATAAAATATGAAGGGGCGTTTTTTGGATAACCCTATACACATACACACACACATACACATAAATATATATATATATATGTGTGTATTAATTATAATTTTGAACATATAATACATATATATATATATATATATATATATATATATATATATATATATGTGTATATTAATCATAATTTGAATTTTAAATCATTAATTTGTAAATAAATTAATTAGTGTTATATTTATACAAGATTGATATAGAATTAAAAATCTTATTAAATGTTTTGATATTATATCAATGCATTTAATAACACAAAATAATTAATATTCTTTTTAAATAAAAATTTGAATAAATGCGTTAAATATCAATTTATTAGTGATAGTTGAAAATATATTAAATAAAAACTATTTAATAAGATTTGATAAATAAAGTACAATATTCTTAAAATACACTAAATTATTTTAGAAAATATCAAATCAAGTTATTTGTACATAACTTTAATATTTTCATTTAAACTGAGAAACTCAGTTTATACAATTTTATAATTTGTACGATATATGTGTTTGTTCATATATATACAGGTAACCCCCATATAACACGGTTGTTACGTTCCTAAAAAATGCCGTGTAAAATCCGTGTTATACGAAACGAAGAACTAATGCAAAATAGGGAGTTAGGTTCCAAAAATTAGAAAAACATACTATTATGTTTTTATAATTAGGAGAAATATATTTATTAAACCAATTTTCATCAAAAGTATTACATATTAATATGTATTAAATAATATTTTCTTCGTTATCATTAATAAACACCACCATTAACCGAGAGCGTTTTTTTTTTTGACAAGATATCCTCATCCTCTGAACTTTCTTCAGCATTATCTTGAGTTATATGCTCTACTTTTCGCAAAAAATCTGTTATTTTAGATTGCTTGCTTTTAGTTGAGAGTAAAATCTATAATTATTGTTCTAGCGAGATGAAATGTCTTTGTAAAGGTATTTTTTTAATTCTTCCAGATAAAGTTCAGGGCTACAAATTAATTTACAAAAATGAAAAACATAACTACCATTTCTAAAAAAGGTTGAATAATACGCACCCGAAAATTTTAATCTATGTATAATGTAGTAAAAAGAAAAACACAAAGTTTTAAAATGTACTTAATACTCTACGAACAAAATGGATTTCAAATTCTAATAAATTTCAAAATTCTGCAGGCAAATCTGATACGACATACACGCTCAAATGAAAAATTTCCAATGAGATATCTTGTGCACTTAAAAGCTCTTATTTCGTTCCGTGTTGTACGGGGATTTCCCTAATTTCGAATTTTGTTCTTAAAAACTTTAAGCGTTGTACGGGGATTTATCTAATTCTCAAACCGTGTTAGAGTGAAACCGTGTTCTAGGTTGCCGTGTTGTATGAGGGTTTTCCCCAATTCTCGAACCGTGTTAAAGTGAAACCGTGCTATAGAAGTGCCGTGTTATACGGGGGTTACCTATATATATATATATATATATATATATATATATATATATATATATATATATACAGGTAACCCTCTTATAATACGGTACACCATGTTCCTAGAAAATACCGTGTCGTGTGAAATTATGTTATATGAGACTAGAAGCCAATACTTTTTATTTTGTAATTATTTACTATTTTATAATTTTCTGATATATTTTCTATAATAAAAATCGTGTTATCTAATGTTGTATAAGGTTTCCGTAATTTTCTTAACGTGTTAGAGTGAAATCATATTGTAGAATACCGTGTTGTAGGAAGGTTACATGCATGTAAAAATTCCTATATTTTATCATCAAGATATTATTAAAAAAAAATATTATATTATATAATCCAAAAGAAACTCATTTCGAACCAAAAGTTTTCAAAAGTCGATTATCACTAATTCGGCTACCTTTAATTAGATTCTAGTTCGGACACAATTTACACGAATGTAATTTCTTGTGAATTATCTTATTTCTATTCAATGTATGTTCAATTTGCGGTCGACTTTTTCTTTTTTATTTCATTACGTACATACAATCTGCATATGTTATTTTTGTGTATCCAAGAATTCTTACATTTAAGTGAAGCGATATTTTTTTTGCAACACGATTCGTGTTCAAGATTTGTACTTCTTAAAAAAAGAATTAGACTAAGTTGATATATTGCAATTGTATATTTCTTTTTAGTCAAAAATATTTAAAATGTTAATAGCTTGTGAGGTCTCTTTGAGAAGAATTGAATATATACATGTGTTACGTTTTGTGTTTCTTATTTCTGTGTAATGTGTTTTGATTATATACATCTTTTCTTATATATTGTATATACGAGTACTATTATCATGCACATGTTTTATAATAACATTTTTTAAAATATTATTTTCGTCAGTGAAAAAGCTAAATAAACTTGAAGTCATGGTGCTACTTTCTGAGTAAAACATTAATTGTGATTAAAAAACATATTTTTCCTCCAGAGAATTATTTAAAAAAACTGCATAACAAGGGAATTTGTAATTGAAAGTCTAATATTTTTGTACTCAAACTTCTTATATTGATTTTTATGTTTTTGTAACTTCAGATTATTTTTAAAAAATATATATATTAAAAAACGTACTTGTTTGAAAAGATTGAACAAATACGCTATGAATTAAAATTTTGATTATAAAAATAAGAAATAATCAATACTTAATTTTTTATTTTAAAAAAATAGTAACTAAGTACTAAAAAATTAAATATCACTCTGTTTTTTACTGTACAATTTTAGAAATGTTATAAAAATTAGTCAACTTATATTTTTGGAATTTTTAGAAAATTTTAGGATGGATATCATAGAACTTAAATGATAAATAAGTAAAGATACCGATAATAATAGAAAAAATCAACTAGTTTTTTTGCAATTTTTTTATTTTCAATAACAAATCCTAAAAATTTTATCGTATTGCTAATTTTACTTCAGTTATAAAATCATTTTTAATTCAGTTGTAAATTATTATAATTATATTTAAAAATTATAAATATTTTATTTAATATTTATTATACCTACATATTTTCAGTGTGTTTTATGATTATATGAATATTTTTATATCAATTTATTATTGTATTTTAATATTAAATATGTTTGTGTAAATTAAAAGACACATATAGGATGGCCTTACTGAGACTAAAGGATATTAAAGAATAGTAAAGGAT
Source organism: Neoneuromus ignobilis (assembly GCA_029203775.1). Taxonomy (NCBI): domain Eukaryota; kingdom Metazoa; phylum Arthropoda; class Insecta; order Megaloptera; family Corydalidae; genus Neoneuromus; species Neoneuromus ignobilis. The sequence continues at coordinate 12,485,660 of CP092088.1, read as the reverse complement.
AGTAAATGATCAGCGAATAAAATGAACAAAAAATAATTGTAAAACGTAAGAAATCTTATAGTGTAAAATCTTATTAGTATTCAGGGTTATTGATTTATTTGTGTTGTAGTGAATTTTCCGTAGTATCAAAACAAATATTAAGAGATATCATTTTCTAAAAAGTATTTTTTTTCAATAAAACCTTTTGATATTCACTAAATCTTTCCAAAAGATATTTTTACTTCGATGAACTACATCCTGACACGTTAAAACCACAATTTTCATTAAAAAAATGATTAATAAAAAATAAATATTTAATTTTACTTTAATCCCTGCGATAAATTTAACAAATTAAATCAGTATATTCCAAATTATTATTAAGAATTTCTAACATTTACCTAATTTTGAAATTTCAGATATACTTTTTTTTAAATAACATATAACTGTCTTCATTAGTATTTTACAATAATAAATTCTCAAATTATACTGCAATGGTATTACAAATACCTTCAGTCCAGAAACTAACGAAACTTTCTCATTTAACCCTTTCGCCACTAACGGGACCTATGTGTCCCATAAAATGTTTGTTGTTACTATTGGGACAACTATGCCCTACTTAAACTACTGATGTCCCAAACAGTGGCCAAGCTGGGATTGACGGCCAGGAAGGTTTTACCGTGCGTTTGTGGGATTGCAAAGGAATCATCACTATGAGCTGCTCCCATGCCAGACGGACATATGTGTCCGTAATTCAAATTTGAAATCTGAAAATGTGTCCGTAATTCAAATTTGAAATCTGAAAATAAAAATCAATTTTTTGCCTAAAAATAGATTACTTAAGTAACTCAAAAGATCATTAAACGAAACAGAAGTTTCAAAACTAAAAATATTTAATCCGTGGTGAAAGGGTTAAACTGCGCGCGATGGTGAAATTTAATGTTGTATTTTTTTAAAAATTGGTACATTTGTCAATGACAACTGTGTGGAATTTCATGACGCTACACTCATTAATAAATAATTTACAGTGTTTTTTTCAGACGGTGATTGTTGTTTACAGCGATTTTTACGATGTCAAAATCAGTTGATCAAAGAATTTACATTAAATTTTGTGTTGTGAACCAAATGAACTTCACGCAAATATTGGAAATGTCAAGAAAGGCATACTCTGTGGATTTTATATTGCGAACAAGAGTTTTTGAGTAGCAAAAGATGTTCAAAGAGAACTGTGAAGCTGTCGATGATGAACTACGATTTGGACGCCAATCGGCATCCATTGACGAATAACATGTTACTCAATTCAAGGCATTGGTGCTCAAAAATCATCGTATCTCCGTCAAAAAAATAGCAGTTGAGGTGGGAATCTCAAAAACACAATTCCATATCATTTTGGCTGAAATATTGAACATGAAATAAGTCGATTCTCGGATGATTCCAAGAATATCGAATTTGTTCATGAGTTTTGGCCAAAAGCTCAACTAATATCATTCCGCAAACTCCATATTTGCCTAATATGGCTCCGTGCGATTTTTTCTACTTCCAAAACTCAAGTTTCCGCTCCAAGGTCATCGTTTTGAGTCGATTAAAACCATAAAACAAAATTCACCACGTAAACTGAAGGCTATACCACTAAACGTGTTCACGAAGGCGTTCGAGAACTGGAAGAAACGTTAGCATGTGTGTACTTCTTCCAATGTGGAGTACTTTGACGGCGACGAAATAAATATTAATGAATAAAAAAACTTCTTATGTGTTTTATTTCAAAAGTTTAATTAGTTTCTGGACTGAAGGTAAACGTCAGAAATCTATTTCACATAAATTAACTATCACTCCCAACACTACAAAATATTAAAAAAAGCGTTCAATAATTATTTATTGTTCAATTTGTTGACGTTTAATGATACACATTTCGATGACAATGTCATTATCATCAGAGCGCTGTGCTGTAAAATCTTATAACAAAGTACTTTTAGCTTATTAGAAAGTACCATCGAAATGCGGATCAGCTTATCTACAAAGATAATAACAAAGAAATAATTTTTGAATACTTTTTCAACATACGCACTAAATAATGATGATGATGTTTAACACAAATTAATTTTAACCCCAACACCACAATGGTTTAAAGTGTTCAATAATTACTTATTGTTTACTTATTATTTATTAATAAATCGGCTGATACATTTAGATAGCGACGTTGTCATCATCAGAGCCTTTCTGATGATGAATGATCATCCGTTGATAATTTTCTGATGTTGCGTCGCCATCGAAATGCATCAACCGATTTATTTATAAATAATAAGTGAACAATAAGTGATTATTGAACACTTTAAACCATTGTGGTGTTGGGGTTAAAATTCATTTTTGTTAAAATAAATCAGCCACAGTTCCAAAACAACAAATAGATGATGATGTTGTTATCGAAATGCACATAAGCTTATATATAAATAAAATGAATAGTGAATAATTATTGAACGATCTGAATATCTTGTCGTGTTGGAGGTGACAGTTTATTTATGTGAATATGAATTTGCTATAATTTTTAAAACAAATAATAACATATCTTATTTTACATTAGTATTATTCGTGTTTCAAATGTGATTTATTTGGTGTAGCGTTAATAAAGACCTTTTCATATATCAAAATTAAACTTGATTGCAATAATTAATTCTGTATTATGTATACATTCATATATATATATATATATATATATATATATATATATATATATATATATATATATATACATAATATCTATTTAAATTGAACCAATTTTGATACATAGAATATGGTTTTGGATACGAAATAATTATTTAATTGAAACAAACAATAATTAATACCGTGAAAGCTAAATATGTGAGTGAAGCATCAAAGCCCGTACGGTACTCGATCCATGTAAGTAATTACGACATTCTCAAATAGGTTGTTTTGCGTGTTCACGATAACAAGACGCGGCTAAGGGACACGACTGTTTTGTGATACACAACAATCAATTACGTCCCGTATCAGTTAACTCCCGCACAATCGTGTGGCTGTCCCCTCGCTAATCCATCGCTCGACCCGCGACCTCAGCACAACTCCTGTGTATTTATTCAATCGTTGTATGGCTCACAGACCCCGACATACGAGACTATGGAACGAACTCGTTTGCCTTTATGGATAGAGTGTGCGAGAGTACAAATACGATCAAAATCACAGTATCAATCTCAAAGTCGGAAATTAGTTCAGAGGACATTCTTTATAAATGCGTTCATACTTTTAATTAAAATTCACAGACAAAATTGTTGATTTAAACTGGCATTTACTTAAATCTTGATGAATTAAAAATTATATAATTTTGGTCGAAAATTAGATAAAATATATAATGATTAAATTGAGTATTATTTTAGAGATGTATCACATATCGAAATATATGGTCATCAAAATGCAACGCCTAGATTTGTGTTTTATTAAAAAAAATCAAAAGAAACTACACACATGTTTTCTTATACACCGCCGTATATACATGTTTTTTTTTAATAAAACACAAATCTAAGCGTCACATTTGGATGGCTCTATATAGTAGAAAATTTAATATTTATTTAAATCGATAAAAAGTAATTATCATAATATAAATATCATATCATAATCTCAATTATGATTGCCGCATTTGGAGTGAGATCAATCTTGAAGTGATTTAATCAAATTGGACCTTATTTCTTTCGAAATAAAACCGAAAAACGCGTTACCGTCAATACTGTACGTTATAGAACGATGATCAATAGTTATTTGTTTCCAAATTTGCATAACATCGATCTGGAATAGATGTGGTTTCAGCAAGATGGTACCACGTGCCATACTTCAACCAAAACAATTGAGTTATTCAAAGAAAAAAATCGGCGATCACGTTATATTCAGAAATGAACCTGTGAATTGGCCTCCTGATCATGTGATTTGATGCCTCGGGATTATTTTCTTTGCAGATATTTGAAGTCTCTGATTTAGGGTCGTGATACACATGCTATGAAAAATCATGCTCGGTTAGAGCATGCTTGCGTATTTATATATTTGCTGTGATCTAGTACAACCTGCGGCATTACTGTGCATGCCCTCCAAAACCAAAACTAACTGCCCATGCTCCCTTCCCTAATTAGAACGAAAAATAGACCGTTGTTCGATACATGTACTAATAATTTACCACTAGGCAGCATTTGCTCGAAAAAAGCACGTTTTCGTGCCACTAAAAAGCATGTGTATTATGGCTCTTAGGCTGGTGATACACATGACATATAGTGGCGTGCAGTTTTTACTTACTGCTCATGCGCAGTTATAGCATACGTGTGTATTTTAATAAATTGGCGCAGCCTGTGGCTTACTGCACATGCTCTCTTGTGATCTAACACAGTCTGACGTCATCGGCATACCAAAAAAAACGGCAGGACAGTGAATCGGCCGATGGCCTATTTTTCGCGCCTGGCTGCAAACATACATGTTGCAAATTATCGAAGAGGTCAGACTGTGTTAGTTGTAACTACGCATGAGCAATAAGTAAAAACTGCATGCCACTATATGTCATGTGTACCATCGGCCTTATGCTGATAAATCACCAATGATTAGGGTATTAAAATCTAACATAACTCGCGTTATTGTGGACGTAAGACTCCAATTGCTTGAAAAAGTGACCCGAAATTGGACTCACAGAATGCGGTATGTCAAAAGTAACCGTGGTTTATTTATACCCGAAATCATTTTTAAATATTAATGCCATAAAATAATCTTTCGAATAATACCAATTAAATAGTCATCCAGCGAATTAATATTTATTTTATCTAAATTTAAAATTCTGTTACGCTTAAAAAAGATATATATATATATAAAAGTATTGTTAATGTGACTAACGATATATAAATAATTGTCTCTCTCAAAAAACAGTAACTGAAAAAAATCATGTAATTTCGCTTATATTATTTACACAACAATGATTTCGATTCTTGTACACTCTCCAAACTTCATTATAACTTTATTTATTGAATAACGATCATTTTCAATTCTCCTGGTGAATATTTCACAGAGACTGTTTTCGAAGAAACGATTTTATTTTTAAATATTTGTTGATACATATTACTTCGTTCCAAGTATAGCTATTAAAAACGATTTTATTGTCCGCTTTGAGCTCTGTTTCCCTGGAGACAATCTGCTTTTGTCATATTATATATATATATATATATATATATATATATATATATATATAGCTTCAATTAACGATCAATTACTTATTCATTATTTTCTTTTAATTGAATAAATGTATAAATGAAGTCGAACAAATTACATTTTTAAACAGCTTTAGAGAGCACACGATGTCAGTTGCTATTATGTATGTAATTATCAGTTGTTTTGTATTTAATTGAGTATAAAATTTAATTATCATTTATGTTACGATCAATTTGGTTTCCTCTTAATAAATAAGAGTACATATATATATAGTATATATATATATATATATATATATATATATATATATATATATATATATATATATTTATATATATTTATATATAAATAACAATTAGTTAGTTATAGGTAATTATGAAACAAATTTTATAAATAAAATTATATAATATGCAAAATTGTAATACGTATATATATATATATATATATATATATATATATATATATATATATATATACGAGAGTCGTTTGATAAGTATGGTAAAAAAGTAAGAAAAACTAAATTGAAAAATGTAATTAAATTAATTAATTAATTAAATTAAACAATAAATAAATTTACCATACTTATCAAACGACTCTAGTATATATATATATATATATATATATATATTTTCACACACACACACATACATATAAAAATGTTTTTTTAAATTGGATAGAACATATGATAAGAATTCAATTTCAGTTCTATTATGCTTAAAAAAATTACTCTGTATATATATATATATATATATATATATAAATATATATATATATATATATATATACATATATATATATATATATATATATATATATATATATATATATATATATATATATATATATATATATATATATATATATATATATATATATATATATATATATTAATATATATATATATATATATATATATATATATATATATATATATATATATATATATATATATATATATATATATATATATATATATATATATATATATGAATTAAAAGTATATTTAAGAGAGATAATAAAGGGAAAAAATTTAAAAAGAAAACCAGATATAACTATATAACACAAATAATTTGAGACAGGACCTTATAGTTATAGAGACATAAAAGGAACAGTATACAAGAGAAAACAATGTAGAGCTGAGTTAAATCAATCATAGAATTATTGACTGGAAGAATAATATTTAGATTTAATACAAATGATTTTTATTTACAATGGTTATGAAGTGTTTAATAATCACTTATTGTTCACTTTTTGTTTATAACAATAGTCGGCTGATGCACATTTCAATGGAGATGCCATCATCGTCAGATCCTTTTTGAAGTTCAAATCTTTTATTGTTAAAAAAGTGAATTTGCTACAGTTCCAAAACAAACAATATTAGATTTATCAAAAAATCTGTCTATTTTTTAAGTAAAAAAATAATACATTTTTAAACTGTTTGTTAATCTTTAATTAACAATGTAAAATTCATTAATAATAACAACTACTTCCCATCTTGATAGAAGCTTTTGAATTCTTTTCCTATAAAATAATTCATCCTTGGAAACTAAAAACTTTTCAGAAACTTTTTTATATGTCAATGTTTATTATTTTTTTCCATTTAAAAATTTTTGTAGTCAAAAATAATTGGTAGTTAGAAGCTGAGTAACTTGGTAGCTGAGTAACTTGAAACATCCTAACCAAGTTCCGCTATTTTTTTATTTTTCTAACATGTCGCCTCGTATTATCATACTATAAGATAACTTGCTTTTTGTTAACAACAGCCGGATTGTTTTTAAATTTCGTTGTTGAAATTATCCAACTATTAACAATATTTTTTATAATTAATCGTTTCTTTCGACTATTTTTTTAATATATATATATATATATATATATATATATATATATATATATATATATATATATATATATAGCCATTAACAGTTAAATTAACAATAATAAAAAAAAACTTGAACTGATTTAGAAACTGAAAATGAAATATCAACAAATTAAAACCTAATTAATTTGTATGGACAAAACAATAAAATATTTTAATAATATAATAATTTGTTATAAAAATATATTTTGTACGAATACCCTAAATTTATATATTTTAAAACCAACAGGAAATATTCATTTCATTTTATATAAAATTAATATTATTACATTTAATTTCCTTACATATTATAATATGATAAGTAAATTAAAAATTATTAAACTTACATTTTCAATCATTAGAAAAGAGTGAATAAAAGATAATTTCTTCTATAAGAAAAATATAAAAAAAATATTTTATTCACTTAATCAGTAATTTTATGAGAGTAAAAGAATAAAACAACTAGTGATTAAATTATCAAATTAATTTACAACTTATTTGAAAATTGAAAACAAAGAAAGTTTATTTTTAAAGATAAATATGTTAAGTTGTGTCAGTAATTTCAAATAAATGGCTAATTAGTTTTACATTTATATATTAAAAAGTAATTTGGAGTTTTAAAACTATTCCAAACGTCATAAACTCAAGTCTTAACTCAAGAATATTTTGCTTAAAAATATAGTACAGATGGAATGTAATTCCTTTAGCATAAAAATAAAATTATAAATTTTAAGTATTAAAATGATTGTTTATTTGAATCAATAATAAAATCATTTTTTAAAAAATACTGTGAAAATTCGGCGTTTTCTAAATAAAAATGATGTATGTAATTATATAAATATAATTTTCATGTATTGAATTACATGAAAAATTAATACCTTTATTATTATTTTTGGAAAAATGTTCATACTCTCTTATTATGAATAATAAAATAAAACGTCAGAATAAATATTTCCAGTGCTACTATTTTTAAAATAAATAAATCTAATTATTTGTTTAGATAGATTTATAAAACAAACAACATTTAATTGGATTCAAAACTAGAAAATGTATTTAAATAATGTCGTCGAGGAAATTTATAAAATAGAAATTAATTCAATAACAAAGTTATCTTAGTAATTTAACTAAGTGAA
>CP092088.1:12432506-12472506 GCA_029203775.1 Neoneuromus ignobilis | reverse complement strand
TATATATATATATATATATATATATATATATATATATATATATATATATATATATATATATGTGTGTATATATATATATATATATATAAACGTTCTGAACAAATCCTTATATATTATCTTGTTGAAGTATTAATACTTCATATAGTAATTTTATTTATTGAAAAATAAAGTATATTTTTATATTTTTCTCAGCTTTTATATTCTTCTTAGCTCTATTATTCTTGCTAACATCATAAGTATCAATAGACGAAAAATACCATAATAAAATAATAAATAGTCTGATAAAACCTATGTATAGATCATATCTTTGTGATAAATGATGAACACAAAGCTTGTATAAATGGAATAACAATTTATAAATTCATAAAAATTCAACTATTTATGTTTTAGCATCAATAATCGTAAATGTCAATCTAATTTAAATTTTAGATTAAATTATATTATCCTGCTTTAAAATCATTTTTAAAACACTTTTTAAAAATAAATTTCAATTGTAAAATATCCAACGATATGGATAAATCAGGTTCGAGCTAGAATTGAAAAATGACAAAAAAAAACGTACTAAAATTTACGATCCAACAATCTGGTATCTCTAAGCGATAAAAATTCTTAAGTCTATAAAACTATTTTTACTACAAAACATTTTAGTAAGCAGTGAAAATAATCATTGTAGTCTTGTAAAAATACGTAAACTTTTAAAATTCCAATTAACATAAATAAAAAAGTATGTTTTTTTAAATATTTACTTGAATAATAATTTTAAATCATTAATAGGTTTAAAAATTTTGTTTCTGTTAAAAATCTTTATATGACTTTAATTAGGAAAGTATTCATATATACTAGTATTCTTTATTCTATATATTCTTAAAATACACTAAGTTATTTTAGAAAATATCAGTCTCATTCAAGTTATTTTCACATAACTCAAATATTTTAATGCAGTTATATTCTATTTTATACAATTTTATAAATTTTTTGATATATGTGTTTGTGCATATATATATATATATATATATATATATATATATATATATATGACCATCCAAATATGACGCCTTGATTTGTGTTTAATTAAAAAGAAACATGTTTATAGAGTGATGTATAAGAAAAAATATGTATAGTTTCTTTTTAATAAAACACAAATCAAGGCGTCACATTTGGATAGTCATATATATATTGTATAAAAAAAGTGAAACAGAGCGATGTGTTATGATCAAAACTACTTACAGAGGCTTTAAAATATATATTTTAGATACTAAACTGGAAATCTGTAAGATTATAAATAAATAGAGAAATACTCGATCACATAAGATGTTCTGACAGCATTATTATTTTCTTAACAATTTTAAATGATCTTGAAAATATAATAGAAAAATTAAACAAAGTGAGTCAAAAAATTATAAGAATAATATACAATGAATTTTTATGTCAAAGCTAAATCAATCAAAAAATAAGAACTATACATTGTATCTCAGACAACTTAACGTTAGAGAAAAACAAAACCATTTAGAAAATTTAGAACTATGTGACAAAGCTCTATTAAAGTTAGCTTAAAGAATGCTACGAACTTAAACTTTAACCCAATATATATATATATATATATATATATATATATATATATATATATATATATATATATATATAACGATAACTCTTTAACAACGCGTAAAAATTATAAAAAAATATTATAAAAATCAATGTTCGATTCGTAAAATTATCGTGCGTTTCATGAAAGTTACAATCAACAATAAATAAAGAAAATTGCAGAATTTAGAGTAAAAGCAATCCACAAGACATTGAACAAAGACCACTACATCCACAAAAAGTAACTGTCTGGTGTGCGTTACATACTGTTGGTGTCACTGAATCATATTTTTTTCAAAATGAAGCTAAAGATTACGTTACAGTAAATGTAGTGCGTTACCGAACCATGATTAATGAATTTTTCCCTCAAAAAATGATCGAAAATGGTTTGCACGATATGTGGTTTCAACAGGACGTTGCTACGTGCCATACATCTACGGAAACAATAGACTTATTTAAACAAAAGTTTAATGAGTCCATTATTTAAGGAAATGGACCCATCAATTAGCCACCAAGATTATTTGATCTAACTCCATTGGATTATTTTCTGTAGGATTATGTGAAATCATTGGTTTATGCTGAGAAACCACAAACAACAGAGGCATTAAAAATAAACATTGAACGCGTAACTGATGAAATTGGACAACGATTGTGCGAAAGAGTAACTAAAAATTGGACTAAATAAATGCAGTATGTCGAGCGAAATCGTGATAGTCATATGAGTGAAATTTTATTCCATTAATAATGTCACAGAATGTGCTTAAATTAAAATAAATAAATAAATAATTATTTTTTTTCTTTTATTTTCATTCAAACTTCTGAAGCGCTTATTGAAAAACCCTATATATATATATATATATATATATATATATATATATATATATATATATATATATATATATATATATATATACCTGGGTCTGTTTTTATGCGGTAGATACGTTCCGCAGAAAACCGAATTAAAAAAAATCGCACAAAAGAAGACTTAACTTACATTGAAAAATTAGGAATACGTTCTGTAATTTTCAAAAATCGCATAAAACCAAAGCAACAAAGTGAAATTACTCTAAAACTTACATAAAAAAATTAGGAAATAAAGAATGTCTAAAAAATTTCAAATATCTAAAAAAAATTGATACAAAACAGAGATTCTTTACTTTATTATTTTATTAACTATTTAATTTCATTCAAAGCAATATGTACATATGTGTAATTTATTTTACATTTTTTCAAACATATTTGAAAATATTTGGGTTCGTTTGTGAAGTGGTGTGCAATCAGATTCTTCACTAGAGGAAACAGAAACAACAGAATTAGCGCCGACTTCTGTCTCGTTCTGTGTTAATGGTTTTCTGACGATGTATGAATCGGTGATTAAACTTTGAGACGATGATTTTACTAATTGTTTATGAAGCTCGCGATATTCAGACATACAATTATTTAGCTCTCGTTGGAATTCTAAAGCTCGTTAAGAATTCGTGTCATTAACAAGAAAATGATTTCCCAATTGATTACAAAGTTGAAGACCTTCTCGAATCATTTTTGCAGTGAAGGGAACAGATTCTACTTCTGTTTCTTCATCTTTTTCTAAATATTCTACAGTATCTAAACTTATTACAATAATATCATTGTCACTTAAGGCATTATCATGAAGCAATTCGTTGATATCATTCTAGCTAAAGGAATCGAAACCTTCTCCACCAATATCATGTGCGTGCCAAAGTAATGATTTCATCTGATAATACCGATGTTTGAATAGCTGCACTGTTTTCAAGACATGTAGGCCAAGCCATTTCCCAACAAGTATTTAAAGTGTGCGGTTTTATTTGAGCAAGAGCAAATGCAACATATTTTATACAGTCAAGGATAGAAATTTTTTTCAAGCGTCAGTTATTGTTATTGACTCATTTTCTAGTTTATCCAATATATATTGAAAAGTGTGTTTAACGTAATATTGTTTAAAAGTTGCAATTATGCCTTGATCAAATGGCTGAATAATGCTTGTTGTATTGGATGGAAAAAACATTACCTTTACATCTGTATGTTCCAAATGTGGATGATCTGGTGCGTTGTCAACAAGTAATAAAATTTTGAAATCAAGACATTTTTGCTTCATATACGTTTCCATTTCTGCTAAAAAGCAATTAATAAACCAGTCAGTAAATATTGTAGTTGTCACTAAAGCCTTTGTATCAGCCATCCAATGTACCTGCAGTTGCTTTTTATCTTTGCCTTTTAGAGCGCGTGGTTTTAGAGATTGATTCACCATTAGAGGTTACAGCATCCGATCTCCCGATGCATTACTACAAAGTAATATTATTCGATTTTTGCTTGCTTTAAACTCACTGGTTTTTTCTCAGACTTGGCGATATAAGTTCGACTAGGCATTTTTTCCCAAAATAGTCCTGTTTTATCAGCATTAAATACTTCGTGTGAACAATATCCACCATCTTCAATAATTTTGGCTATCTCTTCTGGAAAAAAATTAGCATCTTCTTCATCTGCCGATGCAATTACATCCGTAATCTCACGTTATGCAGTGCATTCCTTTTTAAAAACCCGATTAAACATCCTTTGCTAGCCGAAAATTCCTTATCAGTTTGGAAATAAATGGCTCTAATTCCTTCATTTGTTCATAAAATTGAAGAGATTTTCGTTGAATTAAATAACCACTTAAGGGTTTATACGCAGTTGCGAGGCGCAAAAACGACGTTTTTTAGGAATTTTTTTAGAAACAGTATTTATTTTGCAATTATAAATTATGGTTATTTGAATAGATCCTACTTTCAAGAATAAAATAACATGTCGATCATAAAAAAATATTGAAGTGCACCGCTCCTGCAGACGATGTCCCGAACGACCGCCAAAAAAAGGCGCTTGGCGGTGAACTCCATATCGGCGGTTTGGATTATCCGAAATCAAAAAATATGGTCAATTCTTTTAAAGAATAGATTAATGCAGGTATTGAACGAAGGAATAATAAAAATTTTCATTTTTGACAAAATGGCGTCTACTTGAAAAAAATTTTTCGTTTTTTACTAAAATTTTCGCTCCAAATTGTTTAAAAAAAATTGTAATAATTTTTGTAAACCTTATTCCTTCGTTCAATACCTGAGGAATAATTTGAGAAGATTGTGTGAAAATTTGAGACCGATCGGTTCAGCCATTTCTGAGATATCGAGATCACCGACTATGAAAACACCGTTTTGAGATAAACGCGTTTGAAGTTTCGGAAGTAGTTTACACATAGTTAAAAATATTTTTTTTCAACTTACATGGTATAATAAATATTTATCGGATTTACTTCAAATTTTCAGAGAATATACTCAAATATATGTGCATTCCGAAAATACAAAAAAAAAATCGATTTTTTGACATTTCTAACTGCGTATAACCCCTTAAAGGAATTATTAAAAAATCCTATAAAAAGATACTAAGAAGAAATATGAATCACATAACTTCAAAATCGCGTTAAAATAATCCGCACAAAAACAGACCCAGTTGTGTATATATATATATATATATATATATATATATATATATATATATATATATATATATATATACATGTATGTATATGTATATTAGTTTATTTTTAAATTTCTAAATGCTACATCTTTTTATTTAATAAATTCAATAATGCAATTCTGTAATATAATAAAACTACATATATATATATATATATATATATATATATATATATATATATAAATATATATACATACACGTAATTTTATTATGTTATTTTTGTGTAAAAATAACATAATAGAAATTATGAATGAAAAATCCGTATAAAAATATTTTTAAAAATAGAGATTCGTTTCATAACTTGTATGAGTCACAGTTTAAAAATATAACAAACCATGAATATTAAAAAAAAAAGAAACAAGTAATGTATGTATATATGTGTGAGTATATATATATATATATATATATATATATATATATATATATATATATATATATATATATATATATCTTTGAGACTAATTTACATTCATTATTTCAATTCCACCGTTTAATATATATGTTCCATGTGTTCGTTTTTAAACTGGTAATTTAATTTTAAATCGTGAATAAATAACACATATATTTATGTTACCGCTAACATTTCTCAAAATGTATGACGACAATATACAGATAAATAATTAATTATGAGTAGTTCGCACGAGATTCTAAATAACAGAAAGTTATGATTTAAAAATATATGCTTGAAAATAATAAAAGAAAAATTATTACCGACAAGTAAATAAAACAAATAGGCAATTTGAAATATTTCCAGAACATGTGTACCGACGTGGTCCGAGGTTACACGAGCACGTGTATTCGTTAACATGTTTACAATCATACACTGAAAGATACAACAACTCCTCGAAACACAACTACTTCACAATGGTATTTTTAATTCTGAAACTGTCGCCGTTGGCTCCACCGATTGCAACATTGGAAGTATTTACGAAATGTGAGTTCGTCACACTCGGTTTTTCAGTGATTATGCGAGTCTGTCTATCAAGGAGGTTTTTTAATTGAATCAATTCCAGGAATGTGACATATTTACGTTCCTTTTTGACCGAATTCTACGGACATGGTAAACATTTTTAATTAATACGAGTCGTTCTCAATGTTTTTTTTTTGTCTGTTTTCGTTCAATGTCACAATAATCTTGTATGTTGAATGATTTCCTTCTGTAATATCATTTGTAACACAAACCTTTATTGACACAGTTTATAATATTAATCAAATCAAACCTCATTAACAGGTTTTTTTTAAATATTATTTTTTTAACACCGTAAATATTAAACAATTAAAAGAACTGACATATAATATACAAATATATCAATAATGTAAAATTATATAAATCACACGATGATTTAAATTCTTTTTTCTATAAATCTGTATCGATCATTTTGTTCATTAATTATATTTACAAAGATATTAATTGATCTTATAAAATCAATTAATTCGAAATATTTGAATCATGTCATTACAGAATTTTTTCACACTTAAATTCAAAATGTTGATTAATTTACATTTTTGAATACATATGTGTTGTTTTTTTTAAAAGAAAATTATTCATTCAAATTACTTAAATATAAAACTGGCATTTTTATTTAAAAAAAATATTGTTTACGTTATATACTATAGGGTTTTCCAATAAAAATGTCTTAACTTTGACAGCTGATGGCAGCCATATTTGAATTTTTTAAGCTCATTTTGGCATTTCAGTTCAGTATAGTTTGGCAAATTATCATGGAACGTTTAAAACTTCAACAACGCTTGAAAATTGTAAAAACTTCAATAGACTTATTAAGAAAAAAAATTAATGAGTCCATTATTTTACGAAATGGACCCATCAATTAGCCACCAAGATCATGCGATCTAACTCCATTGGATTATTTTCTGTGGGGTTATGTGAAATCATTGGTTTATGGTGATAAACCACAAATAAGATAATTATTAAAAATAAACATTAAACGTATAGTTCATGAAATAGGACCACAATTATGTGAAAGAATGACTAAAATTGGACTAAACGAATGCAATATATCAAGCGAAGTCGTGGTGGTCATATGAGTGAATTTTATTTTATCATTAATACCATAGAATATGCTTAAAAATAAAAAATAATAATAACTAATTAATTAAATAATTTTTATTTTATTTCCATTTAAACTTCTGAAGTACTTATTAGAAAACCCTATATTATCATATTTAATATTAATTTTTGTTATGATTAGAATAACAAATCAATTTCACACAATAGTCACATGAACAATAACAAATAACCTAATTTTCTTTAATTCATTATGGTATAATATGAATAATTTTATCGATATTTGAGGAAAAAAATAATTCACTATAAATAAATACAAAAAGAAATATGTTATTATTAGTTTATGATTTAGAACTACATTAAAATCCATTATATGACTGAATTATCCAGAAAATAATTAAGAATGAAAAAATGATTGAAAAAATATTTGTTTTATCTTTGAACAAGATTCAAACTCAATTCGACATCATTATAAAATAATTCGAGCGTTTTTCATGTAAAAAATATATCAATTAATTATTAAAAAGGTAGACAGAATAACAAAATCGAAAAATTAAAAAAGTACATTAACGTATATTTAAAATTTTATTATGTATTCCAAAGTTTGAGAGTCACTATATAAGATAACTTAATGAATCTTTATGAGTTAAATATTTATCTAAAATATCTACTAAATGTAATATACTTGTAGCAAATGTATAAAAGTTTCAAAATATTTATAAAAAATAATATATATTAAAAAATTGAGTTCAAACTAAATACATTCACCATCTAACTCTTTTATTATTAGAAAAAGTTTACTTTATGTTTCAATTACAATATTTTAACTATTCGATCTATTTTTAAAGAGACGTTAAGAGAAAAAATGAATAACCCCAAAAAATTAATTTATATTGACAAATGAATTATCACCTCGACATCACAAGATATTAGAAAATGTTCAATAATTACTTATTCTTCACTTTGTTTGTTTATAATAATAAGATAATGTGTATTTCGAAAGCGTAAGGAGTTTGTAATATAAAAATTCTTTTGGAATTTAGAACTAAATTATAATCCATTTGTATAACACAAACTCTGACGATGATAATATAGCCACTGAAATGCGCATTAGCTTATTATTGTTATAAACAAAGCGAATAATAAATATTTATTGAAAACTTTCTAATATTTTGTAATTTTGGAGTAATGATTGATTTATGTGTTGTGTTTATCACAACAGTTTCAAAACAAATAATACATCGACAATTTATTGTAACACAAAATTGTGATTTATATTTGAAAAACTCAAAAATTCAAGGCGCATCCAGAAGAAAAGAAATGGTTGAATGTAAAAAAAGTATAAATAATTTTTTAAAATTCATTTATTACAGAATTTTTCCGTCATTAGTCTAATTTTTCGTGCGACGCTATATAATTTAAGTCATTTATCGTATCCTGAAACTAATAATTAAAATCTTAACAAAAAAGGCTCTGACGATGATTACATCGCCACCGAAATACGCATCAGCCGACATTGTTATAAACAAAAAGTGTACAATAAGTAATTATTAAACACTTCATAACCAATGTGGTGTTGGGGATAAAATTCATTTACATTAAAGTGAATCCGCCACAGTTCCAAAACAAACAATAACTAATTTTTTATTATTCCTTACAAGTCAATCAAAAATAAAACCATTTCGTTACATTTTATGGGCAATTTCTAAGCAAAAAAAATATAAAAATTATAAGTTTGGTGGCTTAATTCACAAAATATTTACACACATTTAGTTCAAATAATAAAATTTCTCAAATGTATTATAAATAATTTTTACACTATTTTAAATGCTTTAAGGGGTTATACGCACTTGCGAGGCGCAAAAACGACGTTTTTTAAGAATTTTTTTTAGAAACAGTATTTATTTTGCAATTACAAATTATGGTTATTTGAATAGATCCTACTTTCAAGAATAAAATAACATGTCGATCATAAAAAAATATTGAAGTGCACCGCTCCTGCAGACGATGTCCCGAACGACCTCCAAAAAAAGGCGCTTGGCGGTGATCTCCATATCGGCGGTTTAGATTATTTGAAATCAAAAAATATGGTCAATTCTTTTAAAGGATAGATTAATGTAGGTATTGAAAGAAGGAATAATGAAAATTTTCATTTTTGACAAAATGGCGTCTATTTGAAAAAAAATTTTCGTTTTTTACTAAAATTTTTGCTCCAAATTGTTTAAAAAAAATAGTAATAATTTTTGTAAACCTTATTCCTTCGTTCAATACCTGAGGAATATAATTGAGAAGATTGTGTGAAAATTTGAGACCGATCGGTTCAACCACTTCTGAGATATCGAGATCACCGACTATGAAAACACCGTTTTGAGATAAACGCGTTTGAAGTTTCGGAAGTAGTTTACACATAGTTAAATTTTTTTTACAAATTCAGGTGTATGTCCGAAAATATTTATCGGATTTACTTCAAATTTTCAGAGAATATACTCAAATATATGTGCATTCCGAAAATGCAAAAAAAATCGATTTTTTGAAATTTCTAATTGCGTATAACCCCTTAAAATAGTATAAAAATCAAGACTCTCTCTCTCTCTCTCTCTCTCTCTATATATATATACATATATATACACATATATATATATATATATATATATATATATATATATATATATATATATATATATATACATATATATATACATATATATATATATATATATATATATATATATATATATATATATATATATACATATATATACACATATATATACATATATATACACATATATGAATCGTTTGATAAGTATGGTAAAAAAGTAAGAAAAACTAAATTGAAAAATTAATTAATTTAATTAAACAATAAATAAATTTACCATACTTATCAAACGACCCTCGTATATATATAATTATTTTGTATAAAAAAATCTAGAACATATATCAAATAAAATCTAAATAAAGAAACGAAGGTACAAAAATTAATGATCGCCTATATTCGCAGCCAATAAGATAACATCCGTTCATATAATTGAAATGCAAATATGCATTTCATTTGTATGCGATCTGCCAAACTTATGCTTCGACAGTATTATTTTGTGAATATCAATATAAGTTTCCATACATTAATAATTGAACTAACTATTAAAATTAATAATACTTAGAATAGAATATTGATTTATATTGAAATATATATAGAACACATTTAAATTAATATCATTATATATATATATATATATATATATATATATATATATATATATATATATATATATATATATAATTGAACAAGCAAAATTATTTTATTCATTAAACTTTTATAAAAAATTTAAAATAAATAAAAAAAATGTTTTTCAAATTTAATCTTCAATTTAATCATTTTTAGTTTCAATTCAAACTCAATAACAAAAATAAAATAAATAAGTCAATAATTCATTTTAACTATAACACATTTTTAACGGTGCAAAAGTGGAAATTTATATAAAAGATAAATAAAATACTTGTACTAAATAAATAAGGTAAAAAGACTACACAATTTAATATTAAATAATAACACTTTACAAGAAAACAACGAAAATTTACCATAGTTTAATTAAGAACATTCTGCGATATAATACGGAGATATGGCTGTTAACAACCAGAAGAATGGTATGATCAAAACAATAGATTAAGACTACCTGAGATTTCTAAAACTTACTAGGAAAGACAGACTAAGGAATGAAATTGTACGATAAAGGATAAGAATTACGTATAAGACATGTCACTAAAGTTCTAGAAAACAAAGTTTTACAGTTGTATGGACACGTGCAAAGGATGTAAATCAAAAAAAGGACTGGTTGATGTTATAATGGACACAAACATGAAAACCAGTAAATCTATGTTTATAATACCAATAAAAAAATATTATAAAAAATTAATTAAAATACAAAAAAATCCTACAATACTCAGAGGAACTATTTTAAAAAAAATACGAATAAAGAATAAATCAAATACAGTATTTTACCTTTAATTAAAATATAAGTGTGACGGATTTTACTATGTTTTTTCACAACTGACTAAATAAATTAATTAGTTCAATATATTACTTAAAATGAACATATATAATAGTTGAATACATTGGGTACATTTGTATAAGTACAAATTGAAACATCATTTCTTCTAAACATTTTCATCATTTTTTCATACACATGAAAATGAGCTTTGTATCATACACCCCGTATATTTGTTTTCATGCTGCAAATACTGGAATATATGCACCACTGTAATTACAGGTGGGTAGTAATGAAAAAAAAATATTTAAATAAAATATATGAATGGACTTTTTATGTAAATGTAGGATCGTCCATATGTAATACATAGATTTGCATTTTATTAAAAAGAAACTATAAACATATTTCCCTGTACACATGTTTCTTTTTAATAAAACACAAATCTTGAGACCTAGATTTGTGTTTTATTAATTGACACTATATCACAATTGGATAACCCTATACAATGTGTAATATTTATTTTTATGCAATACTAATCGAATAATACATACGAGGGTCGTTTGATAAGTATGGTAAATTGATTTATTGTTTAATTTAATTGACTAATTAATTTGATTAAATTTTTCAATTTAGTTTTTCATACTTTTTTACCATACTTATCAAACGACCTTCATATATGTAACATTCAGAAAGATAAATTTATCTGCTTGAATTTAAAATTTATTAGAAAAAAAAATTTAAAAACATATATTGACAAATTGCTCATTAAATAAATGCGTATATATATATATATATATATATATACAAGTAACCCCCGTTTAAAACGTTACTTCTATAACACGGTTTCTCTTTAACACGATTCGAGAATTTAGGAAAATCCTCATACAACACGGCAACCTAAAACACGGTTTCACTCTAACACAGTTTGAGAATTAGATAAATCCCCGTACAACTTTTAAAGTTTTTAAGAACAAAATTCGAAATTAGGGAAATCCCCATACAACACGGAACGAAATAAGAGCTTTTAAGTGCATAAGATATCTCATTGGAATTTTTTTATTTGAGCGTGTATGTCGTATTAAATTTGCCTGCAGAATTTTGAAATTTATAAGAATTTGAAAACAATTTTGTTCGTGGAGTATTAAGTACATTTTAAAACTTTGTGCTTTCCTTTTTACTACATTATACATAGATTGAAAAATTTCGGGTGCGTATTATTCAACCTTTTTTAGAAATGGTAATTATGTTTTTCATTTTTGTGAATGAATTTGTAGCCCTAAACTATGTCTGACAGAAATAAAAAAATACCTTTACAAAGACATTTCATCTCGCTAGAACAAAAATTACAGATTTTACTGTCAGCTAAAAGCAAGCAATCCAAAATAACAGATTTTTTGCAAAAAGTAAAACATATAACTCAAGATAATGCTAAAGAAAGTTCAGAGGATGAGGATATCTTGTCAAAAAGAAAATGTTCTCGGTTAATGGTGCTTATTAGTGATGACGAAGAAAACATTATTTAATACATATTTATATGTAATACTTTTGATGAAAATTGCTTTAATAAATATATTTCTCCTAATTATAAAAATATAATAGTATATTTTTCTAATTTTTGGAACCAAACTTCCTTTTTGCATTAGATTTTTTTTCGTATAAAACACGGATTCGCATAACACGGCATTTTTTAGGAACGTAACAATCGTATTATACGGGGGTTACCTGTATATATATATATATATATATATATATATATATATATATATATATATATATACACACACACTAAAAAAAGAAAGGCATTGAATCAATCAAAATTAAAAGTTTTGGAAGAAACCTTTATTCAGCAGTTGATAAAAAAAGGCTGATGATGACAATGATATGTATATGTATTTGTGTGTGTGTATATACATATATATATATATATATATATATATATATATGTGTGTGTGTGTGTACATAGATGTATTTATATATTCAAACTCTCTGAATTATTTTCGATCAATAAAACCATTATATAATAGATGAAATTTTATAAATATGATAATAATATTATCAAACGATCAAATTTCAATCAAAACATATGAGAGAACCAAATAACAGAGTTGATAACAAACAATGCAAATATATGAGACCACTAATAGGGGAAACAGTAGATCAAAAGATTGAATATAAATAGAAAATTAGGAAATTTACATAACACATTATTATTTTATAGGCATTTACTAGAAAGATTTTTTTTATTTGAATCCTAATACAATATTTATATATATATATATATATATATATATATATATATATATATATATATATAAACAAATATTTTTTTATTTTCTATGTGGCTCAGACAATATAGTAAATGAGAGTAAGCAAGTTAATGTATATCCAATCATTCAATCTCATTTTGTTCAACCTATATATTATCAATAACATCACATACTTATCACCTTGTTGACTGGATATTTCAAGCCAAAATTTGACCATGCGGTCGGCTACTCTTCCACATTTGAATATTATTGTATATGAAAACATCTAAATGAACATAAATGTACTTTATTTTGTCATATATTATATTTATATTATCATACTTCGGAATTAAACAAACTGCATATATTTGAATATTTTTTAATATTTTATTAAATTTTTTATATTTTATTTCTGCACATAATTCGTTCAAACATTCTTTTCTGCTACAACGCGTATTTTTTAAACCTTTCGCCATAATAAAGGATTGTTTTCTTTTGTATATTGTTATTGTAAACAATATTATCTTAAATTTTTAATAATATTTCGTATATTTCAACATTTAAAAAAAAACAAAAAATCTTTTAAAAAATCAATACCTTTTATAAATGGCAAAAAATTCACTGTTTATTTTTCAAACTAATTTGCTGAAAAAAGAGTGATTTAATTAATAACAGCTTATTTTACCACCCTCAATATACGAGGGTCGTTTGATAAGTATGGTAAACGTATCTATTGTTTAATTTAATTAAATTTTTCAATTTACTTTTTCTTACTTTTTTACCATACTTATCAAACGACCTTCATGTATGTATATATATATATATATATATATATATATATGTATGTGTATTTAATGTATGTATATATATATATATATATATATATATATATATATATATATATATATACATTTATATAACTTAACTAAAATGTACAATAAAATTTTCTTATTATTTTATTGCCCAACATAAAACTATTTATATTAACATGTATTTAAATATATTTTTGTGTACAAAGATATATAAATAAAAAGGACAAGCAAAAGAGATTTTCTTAAATAAGTTAGTACTATTTACCTAAAACAAATATTAAGATAAAGATAAAAACAACAATTTTTATTGTTCTCATATAACTAAACCACAAAAAACTTACGCTCTTGAATATTAAATGGAGCATCTGAATAAACTTAAATGTATTTTATTTTGTCATATCTTATATTTATATTATCATACGTCGAAATTAAACATATTTCATATATTTTAATATTTTATTAACCTTTTTATATTTTATTTCTGCACATAATTCGCTCAAACATTCATCTCAGCCGCGACGCGTCTTTTTTAAAACTTTTGATATAATAAAATATGGATAGAAATAATTAAATGTATTGCTTGTCACGTTCCTCGAAATACTGACTGACGAGTTGAGAAAAAGGAACGCATGACGAAGAGGAAAACTAGGGACAGCCGAAATAAGTTCAGAGCAGTGGGAATGGAAACACGAGTTAGCTTGTGACCGGTTAGCAAGGAGTTAACATTGTATTAAATATGCGTAAGAAAAAAAGCAATATTAGTATGTATGAATAGATTGTTTTTTTAAGCGTGATAGAACTTTAAATTTAATCCCTATCAAAAGTTCTATCTAACCTAAAAAGCGTGATATAATATTTATATATTTAATCCTATATATAAATATCTATCTAACCTAAAAATTCAAAAGACCAGAATGATCTTTATATATATATATATATATATATATATATATATATATATATATATATATATATATAACATTATTATAATTGAAATCAAGAATACTGATATTTTATCTTACACTTTACAAAAAATGGTCCATATCATTAAATATTTTTAAAAATATAATAGTGATAATATTAATAATAAAAAAAAATGCTTAGAACAGTAAATTTGATAGCATAGATGCCAATAACATAAAATTATTTAATTTTTAAATACTCCTCTTTTCATTATCCTCAAAAAATTAAGAATAAATTAATAATGTACCGTATTTCTATAACTTATTTTTATGTACAAATATTCTTATTATAAACAAACTAATCATATCATAATTAAATTAGATTTGTCCTCTGCTGTCTAAAATCTCAGCTTCTATTGGAAAAAATGAACTTGTAAAACATCTTATCTATTTGATCTTATTTAATCATGACATTTAGAATTTGATACTCAACTGATCATCAGTTCTATAGCTTATATTTTATTTTAAGTTTTATATACACGTTGTTTTTTTGCAAGAATATCAATTTCTAATCAGTTTAGTTAAAAACTAATATATATATATATATATATATATATATATATATATATTTGTATGTATGTATGTATGTATGTATGTACATAATTTATATAGTTGCTAATAAAAATCTGTATTATTAACTATAAAGAAAGTAGAACAAATGTTAATGTTAAAAAAATAATAGTATTTAATAAAAGTTTATTATATCACGTTATTGAAATAAAGCAATTATTGCGATTATTTCATAAATTAATTTCCGGTAATATTTTCAGTTAATTGTCAAAAATTGACGTCGAATTATTGTTTCCTCTTAAATATTGTTATTGTAAACCATATTATCTTACATTTTTATTTATGTTTCGTATATTTAAACATCAAAAAACCCAGAAAATCTCTTAAAAAATCAATACCTTTCATAAATATCAAAAAAATACAGTTTATTTGTCATACTAATTTGCTGAAGAGATAGTGAGTAATAACAGCTTATTTTACCACTCCTAATATATATATATATATATATATATATATATATATATATATATATATATATATATATATATATATATATATATATATATATATATATTGAGTAAACGTATCAGTTTAATTACATGAATGTTTGTTATAATATTATAACTTACTTTTATACCTTATATATATATATATATATATATATATATATATAAATATATATATATATATATATAACTATACTAAAATGTATAATATAATTTTCTTTTTATTTTATTGTTCAACATAAAACTATTTATAATAACATGTATTTAAATATATTCTTGTCTACAAGGAAATACGCTTAAAAAGGGCAAGAAAAAGAGATTTTCTGAAATTAGTCAGTATTATTTACCTAAAACAAATATTAATAACAAGATAAAAAAATATTTTTTTTGTTTTCATATAGTCTAAACCGTAAAAAAATATGCTTTGATCCAGAACAAAATTAATTAAAATATTCAATTATTTAGTACATTTATTTGTTAAAATTTACACAGAAAAACTGATCAAAAGTAATATTAAAAATAATACAATTATTTTCTAGTATATTAACACTTTGAACTTGATTTTTTTTCAATGTTACGTGTCTACTTGTATTTATTTTTAAGTTAGGTCAGATTATAAACAACAGTAAAATTTATTGTTTTTGTTTTATTTATTATTATGTTATAATTTCTTAAATTTTTTAAGTATGATAATTCTTAAAGCAATCCTCAACATGCATAAAAGAATGTCTTTCGCACGTTTCACAAAAATAAACTGTTGTTTTTCTTTTTCCCGTGTTGTTACCTCAGACGTGACATACAAGTTTTTTTTAGCAAATTTGTCTTGTCACCTCCAGCGTGACATTCAAGTTTAGCAGGTCATTTTACTGCTAAGGATTATCCATTTCTTAAATTATACTGTTTCCTACATATATAACTGGTCCAAATAAAACTGACGGATAGTAAATGACAATAAGTAAGTAAATGTACATTTAAACCTTTCAGTCCCATTTGAACATCTCTTCTCTTTCTTTCTCTCTCTCTCTCTCTCTCTCTCTATATATATATATATATATACTGTTGTGTCATAATTTCAGAATGTTATATAATATTTAAATAAAATGCTTAATTTTTAAAAAACAAATTTTTGCATTTTTTACAAAAAATACTAAATAGTATCAAATATATACACATATTTCAAAAAATTATAAAAACTATTGTACATTTCTATTTCACCTTCTATCTTTTTTCTTCGTATATTTCTATACATAACATTATAATTGCATTATATAACAATAAATAGATAATACATATACAATAATGTATATTCAAATGTTAATAATTTGTCAATAACAAAAATGATTCAAGCACAATACAACTTTATTAATTGAAAAACTAGTTTGGTTTAATCATTCTGTACATATAAGGAGTTCAATGAAAAATAAAAAAATCAAAAAGAAATAGAAACTTGTATACACATTTAATAATATGTACAAATACAAAACGATTTCAGACAACACCATTAGTGCAAAGAATTTTAATGGGTCCTTTCCAACGCAATTTCTGTCTACGTTGTTCTCAGATAACGTAATTTGCAATATTATTATAGTTATTTTATACAAACCGTTTAGAAAGTTTGATTTTTATGTACTAGAACATATGGCTAATATTTAATGGTTCACCTCTAATAATAGCATTCATTCATTTTATTGTATTTTTTTTAATACGTGGTAATATATTCGTAAAATGAAAAAATAAATGTAACAATAAGGAAATTTATGACATTAAGTTGACATTTTGTCAGGTTGTTATATTCAAGTACAATTTTAAAATTAATGAATGTATGTATAAACATAACTGCGTTTGAATATAATATTTGATTTATAATATAAGGAATATGACGAATTTTCAATTTTTTATACAATAAAAAGTCTTTAGAACTACATATGAAAGTGTTGAAATGAATATTTAATAACAGGATACATAAAAGTTTTAATACATAAAGTATTCATATATTCAAAAAAATAATATGCTGTTAATACATATATTAAATACATACATATATTAATATATGTATGTAATATATACATATAATTTGTGAATAAATCGCATAAGTCAAACGGTAATTATTTAAATATTATGAAAATTAACAATGCAATCTGATGAACTAATTGAAATTAGAATATTATTCAATATATTGAATTAAATAAATGGTTATTTCATAACCGGAAAATGTCGAAAAACCGACGACAAAACTTTACAAAATATAATTTAAATTTTATTAATGACTTTTAAGATTATATCAATAATAAATTATGACCATTACCTTTTTAATTATTATATATCATATGTGTGTATAAATTTATACAAAATATATACTTATATATATATATATATATATATATATATATATATATATGTATATGTGTGTGTGTGTGTGTGTGTGTGTGAATATGTGATTTTGTATTATTTCAATACTGATTTTAAAAAATAATTAATTGAATTTATTATCCTGAAAATTATGAAATTAATAAATATTAGTACTAAGATATTGATTATTTTATATTTGTTTACTTAATTTCCTGCCAAAATTACTTCTTTAAAGTATTCAGAGTTATTTAATTTATTTTCTACTAACACACAATATTTTATAGCACACACACACACAAACACACACACATACAAACACACACATACAAACACACACACACAAACACACATATACACACCCACATACATACATACACACACACACACACACACATATATATATATATATATATATTGGGATGCCCAAATGAAACTGAGGAAGAAAATAGCAAATAATCGTATGGAAGTAAATGTATGTCTGTACCATTCAGTCTCATTTGGGTCATTCTCTCTCTTTTTTACTCTCTGTTTCTCTCTCTCTCTTTATATATATATATATACATATATATATATATATATATATATATATATATATTTATATATATATATATAAATATATAAATAAATATGAAGAAAGAATATATTATATATATAAGCAAAAATAAATAAACTGTATCATTCAGTCTTTGGGCATCATTCGCGTGTCACGGGAGATTGTTTTCTTTCCCAGTCTCTCTCTCTCTCCTATATATATATATATATTTTGAGCATGAAGAGAGAGCCTCATCTTGTAAAACTGAAGAAAAGAATAGTAAATAATAGTAAGCAAATAAATGTATATTTGTACTTCTCTGTCTCATTTGGATCATTCTCTCTTTATATTATATATACAGGCCCGCCCCTTCAATGTGTGCAATGCACACGGGATATTTGCAGCCGATTCTATAAAAATACCAATGAATGTTATTTTTAGATATGTGAAATAACATATATCTTTGGACTTGTGTAGGCACATCAGCCCTTATGTAACCCAAATATTCGGCGTTACTTGAAAATAATAGTTAACTACATTACTAATGTATATTTTCAAATACTTCACATCTCATTTTGTATTTCTAACATTTCTCTTGAAAATTTTATTATATTTCCCTTGCCCGCCCCTTCATTGAATAGTCTGCCATGGAAAAAGTACAATTTGGGAATGGAGGCGACCAAAATATTTTCGCTCATGGGCAAATGATCCTCTTGGGGCGGGCCTGATTACAATCAGTATGTTATTATAATAGTAAATACAATGTTTTCTTTTATAAAAAAAATACGCTTGTTAGAGAAGTGTTATAACAGAACAATGATCTTAAATATATTTTCAGGGCAACAAAAGAGACCATTTTCAAAGAATACAAACAACATAACTGGAAAGTCATTGTATCGCACAATTTGAACCCATATTGAAATAATTTTCGATTATCCTTTCCTTGAAACTAATAATTATCTGTCTTCAATCTCTCTGCCATGGAAATATATATATATATATTATATAATATATATAAATATATATATATAAGCCGATACTATTATTATATACACATATGTATATATCCTTGGGGTATATATATATATATATATATATATATATATATATATATATATATATATATATTATGTTATATATATAAATATATTATAATATATAGTTTTTATTTTAAAATGAATTATAAAAAAGATATAAATTAGAAAATATTAATTACTACATTCATCAAATTAATATGTTTAGAAATTAAAATCAACATTTATATCACTTATAAATTAGAAATAACATTTCTTTGAAAGTAAAAAATAACCATTGTTTACAAATTTGATACTAGTTTAATTTCCCATTGATGAAAATATTATTTTAATATTATTTTGTTTCGTAAAATTCATTAGCGAAATATATTAAAAGGTTTAAAATTTATCATTTGATATAAATTAAAAATAATATTCAGCAGGTAAAAAAATAATGGAACAAAAAATATGAATAAAATTTAAAATTTCATTACTTTAAATCACAAATCAAACCTTAATTGAAACCACAATATTAATAAAAAATAATTATTATTTTTAAATTTACAATAAATAGTATGAAGTGATCTGACTGATAATAACAAAATAATGACATAAAATATAAAAATAATTATATGAAACAATACCTACGGCTTTCAAAACTAAAATAATTAATTAGCTAATGTCATTTTAATTTTCAATATTAAAAATTTATCTCAATTTACTTTGATATCTTCCAAATATTTTTTTCAAATTTATTTAATATGTATTAGGTTATGTTATATGAAATGTCGGATTATTATATTGGAAACAATATAAAAATCCGACATTTTATAATACAAAACCTAATACTTAACTATTCCAAAAAATTATTTGGTTACAAATTAAAATCATTTTAATTTGAATTTGGTTATAAATTAAAATCATTACAACGACAACGTTATTCACGTTCAAAATATCTATTACAGTTAAGAAAAACCATTGTTTAAAAATATTTCAATTATTTCTCATATTTTCTTAAAATAATTCTATTTCAATTAAATATAATTCGTAATAAATGGACAATTACATTAATTCTTTGAGGCACAAAATTTTAGAAAATAAAAAGACCCATGTTGCACAGAAATTTTATTTTTATAAAATTTAACAAATTTAGTTTATTTTAATTAGCAAGGAAGTAAAATTACAAAAAAAAAAAATAAAAAGTCATTTGAGTTTTGAATTATAGGAACGTAAACAGCCCTTCTGTGCGATGGGGATTATATATAATCCTTTGTTCTTCAAGCTATTGTAATTTTTTGATGTGTGGTATAAAAATATCCCACCATGCTTATTTAGGTATCAAAAAGGTGGGACACTTTTAATTCTGGCATACTCTAAAGAGTTAAATAAGTACAAGTGGTGGTTATAGTCAAATATACACACAATTTTTTTAAATAAAACATGACTTTTTAATGTACATTTAAGCTATGGTATGACCCAAATGAGACTGAAATATACTAAAGAACAGTAAATAACAGTAAGTAGTTCAGACTCATTTGAATCATCGTATATAATAGGCACAAATCACAAAAAACTGTAACTTATATAAATAAAAGAGAGTTTTCACCATTGATATAAGCTGTAAAAATGTTGAAATCTGTAACTATTCGTTTTATTACTGTGGCAAATTTATTTTTAACATAACAAAGTTGTTCATATAATTGAAAAATGTTCAATAATCACTCAGTGTTATGATGATAGCATGTCTATCGAAATATGCATCAGACAATAAATTATTTTTATAAAATCATACAATGGTTAGGTATCCATGTTGAAGTTGAAATATGTATTTTTCAAACACGCATATTTATATATATATATATATATATATATATATATATATATATTGTATATACTCTTAAAATATTTATAAATAAAATAAGTTATGAAAAAAAATATGCAAATTCATATTTACAAAAATGATAAATGAGTGTCTAGTTACTTCCTCATCATATAATAAAAACTCGTCTATAATTCTTTGTTAAAATATTTTGTTGACATTTAATTTTTGCTTATATTAAACTCATCATTCATACCTTTATTTATTGTTAGTAAAAAATAATCATAATTATGTTTTGTATTTATAAATCATTATTCTTTTTTGATACTTCAAATCACTTTTTTCGTACTAAAATATATTAATCAATTTCGAGTATTTTGTCATTCTAATAATAAAATAAAATTCATTAATTTATATATTCTTTAATATGTTACATCATGACATTTTGAATAAACAAGCATACAGTTTTTCCTTGCTATTTACTCAACTCGTTAACGTAATAGGTTATGAAAATACTCTTCGCTATGTTCGTTTTATAATAAAATTGAAAAGCAAATCAAATAAAACAACATACAAGTATAATTACGGTCAGTGTATACATAGATTTTTTGTTTATTTTCGGTGTTGAGTTCGAAAAAATTAAAATTTAACGCTGATAAATTAACAAAAATAATTAATGACAGCAAAATAATTTAAAAATTATGGACTTTAATTTTTAATTCCACTTTAGAAAAACATTTTATGTTAATACAGAAATATTACACATGCCTAAACTATTGTCAAGTATAGGTGTTTTTTTAAGCATGATAGAACTTTAAATTAAATCCCTATCGAAAATTCTATCTAACCTAAAAAAAACATCTTTATGTATAAATATACGTGAATGTGTGTATGTATATATGAAGATATAATGAAGGATTTTTTTTATGTTAAATATAACTTTCGATAGGGATTTAATTTAAAGTTAATCACGCTTAAAAAACAGCCTATACTAAATAAATATTTCACCCCTATTTCTTTTCGTTTGTATAAGTATTTTATTTACACTTAAAAACATTTATTAGAACAATTTATTGCAGCAAGGGACTTGAATAAGGGTAATTCAAATTACAAATTTGATGTTAATTACTTTGGTGTTGAATTTAAATAAAATGTTAATTCATTCTACATGCTCGAATAATTACCACACGACTCTGAACAGTTTTAATTTCTTACACTTTGTAAATACTACAAGCTTAATTGAAAGTGACGCTAATGATATTTTTATGTACGATTTAATTTTTCAACATTTTTAGATATTTATGCAAATACTAATTAAAAGTTCAATTATAGTTTGTATATATATATATATATATATATATATATTACATAAAGCCAAACTTTAAGAAAACATTTCAAACATTATATTAAAAAACTAATTTCACTTTTATATTTCATAATACAGCTAGGTCTGTTTTTGTGCGGATTATTTTAATGCGATTTTGAAGTTATGCGATTCAAATTTTTTCTTAATATCTTTTTATGCGAATTTTTTTAATGCGATTTGGAGTAATGCGATTCATATTTCTTCTTAGTATCTTTTTATACGATTTTTTTCAAAAATTTCTTTAAGCGGTTATTTAATTCAACGAAAAGCTCTTCAGTTTTATAAAAAAATGAAGAAATCAGAGCCATTTACTTCCGCTTCTTAAACTGATAAGGAATTTTTGGCTAGCAAAGGGTAGTTAACCGGGTTTTTAAAAAGGAATGCACTGCATAAAGTGAAGATTACAGGCGCAATTGCATCGGCAGATGAAAAAGCTGCTAAATTTTTTGTTGACAACGCACCAAGTCATCCATGTTTAAAATATCCAAATGTAAACATGATGATTTTTCCACCCAATACAACAAACATTATTCAGTTATTAGATCAAGGCATAATTGCAACTTTTAACAATATTACGTTAAACGCACTTTTCAATTTATATTGAATAAACTAGAAAATGAGTCAATAGCAGTAACTAACGCTTAGAAAATTTTTCTATCTTTGACTTGATAAATCATGTTGTTTTTTCTATTACTCAAATAAAACCACACACTTTAAATGCCTGTTGAAAAAAGGCTTGGGCCACATGTCTTAAAAACAGTGCAACTATTTAGTTTCTTTTTTATTTTCTTTCTTTATTCTAAACAGTGCAGCTATTATTGCGATGATGATTAAAATATGTATGAAAAATTCTAAAATAAATTACACATTTGTACATATTGCTTTGAATAAAATTAAATAGTTGATTAAAAAATAAACTAAAAAAGCTTTGTTTTGTTTCAATTTTCTGCAGATATTTGAAATTTATTTTAAGCATTCGTTATTTCCTGATTTTTTATGTGAATTTTAAAGTAATTTCACTTTGTATCTTTGGTTTTATGTGGTTTTTGAAAATTACGGAACGTATCCCTAATTTTTCAATGTAAGTTAAGTCTTTTTTTGTGCGATTTTTTTTAATGCGGAACGTATCTACCGCATAAAAACAGACCCAGTTACAATTTTCTCTAACAATATTTAATTATTATGTAAAAAAATTAGAAATATTGTGATAATTCTTAAAAATCTATTTAAATAAGTAGTAAACTTTTTTACTTAATTTAAGTAAGTAGTAAATTCATTGCCATTTAGTAATTTTAAATATTCTTTCTTTCCAAAATTTCTTCTGTATTAGTTTGAAAAAAATATTTTAATAACAATAATTATTTCATTTTTAAATTATGATCTACAAATATTAATTTTAATTATCATTCTTTTACATAATAATCATGTATATATAATATAATAACAGAATAATATAACAACAGAACTATAAAAATTAAAACTTAACTGACATCTATATTTTTGTCCTTCATTTCGCACTAGTAATTTTCTATTTACAAAATAATTACCATCTTTATTATTCATTGTTCATGTTTAACAATCATCTAATAGCACATTATTCTGTCATTTAAATTATTAAATAATTACATAATAGTAATGAAGGGTCAGAATATATTGATTATATGTAATAAAAATTATTTACAAATTTATTATAAGTATTCACATATAATTTATATATATATAGGTATTTTTTAAACGTGATAGAACTTATAAATATGAATATATATATATATATATATATATATATATATATATATATATATAGGTATTTTTAAACGTGATAGAAAAATGAATCTATAACTAACTTAAAAACACCTTTGTATATATATATATATATATATATATATATATATATATATATATATATATATATATATATATATATATTCATGCATACATATATCAAGAGAAATGTGCTAATATGTACATAAAAATCGTAAAACTTGATTATATTTTATTCAAATAAGAACATTTTTTTGGGTAAATAATGTTAATTTAATACACCATTTATAAAACATGATAAAAGTTAAATAAGAGAATTTTATTTTATAATGTAATGACGACTTTTATTATTTATAAACATTAACTATTAGTTTTTGATAATTCTTATTTCAATTTCTTTAGGTATAAAATTTATATTTTTATTAAATAATTTCTTTAATAAATATATTTTTCAGTGTTTTATATAATTTACATATTTTTTAAACGCTCTCTATTTTTATTTTTATTTAGTAAATCTTAAAATAAAAAATAATTAATATAATGTCGAACTATATCTGAAAACCTTTGTGATACAAATGAACTATCGTATCGAAATCACAAGATACTGAAATAATGTTCAATAATTATTTTTTGATCACTTTCTTCACTTATCAGCTGATGCATATTCCGATGACAGCGCCATCATCAAGGAAGCATTGTATTATACAATCTAGAATATATTCTCTAGATCACTTAGATTTCTGTAATATTTTCTAGATTTTATAACACAGCATGGAATTACCATTAAATCAACTTCTATATGAATAAAATGAATAATAAACAATTATTTAACACTTTTAATATCTTGTGGTGTTGATATGATAGTTAATTTGTGTAAAAGTGGATTTTCGAGAGTTTCAAAACAAATAGAACTTTTTGATTTTCTATAAAAGTGTTTGTTGTTAGACTTACAATTCTATGAAGGCATATTATTATTTCTCTTAATAGTAACAAAATTAAAGTGCCAATTTAACGGTTTTATGAATAAAAAAACATATTCAAACAAATATATTGTATTTTTATATAACTACATCTGAAACTGTAAAAAATTATAATTTATTTCCATAACAATTACATTTTCACTTTTTCATTTATGTTAATTTAGAGTTTTCAGGGAAAAAATAAATCATTTTTACATCAAAAATTGTCAATACTCATGTTTTTAGAAAGAATTTAATACTGTGTAAAAATACTCATATATTTAAAATCTACTTTAAATGTCTTCAGGTAAAAGTGAATAGAAAAAAACAATTTCTTTATCGTACATAAATGATAGTTTATAATAATATTAAACATTGGAGAAAGGCTCTGACGATGATGGCGTCGTCATCGAAATGCGCATCATTTATAAACAATAAGTAATTATTGAACACCTTATAACCATTGTGGTGTTGGAGTTGAAACTTATTTGTGTAAAATTGGAAAATGAATTATCTTAAAAAAACACTATCTTTACAACCAAAGGGAGAACCCGTTCAAGGAAGATTATGCTGTTGATTTGGAGGGATATGGATTGAATTATCAATTATTAGCTGTTACCAATTGACCAATCCATCTCCATAACGTTGTATTGTAAACAAATAGATCGACTAAAGCAATCGATCGAAGAAAAAAGGCCAGCACTGACCAACAAAAAAAGCGTAATTTTTCACCGTGACATCAACCAACCTCACACGGTATGAGGAATATTCCAAAGCAGAACCAGTTTGAATGGAAAATTAAGACATCCACAATTTTTTTTCGACCTGGCATAATCAGATTATCATTTATTTCAGTCTCCAAAACCAAATTAGTGGGAAAAAGTTTAATACAGAGATTAATGTTTGAAAGGAACTCAATTTATTATTAGCAAAAACCAACAAATTTTATCAACGAAGCATTGAAAATTCAAAATTAAATTGAAAAAAAGTTGTGAAAAATAATGGAAAATATACTTCTCTGTTCAAAAATAAGGTGATTTTTTAATTTGAAACTCACGTGAAAATCGTAGTTCAAAAAACTTTTTTCTTATGTTAGCACAACCTTCAGTGACATTCTCTTCTAATTCTAGTTTAAAAGATCAAATAGTTTATAAGTTACAGCAGTTTATTTACATCAACTTTTTGCCTTTTTCGATTTTTAAAATGTCTAATATTGTCAAACAAAGAAGTTGCATTAAATTTTGTGTTAAAAATAAAATTAATGCTACTGAAATGTTTAAAATGGTGCAGAAAGCATTCGGTGATCAATCCTTATCGAGAAAAACTGTATTTCAGTGGTGTAAGCTGTTCAGAAAAAGTCGTGAATTCGTAGAAGATGAATCTTGTTCTGATCGTCCATTAACATCAATTGAAGAAAATATTGAAAAAAAATAGAAACAAAGTAATGGGAAAACTGTAAGAGAACTTGCTGAAGATATTTACATATCAATAGGTTCAGTAGACGCAATTTTAAGTGATGTTTTAGGGTTAAAACGTTTGTCAGCAAAACAATTATATTCGTGATTTGTTCGTCAAAAATTCAACAAATATTACTCCACAAGCACCATATTCTCCAGATATGTCACCATGGGATCTTTTCCTGCTCAGTCGATTAAAAAAAAATACTTTGAGAAACCCGATTTAACTCAGCTGAATCGATAAAACAAAAATCGAAGGAGGTGCTAATGGAAATTCTAAAAAGTGAATATGAAAGGTATTTTTAAGATTGGATTGAACGTTGAGGTATATGTATCGCAACGGGAGGGGGTAACTTTAAAGGAGACAAAATAAATTTGGATGAATAAATAAATAGTATGTGCTTTATTCAAACAGTCACCTTACTTTTTGGAAAGTATAGTAGTAGTATTTTTAATTAAAATTTAAATATAAATTTATCTCATTTTAAAACCTTCTCTAAAAAACGGATTATTAATGAGATGACCCAATATTTTATTATTATGTACTCAATAAAACAAAAATTTTAATTTTAAAAAATTTAAGCAATAGTAAAAAATAAATATAATTTAAACTATTTTCTCCGCAAAAACATAATATTTTATATTATTTACAAGTACACCAATACCTTAAAGAGTTTTAATAACAGTATTTACCAATGACTATAAAATAACATTTCACAAAACCTCTTGGTCTGGCTCACCGACTTTCAATGAGAAAGCATTAAATATATATATTTGGTTGGTGAAAAGTCTTTCGGTCTTACCCACATCAAGTAAAATGACTAGTATAAAACCCTTATTACAGTATTAGTTTAACTCTTACAAAGTGAAACATGGTGCCTGATAAAGTATGTTTTCAGTTCATAATGTGACACTGGTTTAAAAAAGGTGTTAGCGATAAATATCTGCAATATCTTTGGAAACGATATAGTTACTCAACATCCATATTATGTTTGATTCAAAAAAAAACATTTTGGTGATATTTACTAAAATTATAAACGCCATTATGGAAAACTTTCAGCAATTAATAAAAATATTTTTGAGCATATTGTATTGTAGTTAAAATTTGAAAATTAACAAACTCAAAGTTTAACGTATGATAGACGATTTTGATTTTTTTCGATAAACAACAAACTCAATATGGCTTCAAAACTTTTTATGTAAGGATACCACATAATTTAACGAAAAGAAATTTGATAGATAGATTCATAACTTACATGATTTTACTTTCTATTTAAACAGATAATATTTTTTTAAAATCAATTAAAATAAAAGATAAAAAATGTGTTTTATGCAATTATGTTCCAAAAAAGATATTGATCACCAGGATGTGAAATTTTACTGGCGATTGTAAAGGTCAAAATATACTATAATAGGTAAAATGTTGCTGGGCAGTTGGTGAGACTGGTATATTTTCAACTTTTAAAATACGATAAAACTATTAATTTAAATTGTTACCTCCAACAAATAACTGAATTGAATAAATTATTACATATCAAAAAAACATACAGGGTCATCCAAATGTGACGCTTAGATGTCAGCACTGTATAATGTTCACACGTCATGAATTTTTAAATGACATAATAAGCCTTTTTGTTTTAGTAGAAAGTTACAATTTTAACCATGGATAAGTATAAATTTCTGCAACGTATTTATATTATTCAAATTTATTATGAAAAAGGACTTTCTTTGACAAATACTATTCGTAAAATTCGTGATTTTTTTGAACAAATAATTGGCTAAATCAGTCTTTAAGTCTAAGAATAATGAAAAAATTTAAAGAAACTGATTGTGTTAATAATAAACTAACAAGTGGAAAACCAAAAACTATATGCACAAATGAAAACATTGCTGCTGTAAATGAAAATGCTGAAAATTAACCGACGACATCAATTTTACGTCGTTCACAAAAATTGGCCATATTTTATGGCTTGTTATTGAGGGTTTTGAATAAAGATTTGCATTTACATGCATAAAAAATTCAATTAACTCAGGAATTGTAAGAAAGATCATTTACAACGTCATAATGTCACTATTTGGATTATTGAACAACAAACAACAGATCCATTATTTTTTAACAAAATTTTGTTTAGTAATAAAGCTCATTTCACAGTAAATGGATTCGTTAATAAGTAAAATTGTTGTATCTATGGTGATGAAAATTCTCGTGTTATTCATGAAAAATCTCTACAGCCACAAAAAGTCACTCTTTGGTGTGTATTTTGGACAAATGAAATCATTCGACCATTTTTCTTGGAAGATAATACTGGAAATGCTGTTACTGTAAATGCTGAGCGATACCAATCAATGTTAAGTGACTTTTTATGGCCAAAATTAAATGATATTGATATTTCTGATGTCTATTTCCAGCAAGACGGTGCTACATGTCACAAAAATCGAGGAAACATTCAATTTTTGCGATCAAAATTTCATCAGTGTGTAATTTCATGAAATGCAGACTTCAAGTGGTCTCAAACACAATTAGATTTTTTTGTGAGCTTTTTTGAAAAGTCCAGTCTATGCTTACAAGCCACAAACAATTAATGACCTAAAAAACAGTATTCGAGTTGAAATTCGTGAAATAAATCTAGCAACATGTCGAAAAGTCACTGAAAATTTCGGTCTTCGAATTGATGCCTGCAAACGCAGTCGTGATGGAAATTTGAACGATATTCTATTCCACGTATAATTGTAATGAATCATACTGTTGATAAAAAGAAACAGCTTGAAAAAATTCAAAATAACTTGTGTTTTATTAAAAATAAACATATAGGCGCGTTTTTTTTTAATGACACTATACTTGAAAATAAAATACACTATACGTGAAAAGAAAGAGTACTTCATCAAAATAATGCAATACCACATGTGTTATAAACAGAGAAAACTTAAGAATTTTACGTATATTCTATATTCACCCATTATTGGGTGAATATAAAAGGTGTGCAAAATTCTTCAATTACTATTTATTCCGATATTTACAAAATTATATTAACACATTATGGTCCGCAGTATTTCGCGCTAGACTTCATCTAGAGTCCGGAGAATTTCGCAAAAAAATGCACAAAAATAACTTCTTCATAAAATCGATGTAATTCTTGAACCAATGAACATTTTGAAATGAAATTTCATATCTGCATATAAAAGGGTTCGATGCATATATACAAGTAAATATAATAGTGGTTTTCAATCTGTAATGAGTGTAACAGCGTGATAAAGTACAAAAAAGAGATGCTTTATTCTATATATAGAATATATTCTATACACAGAAGTTAGAAAAAAAATAAGAGAACCAATGTTGATTTAATTCAAAAAAAAAAAAAAAAAACAGAACTTTGCTAGGGATAGAGATTACTTTATCTAAAATATCTGAAATAATTTTTATAATTTACCAATATTTTGAATATATACACCACTATCAGTTGATGAAATTAGAAAAAATATAGCTTGTATATTTTTTGTTCGGTGTCAAAAGTTCATACAACGAAACGCGTTAACGCGTGAACGGACTTACAATAGTTAAACGCGAAACACGCGTCTAGGCGTAGCCGGGCGGTAGTGTGTTAATAGAGAAAAATCAAATTCATATGAAGAAATGAAATCATATACCATGAACTTTTTTTCATTCAAACCAATATTCTCTTATGATCATGGAATAAATAAACTTTATGGAAAATTAAATACAACACTAATAAATAATGAAAATTCATTGAATACGAAAAAAGGAAATATGTTCTTCCTTCATACATCAAAACCGAAAAAACTTTAAATCAACCTAATAAAAAAATTCCATATTTGATGTTAATATTTTTATTCAAAAATTTAATAAAATTATTTAAAAATAATAAATTAGTTAAATTTAATTTTCTGATTCATATTATGATTTTAAATTTTCTATATTAACTATATATTGTGTTTATTAAATTCGTTAAATAGATTTGTGTATTATATGGGTTTTTAATCGTTAATATATTTATTTGACTCTCAAAATAAATGATATTGTAATCAGTAAGGTATATATTTATTTACTAAAAAATAGAATTAAAAACGAAACATATGAAATAAAAATAGATATAATTACGAATAAAGAGAGATATAATTGTACTTACAATTTAATAAGCTGCGGTGGTAAAGACACAGGAACCGTGGTAAACTCTGCTGCACGACAGGATATTTCATGTAGATCAGGACTACATATACATTTAGTATAAATTCCCAAACAATATACATTATCTGCAGTACTACTAGATGATAATGGCATATATGAAGGCAATTTAAAATTGTTCATCGATGACAACGATGACGAAGAAACTGGCGACGCAGATGAAATGTACGACGAAGAGACACTATTTACGTTTACCACACACATTATGAACACAAAAAGAATACATTGAAACAATGATTTGATTTTCGACGGTCGTGACATTGTCCGTATCAATATTTCAATAAGTAATAATTGGTAATACTTCTGTAATTTAATCATACATTCACGTGAGGATTGAATCGAATTGTTATTTTGTACGTATGGTTTTGTTAGCACATTCAAAGAATGAAAATTAATAGGACCGTTCTCAATGTCATTTTGATTGGTTAATGCAAGCGTACGGAAAACATCGGGATCAGAATGTAGATACGAGAATGTTTTATTGTCTTTGTTTGCAAACGGAACTGTTGAATTTTCACACTCTCCTCGTACATTGTTCATAGATATCGCACAGTTCACTGTACTCTTCTCATTCGCACTCCTAATTACACTAAACTTTATATTTCGTTTGAATAATTTAACACTAGCTTTATATTTATATTCTCTATAACAACAATTGGACATTTTTGAACTTGTTATATCATTTAAATAATTTTTATCTAATATTAATTTACAATTATCTATGACTGGTAAATGTTTACAATTCATAAACTCCTGCGGTTTTATATTGTCACAGGTTTCGTTCTTAATTTTTTTTAAGGACGACTTTTCTTTTTTTATACACACATCACATTGGGGTTTTCGCATGAAAATTATTTCCGGCATCGTCTTTGCAAATCGTTTGCCGTTTGAACATTTGTCTATGACATCTTTACATTTATTTTCCATTGTTGAAATTGAATCTGGAAAACAAAACAGATTATAAAAATATATTTTTATTTAGATAAATTTATATTTTTTTTTATTTCATTTACGTTCTTATATATAAATATATAAATGTATGTATAAATACGAGGATCGTTTGATAAGTATGGTAAAAAAGTAAGAAAAACTAAATTGAGAAATTTAATTAAATTAATTGATTAATTAAATTAAAAACTAAATAAATTTACCATACTTATCAAACGACCCTAGTATATGTATGTATATATATATATATATAATGTGGCCTAAATGAGATTAAAGAATAATAGAGAATACAGTAATACCCCGAAATTACGCGATAGATGGGATCGACGAAAATCGCGTAAGTCGAATTTGCGAAGTCGAGGTACAACTTTGCATAAAAATACATTAAATTTTGTTTAATTGGGACCAAGGACTAACAAAAACACTAGTTTCGAAGAAAAATATTTGATAAAAATTGTAGTCCTTTATACATATTAAAAAAAAATAAAGGAGTTATCTAAGACGAAGTTATTTCGATTTCGATGGCGATGGCTTCATAAAATCTAACAAACTCGTCTGACGATACATTGTCAACTTTTTCCACGCAGAATTTCTTCGTAGCAAGATAATATTTTTTTTATTTCTTGCTTTGTAGCTATAACCCGTTCTTCGTTAAAGTCTACGTTTTCTAATATTTCTAAGTCTTTTTTAATTAGGCCGAGAGATTCTGTTAAGCTTGCAATTGCCATGTGCTTTTCTGGTGAAATCGGGTTTGAGGTGTCAGATTATTCAATAAAGTTTTCCTCACGCATCTCTATGAGCTCATCAATTGTCAGCTCCTGACTATGTGAATCCAACAGCTCGTTCACATCATCACCTTTGACTTCCAAATCTAATTGCCTGAAAAGATTGACATTTCTTCTATCAAATGAGCGACATGATCAGTTTCTGGCGTTGTTTCCATCTCAGTAATAATACCATGACGTTTACGATTTATGCTTGAGATCAAGGATTGAGCATTTTTCATAGCTTCGAGAATTCTTTCTACATCTTTTATGATTGTACTTAATGTAGATTCTCGTAGCTCAAACTTATTTTCCAATTTACAAATTTTTATTCTGCTATCAAAATCCTTGATAATGTTAAGTTTACATTCCAGAGATAAGGTTTTTCTTTTCTTGCTAGATGCAAAAGAATTAGATTTACTTCGTTTGGATGACATAATTTTTTTAAGTGTTTTAAAAATATAAAGCAAAATAATTTTAACTTCGTCACCATAGAGTGGGTTCGTGAATATAGAGTTTGCGCGAAACACGTCCAGCCGTATCATAGGAAGAGAAACACTAATGGTACGTGTGCGGTGAGGGACGAAGTGGAAGAGGAAAATTAAAAACCGCGTAACTCCGAGTTCCCGTAAGTCGAGGTATGACTACAGTAAATAATATTAAGAAAGTAATTGTATGTTTAGTAATTGTATTTTCACTCTCATTTATCTTTCTCTTTCTTTCTTTCGCTTTCTCTATCTCTCTTTAAATATATATATATATATATATATATATATATATATATATATATATTCATACATACATACATATGGTCATCCAAATGTGACGCCTAGATTTGTATTTTATTAAAAAGAAACATGTGTATAGTTTCTTTTTAATAAAATACAAATTTAGGCGTCACATTTGGATGATCCTATATATATATTGTAATAAGATTCAACTCAAGTCAATTTTATCTAATAAATACATTGCAATCGAAATGAACATCAACTAATGTTTGTTATAAACAAACAAAATGGACAATAATAATTAAAGCACATTATACAGAATGATTTTTAAGCGTGATATAACTTTAAAATTCCTATCCAAAG
Organism: Neoneuromus ignobilis; assembly: GCA_029203775.1. Classification (NCBI taxonomy): domain Eukaryota; kingdom Metazoa; phylum Arthropoda; class Insecta; order Megaloptera; family Corydalidae; genus Neoneuromus; species Neoneuromus ignobilis. The sequence goes on along the minus strand of CP092088.1, from coordinate 12,438,086 downwards.
TTCTATGTACATACACACGCACATACACCCACATACACATACACACACACACATATAAAAGGTTTTTTTTTCGGTAAAATAAAACTTTCGATAGGGATTCAATTGAAAGTTCTATCTCGTTTAAAGAAACACCTATATTTTTCACGAGTTTAAAATATTTGATAAAGAATAAAAATCTTTAAATGGAAATCCGAAATTATAAAATTTCAAAAACGTGCAAATAAATAGGTAATAAAATATTATTTTAAAATTCATTGAACATATATTGTACAATTATAGTTCAAGAACAAATTATAAATACAAATTGTTATAACAAGATAAACATACAAATATTGTTAGGGAAATAATAACGTATTTAATTAATGAAATTATTTCGAAGTACCTTTTTTTGTAGTTTCAAAATGACTTTTTTGTAATATTTATAAAATTATTTTTAATAGAAAAAAAACAAAACGTGTTTTAATCTTTAATTTAAATAAATTCATTAAAAATTAAGGATATAAAAGTAAATAACTTAAAATATCAACATTATTTAAAATATTGTTAATATATATATATATATATATATATATATATATATATATATATATATATAACATTTAGAAAATTAGAAAAAAATATTTTTTGTAACAAAACATAAGCGAATATATCTGAAAACTGTTAAAACAGGGTAGCATTTAGTAATAAAAGTCAATATTTCCAATTCACAATATGAAAATATTAACAAAAAATGTTATAAATTCACAACAATTATTATTTCATTGTAAATTAAAAACATATTATTTATATAACATTTAAATCGTTTTTAATGTTATTTTGTCAATAATAAATAATTATTACTCTAAACAAACGTATTAAATACACTAATTTATGATTTAAAATTGGTAAAAAAAGGTTTATAATAACATTATATATATATATATATATATATATATATATATATATATATATATATATATATATATATATACACTGATGTGTAAAAATATTCGCCATATGGGTAACATAAGCAATTTATTGATATAATGTTATATAATAAAGTCGTGAAGTTAAAAAAATTTGTTTTTATTTAATTGATATTAAATATAATATCCATAAGAAAAAAACACAAAAAACAATAATTAATTCTATTATATAGTAGAAATTGTTAAATAAAAACAGGTTACATTTTTGAATATGGCGAATACCTTTACACGTCAGTGTATATACATATATATATATATATATATATATATATATATATATATATATATATATATATATGTATATATATATATATATATATATATATATATATATTTCATATTAACGATAATACATATTTAATCTCAACATTTTACATTCTTTAGAGAATAATGTATTATGATTTTCAAACATATTTTATTTGTATTAACTAAAAATGAAACTACTTATTTTTTTAAAAAAATGTATTCTACAGTTAATATTTTGAAAGAAAAGATTATAAAATTAAAGTAAGTAAGAACAAAATCTAAATCCTAATATTTAACGTGAATATAAATTGTAATAAATTTCTTAGTGTATTTTCAGTTGTCAAGTTTTATATTTAACACACAAATTTATATACACACACAAACACATGCACACATACATAAATATATATATATATATATATATATATATATATATATCTATACATATATACAAAAAAAGTAATCCTCCTAAGGAAGTAAATTCTAATGTCCTGACCAGGTTGGTGAATAATCAAATACTAATGAATGGTGACAATCAATGACTCTTTCATCCAACAGTTTACTAATATAGGCTGTACCAAGTGAAAATGAAAGATAGTAAAGAATAGTTAATAATATTGATAAATTTAATTTATGTCCAAACATTCAGTCTAATTTGGGCCCCCTATATAAGCTGATATAATAAAGTAATATACATATTTTAAAACTTATAAAAATATTATCTGTGAACTAACAAGTATAAGAATGATGTATTATATACATATATATACATATATATATATATATATATATATATATATATATATATATATATATATATATATATATATGTGTGTGTGTGTGTGTAATATTAAAGAAGAATATAAATTTGCAGAAAGAAATGTTAGAACTTAACTATAAATAGTTAAAAAAAGATCACTATTCAACTAAAGTTCATAGATAACTGGAAACTATTTTAACTAAAAAATTGTCTTAAACCGATAATAAAAACTCAAATCTATGGACACATTGATGTCAATGTTCAATTTGTTTGAATTATAAAAATATACTTACTCAATGATTTATATTTAAAAATTAAAACAACTACAAATTTTAATGTGTTAAAATGATTTATATTTGCAAAAAAATGATAATTTTAATTATTGGTAATATTTTTAATTAAAAAAGATTCAAATATAAACTAATACATTATTATGATAATGATAACTATCATTTTCATAGAAATAGAAACCAGAATCGAGTGGATCACAAATTAAACAAAAGTTATGGATGTTACAGCAAAAGTGGCAAATTTTAAATGAAAAATAGCAAGAAGGGAATACCACAATAAATTATTGACTAGAAATATAAAAAGGTCCACACCCATGATTATATGGGACAGAGGCATAAAAAAACGTCTGAATGGACTGGAAGAGAAGGGCATTGAATAAATTGAAATGGAATATTTTGGGAAAAGCTTTTATCCAGTAATAGAGAGAGAGAGAAAAGCTTTTATCCAGCAATAGAGAGAGAGAGAAAAGCTAATGATGATTATCATCATAGTTATAATTTTTTTTATTCGATACTCGATGATCCAATTTTCTTCCATTTCACACCAACAAATAAACTTATATATATATATATATATATATATATATATATATATATATATATATAGATAGATAGATAGATAGATAGATAGATAGATATAGGGTCATTCAAATGCGACGCCTAGATTTGTGTTTTATTAGAAAGAAACAAAAAAAATATACACACGTTTCCCTATACACCACCCTACACACAAGTTTCTTTTTAATAAAACACAAATTTAGGCATTACATTTAGATGACCCTATATATATATATATATATATATATATTTATACATTAAACTAAAATCTTGTTTACATTTAAACACAAACTGAAATATAAATATTAATATATAACTTTACTCATCTATGTATATTATGTTATAAATATAAGTTACAAACAATCTTATCTAAGTTATAAATATTAAACGTTTTATTTGATGTCCTAAAACCATGCTTTGAATATTTCATACTCCAATAATATTAAAATTAATTTGTTATTCAAAATCGTTTATTAAATTAATTAAAAAATTATAATTAAAAAAAATTAAATTCTTTAAAGTTGAAAATATTTCAATTTAGCCATAATAAAAAGTAGTTCAAAGGTGTCATAGTAGACGAATATAATAAATAACGAAAAACATTCTAATGCAATTTTGCTAAAAAAATTAAAAACATATATCATCTCAAACTGTCACAATGCACAAATAACACTTTTGTAATTTTATAATTCTATATACCATTTTCAGACAATTAAACGCAAGTCAGTTATCTGATTACTTAGAAATAGTATGTTCTGTTCTAATTTCAGTTCTATTTTAAATCCATGCAAACAAAGACCACAATTTTCTTTAAATGCAAATCAATTTCTTACTATATAATTGAAACTTGCCTAATGTCTCCATTACATTGTGATTGTTATACAAGACGTATTTTTCTATTTTCAAATAATTATCTCCAAATAAGACATTTTTTATCTTTTAAAAATCATTCTAAAACACTATTTCATACATACACATGAAAATATATATATATATATATATATTATCTCCAAATATATATATATATAGATATACAGAGAGAGAGAGAGAAAAGAGAGAGAGTTTTAATTGTAATAGAACTTTGAATTGAATCCTATAAAAGTTCTATCTAACCTAAAACACCTATTTCATATATATATATATATATATATATATATATATATATATATATATATATATATGTGTGTGTGTGTGTGTGTGTGTATGTGTGTGTGTGTGTGTGTGTGTGTGTGTGTTTTAGTTTGAATAGAACTTCCTATAGGAATTTAGAATATTTTATAAAAATAGTTGCAGAAATAATGTGTGTGAATTTTATTTTACGATAAAAAATATAAAACAATGAAATATATAAAAACGAAATTTTAAAAACAGTTAGCTTTTAACTAATTTGTAAAAATTTATATTCTATACACTTTTTCTTAAAAATATTCTAAATATGTTCATATGGAACTGCAAAATAGAAAAAATAAAAACATATAAATAATATAACTTCATAAAGATAAATAAATAAATAAATAAATATATATATATATATATAAGGTAAAAAGGATTTTTGCAAAATATTTATCATTACTTCGGCTTACGTTTTCTTAGAAACAAATTATTGATATAGAAAAAGGATTCATACACATATATATATATAATATATATATATATATATATATATATATATATATATATATACAAACATATATACATATGTGAGTATATAATTGTTTTAACAAAATATATTGTTGTAAATACATGTACAAACATTAATATATCAACATGACTTTTTCAGCAAAATATTCAATAATCTCTTATTATTTGTTTTGGTTCACTTATACGAATTTCCGTAGCAATATTATCGAAATACGAAAGAACATAGTTATTCTGTTTACCGTAATATTTAAATATATTCTCAGAGCGCTAAGAAATTTTCCAAGCACAATTAGAATTTTATGCGGGCTAAAAGAAATTAACATTGTCATATAAATGTCTGTAACATATTAAATTCTGCAGTACGTAGCTAATGAATCTTGTTTTAATACTTTGATTAGTAACTAATAAAAATATCTCAAATTGTTGTTTTTTAAAAAATACGTTTTTTATTACACAGAGTAAATTTTATTTAAATAATTATTAAGTAACTTAATATTTTTTGCCAATATACTAACAGTATTGTAATGTTTCAAATAATACATATTGTACAATATAATAAATTAATTTTGTATCTCATTTTTAATAATTATATTTCTTTACAAACACATTTTTTACATATTTAAATGTAAACAAGTGATATATATATATATATATATATATATATATATATATATATATATATATATATATATATATATTCTTCATCAACCCGCCTGATAAGCATGGTGAGAAAAACCAAATACTAGTGAATGGTAACATTCATTGTGGTTTTCGCCTAGCAATGAGCTGATAAAAGCTGATATAAAACACAAACACATAAACACACACATTTATATTTATATATATATATATATATATATATATATATATATATATATATATATATATATATATACCCGTCCCTCAATTTACGCGGAGTATCCGTTCCACGTGGATTTGCTTTACGCGAATGAGAATCGCGTAAATTAAGTCTGTCATACAATAGAAACAATATTGGAAATAAAAGCTAGTAAAGTTGTAGAAATACATATTTATTTCACATAGCTTAACAAAAAAATAATGACGTTTTAGAACAAAAGTAGATAAATTTTATTCGGTGTCACTATCACTACTGTAATTC
>CP092088.1:12392506-12427506 GCA_029203775.1 Neoneuromus ignobilis | reverse complement strand
CAGTAACAACAACGCTGCCCGATGCCGCCTCCGGCCATCCTTCACCACCTCCACTCAGTCCTCTTTCTCTCTATCGCAGCTCCTCGAAACCGCTCGCGGCCGATCGACAATCTCGATATGTTACTATATACACATTCCTATACCTTTTATCGTATCAAGGTGGCCACGAAATTTCATTCATTTATCGTGAGTCGTTGCGAAAAAAGTACGTCATTTCTATTGAGTGATTGCAAAAATAATGTCATTTTTATACAATCTCGTCTTTAGTCAAGTAAAGGAACAAAGTAACTTTGTACGAGACGAAACTTTATTTTGACTATCTTGTCGTTTGATTTTATTTACGTACTTTTTTTCAATTTTTTTTCGATTTGCTTAAGGCAATTTTCTCTATTTAAATCAAAAACAAGCAATAAGATGAGAGTCAAGATCAAGTTATCTTGTAATAAATGAAACACAAAGGTGAATACGTGAGTACAAACACACACACACACCACACATTCACACATTCACACACATACACACACACACACACACACACACACATATATATATATATATATATATAGAGAGAGAGAGAGAGAGAGAGAGAGAGAGAGAGAGAGTCATACAAATGTAACGCTTAAATTTGTGTTTTATTAAAAAGAAACATGTAAAAAGGATAGTTTATAGGAAAACATGTGTATAATTTCTTTTGTTTCTTTTGAATAAAACACAAATCTAGGCGTCACATTTGGATGACTTTATATAATGTATAGCTTTAGTCTGGAAACTAACGGAACTTTTGAAATAAAAGACATAAGAAGTTATTTATTCATCAATATTTATTTTGTCGCCTTCAAAGTACTCACCATTGAAAGCAATGTACATATACCAACGCTTCTTCCAGTCCTCGAACGATCCCGTGGACGCGCTTTGTGGTATAGCGTTCAGTTCACGTAATGAATTTTCTTGTATGGCTTTAACCCAGGGATTTCCAACCTCGTGCCAGCGGACGCCATGGCGCCCGCGGACCGATTTGTATGCGCCCGCCACTATTCGACCGTGACAGAATTTTTTTCACAAACACTAATTAAAAAGAGAATTTGAAGAGAGATTTATGCAGTTTACAAATATCGAGTCAATTGTCTTCTTCTGTATCAATCCTTTTATTTGCCAAATAAATGTAATGGAACTAGCCGCATGTATTGCAGATTTTGTTCAGGGGAAAGCAGAAGAATTAGAGTTAGAAATTTTGGACCTTAAGAATGATATTTTGCTAAAATTCTTATTATCAGAGGACTTATGGAACATAGTCGACAAAGAAAGATTCCCATTTTTGAAAAAAGCGGCATATAAAATCAAATCGTTTTTCGGGTCAACGTATTTATGCGAATCGTTGTTTTCAAACATGAATTTAATAAAATCACGATATAGATCTCGACTCACCGATGAGCATCTTTATAATTGTTTGCTAACAGGATTATCGTCATACTCTCCTAATTACGAGGCACTGGCCAATGAAATGCAATGTCAAAGATCATACTGACAGATTGATATTTTTTTTTAATGTTTTCTTTTATGTTTTTTTAAATGATTTCTTTGTATGTGTGTTTATTGTTTACTTTGTATTACGTTTTGTATGTACGTTTCTTTGTGTGTATGTAATTTGCACTATAATTTTATTATTTTGAAATTATTTTTGTTTATTATTTTTTATCCTTGGTCAATTATAAATATCCTTAAAAAATAGCTGGTGCCCGCCGCCCTGCCGATATTTTAGAATGCGCTCTAGGGTATAAAAAGGTTGGGAACCCCTGCTTTAACCCATTCGTTTCCGCGATCCCCAAATGGGGACTTGAATTTTTTTTAATTACAATAGGATTATATTAAATAAAATTTGTATTCGTTAAATACGCATATCTTCTAGTTTTCAAAATAATTTTTTGTTTTAATGTTGTCTAACTTGTAAAAGTATTTGATATATAAATTTATAACCGATGCAGTAAAATGATGTTTTAATATTTACATTGTTTTCTAGTGAACTTTTTGTTCGTATTTTTTTCTTTTTTTGGCAGATTCGTGTGTGAGACTACTAACACATCCTTTGAGTTGATAGCACAATAATTTATAAGTATATTTAATACTTATTATAAAAAATATACTATAAAATATATTGATCTCCATTTGGGGCTTATGGAATGTGCTATGATATAAAATTGATAATATTTAAGTATTTTAGTAATTCATAGTTTTTTTTTTACTTTTGCGGTTTTCGGGACAGTATTATACTGGTGTGAAGATGAAGATCTGAATCTTACCTCCGTTAGAAACTGTATGCCAAAACACAGGTTTTTAGAAATAGAAAGAAATTTGCATTTTAACGACAGTAGTTCCATAATTGCCATGGAAAAGGAAGATAAGCTATTTAAAATTCGACCTGTGATTGACAAATTGAATTCGAATTTTAAAAAGTTCTAAATATTTACTCAAAAGCTTTCAGTCGATGAGCAAATGATAAGATATTATAGACATCACTTTTTGAAACAATTTATTAGAGGAAATCCAATCAGATTTGGTTTCAAACAATGGGCCATGTGCTGCTCTGAATCTGGGTATTGTTTTCATATGGATATTTATGAAGGAAAATGTGAAGAAGAACAAGTTGTGAGTGGTGTAGGAGCCTCTGTAATAATGAAGATGACTTCTTTTCTGCAGTATCCATCAGAATATGAAATATTTTTCGACAACTTCTTTACCAGCTTTGAATTATTATTGAAATTGAAAGAACATAATATAAAATCGACTGGAACAGCACGGTATAATAGAATGAATAAGTGTCCCTTAAAATCTGATAACATAATGAAAAAAGAAGAACGTGGAGCATACAATTATTGTTATGATGAAAGTAATAACATTTTTGCATTAATTTGGAATGACTATAACTGCGTCAAAGTTCTGTCAAATTATTTAGGACTATAACCTTTAGAAAAAGTGAAAAGATATTCTAAGAAAGAGAAGAAAGAATGTCGAATGGATAGACCAAACATTGTAGAACAATATAATAAATATATGGGTGGGGTTGACAAGCTGGACTGGATTGTCTAAAAGTATCGCCTTAAATTTAGAGGTAAGAAATGCTATTTTCTTCTTTTTACAAATGCCATTGATGTTGTTGTTGTTAACACCCATGCTCTTTATACTGCTTCGAATAAAAACATCTCGTTATCAGACTTCAGACGCAATATTGCAAGAACATTTATGAAAAAGAATCATTATCCAATCCTTAAGTCACTGGAAGACCCAGTTCAAGCATAACAAGGAAAAGCCTTGTACCTGAAGGTGTGTTATATTTGATCCAATTGGACATGTATTGGAAAGGACCTGTGAGGGAAAACAAAGGAAATGTGCCACATGTGACACAAATGTGCGCAAGCAGTGTAGAAAATGTAATATAGGACTATATATCGAATGCTTTCCTGTTTGGCATAAAATATGAGTTTTTCTTGTGTTTGTAATACTTTTTGTTTTTTCAAAATTTTTGTAACTGGAAATTCCATGAGCTCCAAATGGGTATCAATACAAAATGTTAAAAAAAACTATTTTTTTAAATATACAAGTAAAGTAACCTAAATTTCATTATCTAATTCCATTTTCAACCCTAATACACCAAAAATATGAAATTTTTTTTTTTTGAAAGGTAATGGGTTAATCGTCTCAAAACGATGCCTTCGGAGCGGTAACTTGAGTTTTGTGAGTATAAAAGTGTCGCACGGAGCCATATTAGGTGAATACGGAGTTTTCGGAACGATACAGGTGATACTTTTGGTGGTTCCTTTGTAAAAAAATTACTGTTCTTGTCATCATGCGAGAAACGACGCGTTTCATGTCCAACACTTCAGCCAAAATGACATGGCATTGAGTTTTTGAAATTCCCACCTCAGCTGATAACTCTTTTTTGAGTACCAATGCCTTGACTTGGGTGACGTGTTCTTCGTCAGTTCATGTCGATAGGCGTTCACATCATGGTTCATCATCGACGATTTCACGGCCTTTTTTGAACGCCTTATGTTACTCTGAAACTCTTGTTCGCGATAGACAATCCTCAAGGTATGCCTTTCTTAACATTTCCATCGTTTATGTGAAGTTTATTTGATTCGCAACACAAAAGTTAATGCTAATTCTTTGATCAATTGATTTCGACATCATAAAAATCGCTGTAAACAACAATCACCGTCTAACAAATACCGCTGTAAATTATTTACTAAAAACATAATCTCATGAAATTTGACACAGATATCATCGACAGATGTACCAACTTAAGAAAATTCCCACCTAATATTCCACAAATGAGAAAGTTCCGTTAGTTTTCGGATTTATGTACATATATATATATATATATATATATATATATATATATATATATATATATATGTGTGTGTGTGTGTGTGTGTGTATGTGTATGTGTATTTATATATCAAATTTCAGTACAACAGACCACCTGCATATCTTACAACACATACAAGAAAAATACAACGAATACGAGCAACCCCTATGTTTGGCTTTTGTAGATTTTGAAAAGGCGTTCGATTCGGTCAATACATCATCAACTTTCTCATCTCTAAAAGAGCAAGGAATTAATAAAACATACATGAATTTGTTGAAGAAAATATATAAAAGTTCATCAGCGCAAATTAAAATACACGACCTATCAGACAAAATAAAAATAGAGAAAGGAGTTAGACAAGGAGACAGTTTATCACCAAAAATATTTAATGCAATTTTAGAACAGATCATAAGAGACGCAAATTTTGAAAATAAAGGAATCAAAGTAAACGGAGAATATCTGTCACATCTAAGATTTGCGGATGATATACTACTTATAAGTGAAAAACCGGAAGAATTACAAACATTACTCGAAACCCTCTTAGAAAAAAGCCCAAGAGTAGGGTTAAAAATAAATATGGGAAAAACTAAGGTCATGTTCAATAATTTCGCTGAAAGAAGAAAAATACAATTAGAGAATCAGTACCTGGAAAAAGTGGAAAAAGCGAACTATAAGATACGATGGTGATTTATGGCCAGATATCAAAACGAGAATCAGAGCTACATGGGCAACATTTGGGAGACTAAATAGTATAATGAAAAGCAATATACTAATCAGCTTAAAAATAAAGGCATATAACCAATGTGTACTACCGGGCTTTACGTATGGAGCAGAAACTTGGATTTTAAACGTAAGAATGAAACTGAAACTGATAACTGCCCAGAGAACCATGGAAAGAATAATGTTAGGAATTTCTAAACTGGACCGAAAAACAAGTAAATGGATAAGGGAACAAATAAAAGTAATTGATATAATAGAGCAAGTTAAATCGTTGAAATGGACATGGGCAGGACATATAGCGAGAAGAGAGGACAACAGATGGACGAAGATTATTACGGAATGGAGACCAAGAGATAAAAAGAGACCTAAAGGAAGACCACATCAAAGATGGAGAGATGAAATTGTGAAGTATTGCGGAGGCCAAGGTTGGATGAGATTGGCCAGCGACAGGAAAGAATGGAAGAGAATGGCTCAGCAAGAGATTTATTTAAAATATATTATATATATATATATATGTGTGTGTGTGTGTGTGTGTGTGTGTGTGATGTATTTATGATTATTTATTTAAAATTTATAATTACAATTTTGCTCTTATTTTTTTCTATTTATCACAGATATAAATACAACAAATATTAGTAAATATATTTGCATTTATTATTTAAATTTTAATCAATATTTCTATTAAATATAATTTGTAACAGATCATTACAAAGTACTGTATATGATTATATATTTAATAATTATTATTAGTTTATGTGAGATTTATTTAAAATTTATAATTTCAATTTTGCTCTTATTTTTTTTCTATTTATCAGAATAAATACAAAAAATATTATTAAATATATTTGCATTTATTATTTAAATTTTAATCTATATTCCTATTAATAAATACAGTCGGGTTTCTTTTTATGTGGATTTTTTTCGCGATTTAAAAATATGCAGTACATATTCCATGCAAATTCGGATGTGTTGCAAACAGTGCCCATCTATTTAAACATTGACATTTTCATATAAAATCATTGCTTTGACATATAAAATTAGTAAAGAAGGTTTTCATAACTTTAACCAGGATTATGTTGACGAATTGCTTATAAATAATGTCTTAAGTGACAATAATATTATTGGTATAAGTTTACACATCGTTGAAGATCCAGAAAGCGATAGTGATGCGGAAGAAAAACCAGTCCCCCTTACTACAAATATAATTCGAGAAGGTCTTCAACCTTGCAATAAATTGTAAAATCATTTTCTTAATGATATAAATTCTGGACGAGTCTTTAAATTCTAATGTGAACTGAGTATCTATATATCTGGATATAGCGAAATGTATAAAAAATCAGTAAAATTATCATCCCAAAGTTAAATTATTTATTACATTGACAGAGGGAAAAAAGTAAAAAAGAACATGCATGTGTTAATTCTGTTTTTTTTTTTGTAAAAATCCATTCCCTTTACTATGCAGATCTAATGCAGAGATTATCTCTTTTAGTGATGAAAATGATTTGAAACCAGTTCACAAACGGTGCCGAAAATTGTAAGATAGCGGCAATAATTCTGATAAAAAAATGTAAAAAGAATTCTTTCTTTTCAATAAAATCAAAATAAATAAAGTTTGAAAATTGATTTATTTAAAGTGTCATATCAATTTCTTTTAAATTTTCAAAATAATTTGTTAGGCATTCCTATTTTATTGAATTTCTATAATATTTTTAAACGTATTTAAGTTAATTTGGACTTATTGCTATGGTTTTATACTGTTTTAGATAATGGAACTTAATCATATGGAACATATTTTAAATTATGGAATATATGCCTTATTTTTCAACTTAAGTTAAGTCTTTTTTGTAAAAATTTTTTATATGCTGTTTTCTGTGGAATGTATTTACCGCATAAAAATGACTCGACTCTATATATAAAATTTCCACATAAAATTCAAAAATAATAAAGAGTAATAAATAGTAGTAAGAAAGTAAATGTACATCTTAACCCTTTAATCTCATTTGGATCACACTATATATATATATATATATATATATAAATATTTAAACACGCACATACGTATATATCTGGGTATATAACTATGCATTGAGATTTTTATGTTATTTATACTAATAAAATATTCATGAAATGTCATTCATTTGCATAAATTGTTTCTAAAATTTAATTCATTGTAGTCGCATTAAATTGTCTTTTTTATTCAAATGCAAATTTATATTTGATAAAGATTAAAATATTTATTTAAAGATATTTTATATGGTATCACATTCTATATATAAACACAATCGACACACACACTCTCTCTCTCTCTCTCACACACACACACAGAGACGTATATATATATATATAGTATATTGCGTTTAATTCTAATTCATTATTTTTTATGTTAAAGTAATATAGTTTTTTTTATCAATGCAACATTTGATAAAAATTATAATATAACATGTAGTATGAAGTTTAATTATCCTCAAATTATATTATAGGTATCTTATTTTTTTACAATATTATTACTTAATTTGTAATTCAAAATATGTATAAGATATTATTGTAATGTTAACATTTAATTTTTATACAAAAATAGACTTTAAGATTATGTGATTGATAGTTTTATTTCATGGAATACTAAAAACAATTTGAATGAATTTAAAAAAGTATCTTTAATAGCAAATATAAGTAATTATCCAATCTATTGATATATTTTTTAAAAATTAAAATTATGGCCTAGTTTTTTAAATTATAAAAAACTACTATCTCCAATGTCCCTTTTTCATATTATTTAATATATATATATATACATATAAATATATATTTATATATATATATATATATATATATATATATATATATATATATATATATATATATATAGGTTATATATATATATATATATATATATATATATATATATAAATATATTTATATATATATATATATATATATATATATAGGGTTTTCAAATAAGAATATCAAAGCATTGACAGCTGGTGGCAGTCATGTTTAAATTTATTTAAGCTCATTTTGACATTTCAACTCAGTATAGTTTGATAAATTATCATAGAACGTTTAATACTTCAACAACGCTTAGAAATTGTAAAAACTTCAATAGATTTATTGAAACAAAAGTTCAATGAGTCCATTATTTCATAAAATGAACCCATCAATTGGCTACCAAGATCATGTGATCTAACTCCATTTGATAATTTTCAGTGAGGTTATGTGAAATTATTAATTTATATTGATAAACCACAAACAACAGAAGCATTAAAAATAAATATTGAGCATGTAAATTATGAAATTGAACCACAATTATGTGAAAGAGTAACTAGAAATTGGACTAAACAAATGCAATATATTAAGCGAAGTCGTGGTGGTCATATGAGTAAAATTGTGTTTCATCAATAATGTATAAAATGTACTTAAAATTAAAAAAACTAAATAATTAATTAAATACTTTTTGTTTTATTTCTATTTAAACTTCTGAAAAGTTTATTGGAAAACCCTATATATAAGAACAATGATTATTACATTAAAACTATGTCAATTCGCTACTGAATAGAGAGGTTTCTTTAAGTTTCTTAAATTCATTACTATATTCTATAACTTATAAATTTAATTTACTTTCAATATAGATTTTTAATAATATATATATATACATATATATATATATATATATATATATATATATATATATTGTATTATAATTATAAACTTTATAGATTAAATAATTATTTGAAAAATAATATATTTGAAAGTTATAATATCAATATTTTTCGAATTTTATGGATAATTACAAAACAACTATTTCTTTTATTATGCTATTATTAGTAGGTTTGGTGTACATTATGTGACTACATAATTGCTAACTCTTTCACAGTATTTATACATATAATCACACAAATGAATTTTTTAAAAGTCCATAACCAATATATATATATACACCCGTCCCTCAATTTATGCGAGTTTTTTTTACGTGGAAAATTATACCTCTATTTCCGCGGAACTTTTTTTACGCGATATTGATTTACGCGGCACTATTTATACGCGGTCAGATAGATTTCATTTTATATAATTTTTCATGGAATTTATTATATATCAGAGTGACAAAAATTCTTATTCGAATGTATAAAAGCACGATATAAATATATAAAAGGTTAATTGTTTTGAATTACAGTAGCATTAGTGACACCGAATAAAATTTATCTACTTTTTTTTTCTAAAACGTCATTATTTTTTTGTTAAGCTATGTGAAATAAATATGTGTTTCTACAACTTTACTAGTTTTTATTTCCAATATTTTTTCTATTATACTGACAGACTCAATTTACGCGATTTTCATTCGCGTAAAACAAATCCACGTGGAACGGATACACCGCGTAAATTGAGGTAAGGTGTATATACTATTCGAAAAAAAATATCAGTGAATTATTTAAAAATTCTCAAGTTTAGTTAGCACACATTCAACTTACAAAAATACATATGTGGACTATATTTGAAATAATTTTATTATAATATACAATATTATTGAAATTCATCAAATATGTTTTTTGGAAAAATTGTTTACATTTACATTGAGCGTCGAAATAACTTTGTGTAATATGATTAGGAAACAAATACGTATTTTACAAATTTCTATTCTTTTACCAATTTAATATTTTTTAACTTTAAATCGACAATATGACTATAAAATATTATTATATATACTTATATATATATATATATATATATATATATATATATATATATATATATATATAAATATTCCAAAGCGCAGATTATTGTGTATTCTATTTCGTTTTATTATTATTGAGCACTCTTATAAAATAACAACTATTTAAAAAAATTCCATAACTTGAAGTTAATATAATATAATATTTATTAAATATTCAATCGATTTCTTAATTAAAGATGGCACGAGCTTGGACTTGAGTTCATGACATTTTGCCAAGAATTCCTCACAGTAACCATTTGGTTATGATTATGTTTATTATAGGTACACTATTAGTGTATATATATATATATATATATATATATATATATATATATATATACAAACAAATACATACATTTAAAAATAGTAGTCTCTGTCAAAATTTATTAAATGGTAGTTATATTATCAGTTATACAAGCTCAGGTCATATTATTATTTCTCTATAAATTGTTTTTGATTTTCTAAAATTCATATTTTTATAAATTAAAAATTAATAAATCATGTAGGGTTTCCAAATAGGATGAGGGGGTTTAAACAATTTATAATAATATAAAATAGCCCAAAGAAGATTGAAGGTTTATATATTCATTTATATATTACATTCTTTAATTTTATAATCTTATTTGAACCATATATATATATATATATATATATATATATATATATATATATATATATATATATATATATATATATATATATATATATATATATATATATATGTCATATGTATTTTCAAAATATGAATATGCATATATGTATAGGCATATGCAATACAAAATAATTGAATAAATTTCACATATGTATTCACACAGTATATATTCAAGTGCTAATACTACAAAAGTTTATATCAGGCCAAAACCAACAGTTATATATAGGTGTTTTTTAAGAGTTTTAGTACTTTAAACTGAATCCCTATCAAAAGTTCTATCCAACCTAAAAAATACCTTATATAATATATACAAACACAAACATGCACACACACACATGTATATCTATATCTATATCTATCTATCTATATATATATATATATATATATATATATATATATATATATATATATATATAGAGAGAGAGAGAGAGAGAGAGAGAGAGATAAAGGTATTTTTTAGGTTTAATAGAACTTTCTCTAGGGATTCAATTTAAAGTTCTAGCACGCTTAAAAAAACATTTTCTCAATCTCTCTCTCTCTCTCTCTCTCTCTCTATATATATATATATATATATATATATATATATATATACAATTAACCTTTTTCTCTCCACTACTTCATGAAAGTGTCACCATTTTTTTTCATTTTGACCAATCCAATGCTTTTGTCTTCCAGACCATTCCAACGAATAGATATCTCTGTATGAATTTCTTAGTACGCAATTTTATGTATCTAAGAAAGTAATCACCATTTTTTCATTTTGATCTATCAATGCTTTTGTCTTCCAGACCTCTTTAGATATTTCTGTATGAATTTCTTAGTACGCAATTTTATTTATATTAGTTTCTAATAAACAGTTTCTTTTATATATCTGTGTTATTCTCTTTTTGTATTTATATATATATATATATATATATATATATATATATATAAACAGCTTATGTTAACCTACTATTGAACGAAAACCTCATTGAATATTACCATTCACTGGAACGCTAATCAAACAGTTTTTAGAGGATATACATATACATATATATATATATATATATATATATATATATATATATATATATATATATATATATATATATATAAATCGAAAATAAATCTTAGTTTAACTGTAAATTGAGTGATTAAAATTACAAAAAGTGCATTAATTTTTAGTAATTGTTCATTTAAACATTTCCTATAATAATTTTTTTTAAAAAAATTCCAGACTCATTAAAATTCATTTTACTTATGATTTTATCAAAAACTATTGCGTGTTATTAATTCAAATTTTGTACAAATATTCATTAAAATTTTTAAAATAGATTAAAAATTTAAATTCTATTAGAATCTATTTAAAATCTAAAGTTTCAAAATATATTGTGTATTACAAATGCCATATATTATTCTCAGTATGAAATTATATATGATTCTTAGTATTATATAAAACTTAAATAAATTAAAAAATTGATCAATTTTTATTCTCATTTCAAATTCACCTTTATTGATATTGAGTTATTTAATTATATATTAAGTTATGTATTATGAAATGACTGATTTTTCAATTGGAAATCAAAGAGAAATCCGAATTCATTTTATACGACCTAATATATATATATATATATATATATATATATATATATATATATATATATATATATATATATATATATATATATAAGGCCATCCATACGTGACGACTAGATTTTTGTTTGATTAAAAAGAAACTGTGTATAGGGTGGTGTATAGAGAGACATGTTAATAGTTTTTTTGTTCCTTAATTTGTTTTTTTAATAAAATACAAATCTAGGCGTCACATTTGGATGATCCTTCATATACAAGGTTCGTTTGACAAGTATGGTAAATTTATTTATTGTTTAATTTAATTAATTATTTAATTTAAGATAAATTTTTAATTTTGTGTTTCTTACTTTTTTACCATACTTATCAAACGACCCTCGTACACTGACTCACAAAAGTATTCACCATATGGGTAACATAAAAAATTTATTAATATGATTCAATAAAGTCGTTAAATGAAAAAATATATATTTAATTGATAATAAATTCATTAAAAAAATATTCATTATTCATTAAAAAAATATTATTATTCATATGCAAAACAATATTATTATTCATAAAAAATATTATTATTAAAAAAATATTATTATTCATAAACAATATACATATATATTTTATATTTCATTAAAAAAATACAAAAAATAATAATTTTTTTTTTTTAATTTAATGACTATTGAATTATATCAATAAATAGCTTATATTACCCATATGGCGAATACTTTTGTGCATCTATGTATATATATTATAGTTTAAATCTAATATATTTTTATAGTATCAGAAAGTTTTTGTAAAATAAACCCCAATTTATGAAATCATAATTATATATATATATATATTAAACTTTTTCTTATAAATTTAAAAAAAAATAATTCAATATGTTATATATAAAATAGT
Source organism: Neoneuromus ignobilis (assembly GCA_029203775.1). Taxonomy (NCBI): domain Eukaryota; kingdom Metazoa; phylum Arthropoda; class Insecta; order Megaloptera; family Corydalidae; genus Neoneuromus; species Neoneuromus ignobilis. The sequence goes on along the minus strand of CP092088.1, from coordinate 12,414,603 downwards.
TGATTATATTACATCATTATTAGTTGATGAATTATTAAACTACAATATATTTATCTATACTTGTATGCGTAAAAATGATTCATATATACATACATATGTATTGAAATTATTTTTTAAATTTCAACAGTATATATTTATAATTCTCATCAATGAAATTCATTTCTAAACAACAAAGTAAATAATTTAGTATCCAATATATTACTTATTCTACCTGTGTGATGCTACATTACACAACTTTTTTTATTAATGTATTATAATATTTAAATAGATAATATATTATAAATATACGATATTTATATTGACTCAGTAGACATCGGTAGCTCATTAATAAAATGGAAAACAGGTAGTTAATCTGTAATGGTCATGTTTAATATACTAGATTTTTGTGCAACTAGTAGAACACTCTCACGTGTCCGTACATGCTGAGTTTGACCTCATTTGATAAACATTATTTCAACTTCTTTAAATCGTATATACATTTATAATATTTTTATAATATTGAATGTTGTGTCTCTTTTAACAAATACGCGTCAATGAACTTCAATGAATATTTATAAATGTCGACAATACTTTAAGATTTATTATAATACATGAACATAACTTTTATTTTTCAAGGAATTATATACACACATATATATATATATATATATATATATATATATATATATATATATATATATAAATATATATAAATATATATACATATATGTATATATATATATATATATATACGAGGTGTGATCAAAAAATAAGGTGAATTTTTATTTTTTTTCAAAGAATATTTATTTATTCATCAATTTTTATTTTGTCCCCTTCAAAGTAATCCCCCTCGGATATAATGCACTAGTGCTAACGCTTTTTCCAATCCTCAAAGCATTTCAAAAAATCATTTTTTGTGATCTTGTTCAGCTCCTCTTTCGATGCCGTCTTTATTTCCTCAATCGTTGCAAAACGCCGTCCTTTCATGGGCCTCTTCAGTTTCGGAAACAAGAAGAAGTCACAGGGGGCCAGGTCTGGGGAATACGGTGCCTGCGGCATTATTAGTGTGTTGGTTTTAGCCAAAAATTCGCGCACAAGCAACGATGTGTGAGCAGGGGCGTTATCATGGTGCAAAAGCCAATTTTTGTTCTTCCACAAATTCGGACGTTTCTGGCGGATTGCTTCGCGCAAATTGCGCATAACTTGCAGATAATATTCCTTATTTACTGTTCTACCCTGTGGTAAGAACTCATGATGCACCACGCCCCTGCAATCAAAGAAAACTGTAAGCAAAACCTTCACATTTGATCGAACTTGGCGTGCTTTTTTTGGTCTTGGTGATCCGGAATGCCTCCACTGGGACGATTGAGTCTTAGTTTCGACGTCATAACCGTATACCCATGTTTCGTCACCTGTTATGACCCTGTCGAGTAAATCTGGGTCGTCGTTGACGTCATTCAATAGCTCTTGGGCGATGCTCATGCGACGGTTCTTTTGGTCGAAATTGAGCAATTTCGGAACAAACTTCGCTGACACACGTCTCATGTCTAAAACACCCGTTAAAATTGATTGGCACGAACCAAACGAGATGCCAATATCATCAATAATTTCTCTAATGGTAATTCGACGATTCCCCAACACTATATTCTTTACTTCTTCAACGTTCTCATCAGTTGTTGACGTGCTGGGGCGTCCAGAACGAGGTTCGTCGTTGGTGTCTTCTCGGCCTTCTTGGAAGAGTTTATACCACTTGTAAACATTTTTTTGGCTTAAAGTAGACTCATCGTGTGCCACTTTCAACATTTCAAGTGTTTTGGAGCACTTGATTCCATTTTTCACACAAAATTTAATGCAAACTCTTTGATCCATGATTTTCGACAGCGGAAAATCGTGGAGCCTGCAAAACACTTCTAACTTTTATGCCTCTCGCCAACAAACTAAACATGCTACATAGCTGAAATTTGGAACATATATTCGAGACGAGTGTACCAACATAACCAAATAAAAAAATCGAAGATTGAACGGATGTAGCCCGCTAAATTTCAAAATTCACCTTACTTTTTGATCACACCTCGTATATATAAATATAAATTATCAAATATAAATTTATTAATAATAAATAAAAAGTTAAATTAAAGAGATGCTTTTACATTTTTAAAATAAAATTGTTTTATAAAAGAACTAGAATAATTAAAATTACTATATAATACTCTGTTCAAAAAATAAGGTGACTGTTTAAATAAAACACATACTATTTATTTATTCATCCAAATTCATTTTTCTCCTTCAAAGTAATCTCCTACCGTTGAAATTCACATACGTCAACGTTTAATCCAATCTTGGCAACACTTTTCATATTCACTTTTTTGAATGCCCATCAACACCTCCATCAATTTTTGTTTTATCGATTCAACTGAGTCAAATCGGATGACATGAAGTGTTTTTTTTTTTAATCGACTGAACAGGAAAAAGCTGCATGGTGACATATCTGAAGAATATGGTGCTTGTGAATCAATATTTGTTGAATTTTTAGCGAAAAAGTCACGAATATAATTGTTTTACTGATAAACGTTTCAAGCCCAAAACATTACTTAAAATTGCGTCTAATGAACCTATTGATATGCTAATACATTCAGCAAGTTCTCTTATAGTCAAATGACGATTTCCCATGACTTTGTTCTAATTTTTTTGATATTTTCTTTGATTATTGATGTTGATGGACGACCAGAACGAGGTTCATCTTTTACGAATTCACGACCTTCTCTGAACAGCTTAGGCCACTGAAATATAGTTTTTCTGGATAAAATGCTTTTTGCACCATTTCAAACGTTTCAGTAGCATTAATTTCATTTTTAACACAAAATTTAATGCAACTTCTTTGTTCACCAATATTTAGACATTTTAAGAATCAAAAAAGGTAAAAAGTTGATGTAAATAAACTACTGTAACTTATAAACTATTTGATCTTTTAAACTACGAGAATTAGGAGAGAATGTCACTGAAGGTTGTGCCAACATAAGAAAAAAGATTTTTAACTACGACTTTTGCGCGAGTTTAAATTAAAAAGTCATATTATTTTCTGAACAGAGAAGTAAATATATATATATATATATATATATATATATATATATATATATATATATATATATGTATATATATATATATATATATATATATATATATATATATATATATATATATATATATATATATATATATATATATATATACATATATATATATATATATATATATATATATATATATATATATATATATATATATATATATATATATATATATATATATATATATATATATATATATATATATAGATTTATATATATATATATATATATATATATATAAAATCTTTTTATTGTTTTACTTTTAATATTTTTGAAGGATTAATATTATAAACAGAAATATTATATTAAACACTGTACCAAATACTTATGAAAGGATATTTATTATACAATAAATATAACTGATTAAGTAAATAATAATATATATGTTTTTAATTCAAAAAAAAAAAAATTATTGTATATTTTTGATAAATTTGTTCATTTTTTGATTCTATTTTTGAACACTTTTTTTATTATTACATATAATAGCTTAGCTATGTTATAATAGCTTTTTATTATTTTAAATTTATAAAATATTACATTATATTGCAGTATAAATGAAAGTTGAAATCAGACTACATACACATACACACACACACACACACACACACACACACACACATATATATATATATATATATATATATATATATATATATGTATGTATATGTGTATGTATGTATGTATGTATGTATATATATATGTACAAATTTCTGTACAACAAATTATAAATTTAAACAATATATTTTCCCATTAATAACGAATGATTAATTAGTCCATTACACAAAATATTATTTTGCATAAAATGTAAATTTAATAATTGTTTATATAATTAACGTAATTTTAGTATGGATTTTGAATTTATTATTGTTAAATTAATGTTTATCTTCATTTACATATTTAAAATTATACATCAGGTATTACAAGCGTCAATCAAAGATGTTGTACTGAATAAATTGGAAAGCTAAATTAAGTTCACGTGCACTTATTTGACAAATCGTTTGCCACACGAAGTCGTTTTTCTAAAAAAAGAAATTTTGTATGGTGTAAATTCATTCAACATGTTTCATTTACGTTTTTAAAAAAATGTTATTTTTCCTCATGTAATATACATATATATATATGTGTGTGTGTGTGTGTGTGTGTGTGTGTATGTGTGTGTAAGTGTGATATGTATGTTATTTCTGAAATTCTAACTAATTTAATTTTTGTATCATTATTTATTACATTACTTGCAAATCTTTCCTTTTATAGTACAGAATAATTTATTTATTTATAATAAATTTTCTTAATAAAATGTGTAAATTAAAATAAAATCTATTAAGAAAAATATATTCCAAAAATTAAGATATATATATTTAATGTGGCACAAATTAGACTGAAGAATATAAACCAGGACTAAAGTTCAAATCTTTTAGTCTCATTTAGGCCACTCTATAAATCATAATCATCATTTTCATCATAAAATTTCATATCAGCCTATTGCTGTTTAAAAAAGCCTTATCTAGTATTATTAGCTATTTTTAAATGATTTTCCAAGATTATTTCCTGTAGATGAATAATTTTATCCAACCCTCACACTCGCTCTGCTGTACACCATCATCTCAATTTCATCTTTCCATCTTTTGATAATATATCTTCCTTGTGTTCTTTTTGTGTTATGTTCTTCATTTAATAATGATTTTTATCCATCTATTCTATTCTCTTTTTGCTATATGTCCTGCTTACATCAATTTTATCAATTTTATTTGTGCTATTATAATACAATAGTTACCTTTATTTTTTTTTCGATTATATTTAAAAATTTCTAGCAATATCCTTTTCATGTTTCTCTTGATTATCAAAATTTTTGATTTATTTTGAATTGTGTCCAAATTTCAAATCCATTATTAAAAACAAGTAGTACACATAAGTCCTACACTTTCTATTTTAAAATCAATAATATATTTCTCTTCTTTATTTATTTATCCATAAAAAGACTGCCCAAACTGTTGTTATTAATGACTATATCTATTGTCACCATCATATTATTTAATTTTTCACAAGTATTTTTTTCATCTGCTTGTTTCAAACAATGGGCCTACATATATATATATATATATATATATATATATATATATATATATATATATATACGAGGGTCGTTTGATAAATATGGTAAAAAAATTTACCATAAAATTAGAAATTTAATCAATTTTCAAATTTTTCATCAATTTTACAATTTAGCATACTTATCAAACGACCCTCGTATATTTATTCTTTCTCTACAAAGCTATTAAAAATGACAAGATATTTGTGTTATTCATATTTATTTTTAATCTAACTCTTCTATTTTCTTCTAAAAAAATTAACTCCAAATTGTCCATTCAATCTTTTAAATTATTCAATAATATTTGAATGTATGATTCAATTGTAATTTTTTTCATTGATTTTGATCAAATTTTCCACACTATTTTACATAAATCAGCCCCACTCTATGATATTTTCACCTCCATACTTCAGAGCGATTTGAACTTTCTCAGTCCTTAAAAATTCACTTGACTTTTCTTAAACTCTCTTCCGTCTTTTCTGAGTTTTGAAATCAAACTTACTTTTATCTCTCCAAATAATCTTGCTCTAAAAAATTGTTATGTATTTAGATACTTTTTGACAAATTGCGTACAGACATCTTTGTTTTTCTTAAAAATGCAGTGTTTTTAAATTTTTATATAGTTTTCAAATCTCATTTTTTTAATATTAATTCTCATATCTATATTATTATAATATTCGTTTAATTGTCTTTTTAGAAATGTTATAATACAATATTTCCTTAATTTTATTTGTCCATAAACTAGGATTCTTTTTGCATTCTTATATCTAATATACGCATCATCTCATTTAATAATGTTCGTTCTTTATCAATTCTGTACAAATTAATAATAGTTTGAGTTTTTTTAATCACTTTAAGATAAATACAACTCTTGATTTAGTCAAAATATTTTTTTTTGCAATATCAACCAATAATAATCTAATACGTTGATCATTTACAATTATTTTCCTCGTGTCGTTTGATATTTCTCGCGTTTTTGGTATATCGTCTACCTTAATCCTTTCCGATCCTCTGTCGAATCTCCTTCGACATCGATTTTGCTCTGGTTGATCCTATGTCGAATCTGATTCAACCTTTTTTTTCGTTTCTATTATTGGTTCAAATTGTAAAACATACAATTTGTTTACTTGTAATCTCGAAAACGGTATTCTAGAAAAATATTAGCTTACTTTTGATAATTGCAAATCTACTGTGGACCTGGTGAAATATTTTTTGAAGTAAAACTTCTTAAAGTGAAATTTTTACATGCAACGGAGAGGTTGCGCACGCACAGTGATGAAAATGAAGCACTTACATAGTATACGAGGTCAGACAATTAAGTAATGCGACCGATTTTTTTTCTCGGCCTGTGGTAACACTGTGAACCTGTAACTCCGCCACCGTAATAGCAGATCCCTACTCTCTCGATTGAGACCTTGACCACGCAAAGCTGTTTAGTGTTTTGTAGTAGTAAATGTGAAAATACTATCGCGAGTTATTACTGGTGATGAAAGTTGGTTCTTTCAATATGAGCACCAAGGCCAAAGAAGGCGAGAATGAGCAAGTCCAAAGTGAAAACCATGTTTATTTGCTTCTTCGACAGCAAGGGGTGGTTCACAAAGAGTTCGTACCACCTGGACAAACCGTAAATCAAGTATTCTACCGCAATGTGCTCGAAAAATTACGAAAAAGGGTGCTCAGAGTGCGTCCAGAGATCACGAAGACTTGGGTTCTGCATCACGACAATCCCTGTCACAGTGCGTTCAGTGTCTCTCAGTTTTTACTAATTTGAATAATACATTGAATTCGTCAAAGGTCGAAGGCAGAGGGGTAGAATCTTTTCATCACACATGCGTTTTATTAACATATTTTAATTTGAAAATAATATTAATTTTTAAATATACTGATTTTTGAATTTTGTATTTATTATTTGAATAAGAGGGTAGTGAGGCCCACTGTTAGCACGCTGTATTTATTATTTGAATAATTTCACTGTTGAATTCCAAACGAAAACAAATAAATTTTCATAATTCATAATTTTATAAAAGCTTTAATTTGAAAATAAATATTAATCTTACTTAATATGACATAAATGTAAAAATGAAATTTATTTAAAAAATTGATCATTTTCTACTTAAATTTCTATCCCGTGTATACACCACCTCTTCCTACTACATTTCTCCATTTTGTTACTTGCTTTATTCTGACGAATTTTCATATTTACGAGTTTTAGGTATGCGTTTAACCATTTACCTTTTTATTACTTAACTGGAAAGAAGTTTCATTTCTGGTGCACGTATTTAAGTACATACACCCTTTTTGAAGTGAAACTTCTTTAGCGACGTTGGAGTAAAATTTTTACATACAACGGAAGTTACGTACCAAATCTACACAGTGGGTATCTAGTATACACAGAGCAATGGGTTAGAGGGGTAGTGAGGCCCATCACGCATGCGCGTCGGTTTAATATAATTGTAAAGCAATAGGCAGCACATTGTATTTGCTATATTTTTTTCACTGTTCTGTTAGTAATTATTATTTACAATTAGTGTATGAATTGTGCTTAAATGAGAGTGTTAATCAGTGTGATAACATTGATATTTTTAGTAAGTATATTAATTTATATAATCTCATATTATAATATTAAGCTAAATAATCATACAAATAAGACTACATTACATCCATATAGTATTTAAAAAATTATCAAATCAATGTGAAATTGAGGTTATAGGCATGTATACCAATATATAGATATAGTATTTTATAACATTTGTATATACATTTAATCTATTTATCAAATAAAAGAAGCACTATTAAAAACACGTGGTATTTAAAAATTATCGAAATCTATACAGTTTTGAAGTTATCTGTTGTTTTATTTGTAATAATTTCTTACAATAATTTTATTTATAATTATGATCAAATTATTCTACACTTTTATCAAAAAATATTATATTAAAATTATTATGAATTCTTTGTTCTCAGGTGTCATTTTGAAGATTTATTGAATTTTACGTGGTGTTAAAAAATTATCAATTATCAGTAAATAATATTTAAATAGATGCTATTTATTGCAGTTATATATTATTTGTGAATATTTCCTTTAATTGTTTTATTTTCAAAACATTGATCTAATTGTATATTGTATATTATACAATAGAAATATAATAGTAATTTAAACAAATGTTTTTACAGGTTTTAAGATAGCAAAGTCTATTGTGTAAATTTTTTCCTTATCAAAAACCAATTGTATCGTTTATACCTAATCAGTCACCACCAGAGAAGCAATGGAAATCGAAGAAATTCCAAACAAAAATGTGTAAATTTTCATAATTCATAATTTTATAAAAGTTTTAATTTGAAAATAATTATTAATCTTACTTAATATGAAATAATTGTAAAAATTAAATTTATTTAAAAAATTGATCATTTTCTACTTAAATTTTTATTCCTTGTATTTACCACCTCTTTTTATACTACATTTCTTCTTTTTGTTACTTGCTCATTTCATAATTCATCAGGATTATCTTATCCTGATGAATTTGTTCATTTATGAGTTTTAAGCATACGCTTAGCCGTTTATATTTTTTTTACTTTACGGAAAAAAAGTTTCACTTCAGGCATACGTACAGTACACATACCCTTTTTTTCTTTTTTAGGACCGCAAATTGTTAACGATACAAGTAGTAACATTTTTGAAATGAGATGCATTGATAAATTATTGTACAATACTTACGGCACATACAAAATAAATACAATTAATTAAATAAATTATTTAAATAAAATCTTCAATTAAAACTTAAACATACGAATACTTTTTGTCTATTTAGAAAAAAGTATTCGTATGTTTATGTTTTAATTCAGAACACTTGTAATGAAAATGTAACAAAATATTATTAACAGAAGTTTTCTCAAATAATAACAATATATAATATTAAAATTAATCATAAATACTGTGCACACAAAAAATAGTTTCACTCAGTTTCTATTATTGATTTACTTACGAAAAATATGAAAATTATGAACTGAGAAAAGTACAAATACTGTTGTTCCTGACTGTACATGTTTTTAATAATATTTTTTTAATAAGAACGAAATATAATTAATCGAATATAGTTACAACCCATTAGTCATATCTTAGATTAAAAAAATGAATCGAATAATCATTTTACTTATTGACATATCGCAAATGTCAGTATCTCATTAAATAAATTATATTTGACATTTTATCAAATAAATAAAATAAAACAGCAATGCAACTGTTGCAAATCAACAGTTATGTAGTAGTTTTGAACCGGATATAATAACTGTTCACACGTGTCAAAATCATTTGTAAAGTTTGGAGTAGGATATGTGCGCCTTGAAGATGAAACATGAGCCATCTAAAGCCGACAGTGATTTATGAAAAGGGTTCTTTGAAAAAAATACACTTGACGACATTCGAAATATCAGAAAGATTAAATAAATCAACAGTTTTAGAATTTATTTGCAAACTTCAATTCGTGTTCTAACACAGCCGATAGATAGATACCTTACAAACTAAATGGAAATAATTTATTGAAATATTCGTCACTTAATATCGTTTTTCTACGTTTTTGAATCAATTAAAAACTTAATATAAAAAATGTTTTCAACATACTACAGTTCTCTTAAAATCTCATTTAAAAAATCCATGGTCTTTTTTATTTCTCTTATACTCTCAAATCATTTTTCTTACAACAATTTTAGAAAATAAAAAAGTAAATAACTATATATTATACAATAATTTTAGAAGATAGTTTAACTTTTTTTCGAAAAATAAAAATGTATGTCGTTATCTTTATGTGCTTAATTATGTACGTAATATGTAATAATATAGAAAAATATTATTATAATAATTACCTATTGAAACTTTACCTAATGAAACTTTCTCATTTAAACTGCGCGCGCTTGTTGAATGTCATGTTGGAATTTTTTTAAGTTGGTATGTCTGTTATTGACATCTGTGGTCAATTTCAAAACGCTACACTAATTAGTAAATAATTTACAATGATTTTTGTAAGACGATCAATGTTGTTTACAACGATTTTTACGATTCCGAAATCAGTTGATCAAAAAACTTGCATTAAATTTTATGTTGCAAAATAAATAAATTTTACGAAAACGTTCAAAATATTAAGAAAGGCATACCCGAAGGATTGTCTATTGCGAACAAGAGTTTTTGAGTGGTATAAGGCAAGAGAACCGTAACGACGTCGATGGTGAACCATGATTTGGACGCCCATCGACATCAACTGACGACGAACACGTCGCCAAAGTCAAGGCATTAGTGCTCAAAAATCGTCCTATATCCGTCAAAAAAATAGCAGCTGAGGTGGGAATTTAAAAACACAATTCCATGTCATTTTGACTAAAATGTTGGGCATAAAACGCGTTGGTGCCAAGAACACTGAATTGTTCGTGAGTTTTTGACCAAAAATTTAATCAGTATCGTTTCGTAAGCTCCGTATTCGCCTGATATAGCTCCGTATGACATTTTCTTATTCCCAACACTCAATTTGTCATCCTGAGGGCATTTTTTTGAATCGATTAAAGCCATAAAAGAAAATTCACTGCGTGAACTAAAGGTTATACCACAAACAGCATTCTCGGAGGCGTTCGAGGACTAGAAGAAACGTTGGTATATGTGTATTTCTTCTAATGGGAAGTACTTTGAAGGCGACAAAAAAATTTAATAAATAAATGAATTTTTATATGTTTTATTTCAAAAGTGTCGTTAGTTTCTGGACTTAATGTATATTTTTATAATAATCTAATATTGCATTAACATAGAAAACATTTAAAAAATTAAAAAAATATATTTTTTTAAATTAAATCACAAAACTAACGCATGCAGATATTTAATTCATCTAGAACAGACCTCACAAATCTTTAAAAAATTTCTAATACTGTCACAAGTAATAAATAAGTCAATTTAGGTCACCAAAAAAGTCACAAATCTATGAAAAAGAACATGTTGTAAAAAACAATAAATAACACCAAACACTTCATGCTTGTAGACCAGATGACTAAATGAAAAAAAAGATTCAACCCCCAGTTGTAGATGGATTGACTAAGAACATAAAACACAAATTAGTATATATATATATTAGGTTGGCAAGTATCTCCCTTCAAAAGACCAGAAGGCGGAAGGGAGATATTTGCCAACCTAATATATATATATATATATATATATATATATATATAAAGTCAAAACTAGTCTAGATTTCAACAGAAAGGCTCTGACGATGATGGCGTCGCCATCGAAATGCATTAACCGATATAATTATAGACTATATAATTATAAATAATAAGTGAACAATAAATGATTATTGAACACTTTAAATTATTGTGGTGTTAGGGTTTAAATTCATTTGTGTAAAGTGAATCAGCCACAGTCCCAAAACAAAAAATAGAAAGCATTGTTAATAATTTCTATTTATTATAATACTTATTGAAATAAATTACTAACAAATCAAAACACTCAGAATAATAATAATTAATGAATGTGCTTTAATATTCCAGAAAATAAAAAAGAATATAAGCTCAGAAGAATATAATTAAAAACGAAATTCAGATTATATTGAACCAAAGTAATTGATCTTTTATAAATAAATTGAATTTCAATAATGGCGCTGAAAACTTAAACTGAAAATTACATATAAAAGTAAATTAAAACTTATAAGAAAATTTCATAATATAATTTCGTATTATAAAGACGACATCATAATCTTTTTTTTCGTTTTTTTTTTTGCAATTCTATAGGTTCAATTTATGCTATTCTCCTTCCTATGACCTTCAATTTCATGATAATTTCTTTAAAATATAATATTCTACTCCTTTCAGTTTATCAATCATTTTAATTATTTTCTTTCCTCTCATTCCCTTTCCTTCCATCACTTTCTCCCTAATTCCTTCGTTAATATACGACGTATGACAATTAAATAACGAATTTTTTTCTAAACGTGTTATCTAGAAACACCGATGCCTTCATTATCATCTAGCCGTAAAATTTCACAATTTTTACACTTGTATACAAAATTTCAGCATGATCATATGACTTTTACGTTTTGTATGATTTTTTAAAGTTTATTACTTGTTTCGATCGCTGCAGAACAGTTTAAACGATAAAAAATGACAATGTGGAGGCAGTCAAAGTCACATTACTTCGTTTTTCGCTTCAAAACCAACTAGCTTATATAAAAATGGAATCTACAAATTAGAAGATCGTTGGAAAAAAATATAGAATTCGATGGAGATTACTTAATTGATTAATAAAATCATTTAGTTAAAAATCTGAGAATCTGAATTCAAATTAAAATTAAAAATGTTAATCGTTTAATATTTGAGATAAACCAATTAAGAGGACGATAGTACAGATACAAATGCAGAAATTCAAAATGTTATCTTAAAAAGCATAAAAAAAGCTTAAACTTAGCCGAACAATTAAAGTTCTATTTTCTAAATGCAGATTCTTCCATTGAAAGAAACCACAAACTTTTGAGAGAACTTTATAAATGCTTTATAAATTATAAAAAATCACTAAAATAAAAGCAAACAAACGGAAATAACATATTTTTTGCAAAAAGTAGAACATAAAAATTAAGATACAGCAGAAAAAAGATTATAAAATGTGGTTATTTTTCCATCAAAAAACACTCTAGTTTAATGGTACTTAGAAATGATGAAAAAAATTATTTAATATGAATATGTAATAGTGTATATCAATTATTGATTTAATAAACATATTTCTTTTAGTTATAGAAAGAAAATAATATATTTTTTAATTTTTAGAACTTAACCTTATTTTTTGTACTAACTCTTTGTTTCATATAACACGAATTTGCATAATACGGTATTTTTAGAAACCTAATAACCGTGTTATACGGGGGTTACTTGTGTTTATATATATATATATAGAGAGAGAGAGAGAGAGAGAAAACGAGTTTGTAAGTATTTATAAAAATACTCAAATTGATTTAATATTATAAATGATTATATTTTCCTATTAATAATATTTTTAAATATTCTATAAAATTCCACAAAAAATATAATATAAGCAAAAGTACTTCACATATAGGTCATTTTCGATATAAGTACTTAAATATGTGTACATTTTTTTCATATTAAAACTAGGTTTACGGGACGCGTCATTTTGAAGCATTTCGAATTTCATGAGGGAATTTACAGAAATCGTTTACATTTTTCTTCTACCACTTGTACTGACTTTTATCCATTTAACGAGACAAATAAAATAGGGAAATTAATTTTCTTCAAAACTGTCTAATTTAGAAATTATTTATGTGGTATACCTATCTTTACGGTACGCGTCAATTTGACACAATCGTAAAATAACCATTAATGCTAGTTGGGAAACCTTGATCTGATATAGAAAAGGTAATTTGGTATGTTTGGGAAGCATATGAAGCAAAGTCACTACAAGATTTTTATTTATGGTCGAAGAAATGGAGACCCGCTTTCTTCTCGAGCACAATGCCTAGAGATCAATTTACGCAAATTCTTCGATTTATATGATTTGATAAAAGAACAGAACGATCCGAACGTTTACGTACAGATAAATTTGCATTGATATCTGAAATATGGAACAAATTTATACATAATAGTCAATCCTGTTATAAATCTCACGAAAATATTTCAATAGACGAGCAACTGTTTCCTACAAAAGTCCGATGCAGATTCACGCAATATATGCCAAATAAGCCACGTAAATTTGGCATAAAGTTTTGGTTGGCAGTAGATGTAAATTCAAAATATCTAAAAAATGGTTTCTCTAATCTGAGTAAAGATGAAACGCTAACTTCAACACTTTTGGGCGGATTTTGTAGTTTTAAAGTTAGCCGAATCATATTTACATCAAGGCAGGAATATAACAACTAATATTTTTTTACCAGTATATATGTGTAAAAGATACGCGGAATAAATGTAATGTTATATAATGTTAAATATTATAAATTTTATATAAATGTATATCTTATAGTTTCATTTATAAGTTAATATTATATAATTGTTGTTTTTAAGTTATTTTTTAAAGAAAATGTATGATTTTGTTCATGCGTCAAATTGACCCGCGTCCGTAAAGATAGGTATACATGAAACGTCCGTAAACCTAGTGTTAAAATCAAATTTCAGTCTCCACACATTTCTCAAGCATCTCGAGGAACAGAAAACAGCGACTTGTGAATAACGTAACGACGATTGACGAACACTAACGAAACTCCGTGACGTCATCTACACCGTCGTTGTCTCTAACATTCCTGTTCTTAAATGAGTACAGACGTTATGTGAGAAATAACTTCCTGCCATGCGCAGAGCCATTTTCTATTCCTATTGCAATTGCACCATCCCCGATAGTAAAATTTCAATCGATTTGAATTGTGAATGCTGGACATGTTTGAATTTGCGTACTCGGTTGATCCTATTGTTCTTTAAATTGATTACAAAAGAGAATTCGATTATTACTATGTATTCTGTTCTAATGTTACATTTACCTTATCGATTTTACAAGAACACAAGAAAAAAATATAAACTGATACATTAATTCCACAATAAATTAATTAAATGTCAAACAATTAATTAAACTTTATAAAATATGGAATATTATTTATTTATAAAACGTGTGACACGCTTTTTGAACTTATTACCATTAAAGATATAAAAATAATAATGCATATATTTGTTATTAGTGCGTACTATTAACACATTAATAACACATTATATTCACATTAAAAGCATAAAATTAAATATTTTTCTCTTAATCAAAACACAATAAAATTTATATAATTTAAAAATTATCTGCTATTAAAGCAATAAAAAATATATGTATCATTAAATATTTTTAATTTATTTATTATTATTTGGATTCTTATTAATTTCTTAATCATTTTTATTCAATTATAATTTTTAGTTTTTCTAATTTAACTATATTGTGCAATAAAAAATACAAAGATTATTTAAATGGGGAAATATTTTTTAAATATCTATTTCATTTTTAATAATGTATTTATAAAAAATACTGCATAAAATTTTTTTAAGGTTAATATTTTAATAACATTCTATTATCTCTTAATTATAATTTTAAAAACATATTTATCTTAATATTTAAGGAAAATTGTAACATTTTTTCTCCCAATTCAGTAGTTTTATACAAAAAAATATAGCAAAATTTTGAATTTTAATATTGTTAAAAAAATATATATAAAAGTTAAAATTTGCGAATAATAAAATTAAAAAACAGTAATATTATTGCGTTTAACGCTAAATTTCCCAATGACCCATTTAACATTTTTGACTTAAAATTACTTTTTTAATATTATGTAGTGTATTATAAAATGTCGGATTTTTCAATTGGAGATCGAAGAGAAATTTGACATTTCACATTACATGACCCAATGTTATCGCTTTTCCTCAATTGATTTTACGATTTTTCTTGGAATGTTTATAAAATTAATCTAAAAATTTCTATTTCTCTTCACTTCCCCCTATCTATGTTTACTGGGGTGGGTATTTCGACCAGCTAAATATTTTATGTGTTTTTATAACATTGTCAACTCTAAAATCATTTCATATATAGATGTCAACACCATAAGGTGACATCGACTCAATTCTAAAACAAATT
Source organism: Neoneuromus ignobilis (assembly GCA_029203775.1). Lineage (NCBI taxonomy): Eukaryota > Metazoa > Arthropoda > Insecta > Megaloptera > Corydalidae > Neoneuromus > Neoneuromus ignobilis. Next base: position 12,398,777 of record CP092088.1, on the reverse strand, counting down.
TACATATTTCCCATTTCAATTGTAAAAATAATTTGTGTATTCTCCGGTATCATTTCGATAAAAAAACGAGCGAAGCCAATCAGAACTTAACGGATATAAGAAATAATTACCAAAACTGGCAAAAATAAAGAAGAATAAGATAGTATGTTTTCAAATAACTGTACTCTTACAATTTATAAAAGTAAACTAAACAAAAAAGTACTTTTACTAATTTTGAAACATAAATCTCTGGTAATTGAAAATAACGATAAAAGTATATTTGAAACCATTACATTTTATAATATAATCAAATTTTATGTGGATATAATGGATAAAATGGACAGAAAATACAGTGTGATCTCTAAATTTTGTAAATGACCTCTGCAGGTATTTTTCAATGTTCTTTATTTAGCCGAAATAAATGTTTGAGTGTTAAACAACGAAACAACAGGTGAAAATATTTTAAAGAAAGAATTTTTATTTAAATTAGGAGAAGAACTTGCTAGAAAATATCAGGAAATTCAAGAAAAAAGAAACTAAAATAGCAGCATCATTGGAAAACTCAAATAAAGTTTCTAATGTGCTTAAAAAATGACAAATAAGTTAAAATATAAGCATAGAAAATAAAGCCACTTAAATCTGCTTTCTATGCAAGAAATATATTTGCAGAATTATTTAGTAGAGCAACCCTGCATCTGTAAAAAATGCGGTAAATAAAAAGTGATTTTATTATTGAATACTCAAAAAAAGTCAAACTACTAGTAAAAAATCTAAATATTAAGTTGTCAGAAAAGTAATGACTCATTTTGATTATGTTTTTCAAATGTTATTTATTTATATAAAGTATAAAGATTAATCAATAATATATTTGCCATTTTGTTTGATGATCTTTTGGCATCTTTCAGTGAGCTTCATAATTCCACGTTTGTAGAAGGGCCTGTATTTATCAGCGAAAAAGTGGACAAAATGCTGTTTTATAACCTCATCGAAATTGAACGATTTACCATGCAAAGCGTTTTGTAAAGACCGATATATTTGGAAGTCTAACGGCACAAGGTCGGGAGAGTACACTGAGTGCAGCAACACATCCCATCCAAGCTCCAATAGTTTTTGACGAGTGACCAAACTTGTGTATGGTTTTGCGTTGTCATGTTGGAACACAATTCCTTCACGATTAACGAGTTCTGGGCGCTTCTGGATGATGGATTCGTTCATATGCCTTTATACGCGCACTCAAATGAACTTCTTTGAGTTCATGAAATGTTTGTAAATGTCGAACTTACTTATGTATCCCAGCTTCTTAAAATGGTCATGGATGCTGGAATGATGAATATTTAATGTTTCTCTAATCTCACATGTCATGTAATGCGGATTTGACTCGATTAATAGCTTTACTTTGTCATCAACCTCGATTGACCTTCTTGAGCGAAGAGCATCGTTAACATCAAAATCACAGCATGGAATTTCTCGAACCATCGCTAGCACTAATGTTCTTGTAGGACATGATAACCGTAAACTTTACGCAACTTATCACAAGCTTGTCGTGCGTTCTTCCTTTTACAGAAATAAAACAGTAAAATATGATGAAAATGCAGTTTGATCTTCCATCTTCAACTTATTATAAAATCTATAAAGCTCAACCAAATCGTTTCAACTTCTTATCTGAATGAAAGCAGAAGTGTCAGCTATCAAATGACATACAAATTATATGTATTCGAATGATGCTTCTACTATAAAAAATAGACCAGCGACAACTATTGCAAAAATCCGACATGACTTTTCTGACAACCCTATAATATATTATAATGTATATAATACATCACCTATGATTATTGAATTTTTGTTATTTTAGTTATGATTACTAAATTTTTGTTAATTTGTTTATAAATATTAAATTATTATTTAAAAACCTCTTTGTTTATTATTACAAGCACTAACTCGACTGTTACAGTACATGCATCCAAATGAAGATGGGTCATTTACCCGTTTTGGTAAAAATAGGTATTTACAAAAGGTCGGTAAATTTAGTGTTAATGATATTCTGACCATATAAGAAGTAAATAAATGTTTTAGTTCTTCTTGTTGAAATTAAATTGTTAATTAAAAAATCGAATAAATTTAACACTAATTAATCACTTACCCCCATCACTACAAGATTTTACACAAATATGAAATAAGCACTTATTGTTCATTTTATGATACACACTTTAATAATGTTCCATCATCGTCAAAACATTGTATTATAGCATTTGAGATTAAATAAAATCATGCAAATCTAGATTTTATAATGCAGTGCTTTGCGATAATGATATTACCATCGAAATACCCATCGCCAAATCAAGTAAACAATAAATAATTAATAAATATTTTTACAATATATATATATATATATATATATATATATATATATATATAATGTTTTGAAATGAAAATTCCATAATTATTGTTCTTAAGAATGTTTCTGTTTTTATCATAATTTTAAGGTTAATAATAAAATAGTCTTTACGATCTCAAGAACAGCAGTCAAGAACAGCAGTAACAAATTGATTATAATGAATTGATAAGAAACTTCTCAGTTCAAAAATCACACAATGTCAAAAGAAAGTAATAAAAATACTTAATAAATTTAGATGTGGGTGCGTGTATTATCTCTGAATTATTCTTCTGGCATAAATATTTCTTCAAATTATGTAATTTGTATATTTTTTGCTCAATAATATAAGATTGTATTTAAAAATATTCTCTATTTTTTTTCTTCAGATAGGCTCCACATATTTAATTTTGACTCGGACCTAGTGAAGGTACAACGTGCCACTAGTTTTATTTTATCAATACAATTCTTTTTTTTTCAATTAGTTTATAGAAAGTTTATTGCATATTGTTCTTCCATATTAATTATTTTTCTTAGCAATTTTCTAATGACAAAATCGTATACGTCCTTCCCAATATACTTTTTAATATTAGAAACGATTTCAGGACCAAAAATTCTGAGATTTTTAATTTTTCTTATAATCCTAGCTTCGTCATCTGCAATTAAATTTTTGTTAGATTTTCTTTTTAATTTACTTATTTCACAATATCATTCTTTAGTCATATAATATATTATACAATTTAACTTTAATTTTAAATATTTATTATTTCCGCGTAATTTTTTTCTTTTTTGCGGTTATGAAAAATAAGTAAACATTCTAATGATGTTTGCTTTATTTTAATGGTTATTTCATAAATTTGCATTAACTATTATTTATATTTTAAAAGATTCACTTAGAAAACTACGAACACTTTTGTCGTTTTAACACATTGATATTTCAAATTTTATGAAAATTCTCCTAATAATCATCGAATTTATCCATATATAATTTCTATATAAAAGTCATTTTTATACATGATCATTATTAAATAAGCATTTTTTTTTCTTTATAACATTTTGAATACAGAGAAAATTACATAGTTTTTAACATAATTTGATTGTTAATTTACTAACATAGAAATAGATAATTGGAAATAAAATATTTTCTGATATACGGTGTACAAATTTAAGTAGCACTACGTATAAATTGATCATATTCGCTTATAACTCACTTAAATAATAATAAATAACAAAACTTCTTTTAACAATTATAAAAATATACTATTCTTGAATTCCAAAAAAGTATCAACGAATTAAATGTATAAATTAAATCATTACATATATATTTATTGTCAATATGTTTAATTTTTCTTTATTCGAATTGAATAATAATTTAATTATTTATAATTTAAAAGATAAATATTTATAAGAAGTCATAATATGTTAAAAATAGTTAAAATGATTGTACAAAATAGTCCTCTTTTGAGATTCCATTAAACGTTGACATACACTGCTGTAGATGGCAATACAGTATTAAGTAAAAAGTATATTTGTTGTAGGTGGAAGTTTTAAAGTTTGTATTTTTTTTTGTTTATTTATTTTTATAAATACAAAACTCACAATGAAAACTGTTTTAATGGTTGCTGAAAAACCATCGTTGGCACTTTCATTAGCAACTATACTAAGTAATAATAAAGCTTCATCGCGAAAAGGTAAATTTATTTAAATATTAGGTTATGTCTAAATACAAATGTGTTTTTCTCTATGTGTTTACCTATGTATATATATGTATATATATATATATATATATATATATATATATATATATATATATATATATATATATATATATATAATATCTTACACACACAATCATATATAAAATTGTATGTATGTAAGTACACATTTTTGAATGTGTGATTACAGGTTCAAATTCAGTATGGTGCGTTCATGAGTGGACAGGATTATTTCAGAATACAACAGCCTTTTTTAAAATGACTTCAGTTAGTGGTCATGTAATGACTTTAGATTTCCCTGGTAAATACAATAGTTGGGATAAAGTTGATCCGGTTGAATTATTTTCATGTCCAACTGAAAAGAAAGAAGCCGTACCAAAACTTAAAATTCCATATTTTTTATCACAAGAAGCAAAAGGTTGTGATCACTTAGTTCTTTGGCTAGATTGTGATAAAGAAGGAGAAAATATTTGTTATGAAGTTATGAATGCAGTACAAAATTTTATAAAAGGTAATGTGTATAGTGATGCTGTTACATACCGTGCACATTTTTCTGCCATCACTGAAAAAGACATTAAGGCAGCGATGAACAATCTCGGTCGCCCTAATGAAAATGAAGCTAAAAGTGTCGATGCTCGACAAGAATTAGATCTTAGGATCGGTTGTGCTTTTACACGGTTCCAAACAAAATTTTTCCAAGGTAGATATGGTGATTTAGATGCATCTCTTATATCCTACGGTCCTTGTCAGACACCGACACTAGGTTTTTGTGTTCAAAGACATGATGAAATACAAACTTTTAAACCTGAACCATATTGGGTTTTACAAGTCAGTGTAAAATCGAAGGACAACAAAGATGTTATTTTAGACTGGCATAGAGTTCGTTGTTTTGATAAAGACGTAGCTCTTATGTTTTTAAACCAAGTTAAAAAGCATCAAGAAGCAAAGTAAGTATATAACTATTTACAAACATAAAAACGGATTTAAATTCACATTAAACTCATATTCAAAAACTTCATTTTGATATTTATTTATATTATATTATATATGTATGTATATATGTCATGTAAAAATACACTAATATTTTAATAAGATATCAACCACAAAATACAATAAAACTAATTTTAATGTTCAGTATTTACAGTAAATAAATGCTACATTTTCTAATCTAACCAATATGATACAAAAATATTATTTTAAAAGTAAATTCAGATATATCCTCTTGTATTCTTATAAATTAAGGTATTATTTACTTTGAATAAAAATATTTGAATTGCTGTGTAATATAATTTTTTGTAAAGAAAAATATTATCAAATTAATATAAAATTTTAATTTTTAGAGTTATAAGTGTCACATCAAAAGAGAAATCAAAACCACGTCCAATAGCTTTAAATACAGTTGAACTTATGAGAGTGGCTAGTTCAGGTTTAGGAATGGGTCCACATAATGCAATGCAAATTGCTGAACGTTTATACATTCAAGGATATATTAGTTATCCACGTACTGAAACTACATCATATCCTGAAAATTTTGATTTAGTGTAAGTTATTAAATTACTGTATTTCTATAGAATCATTTATTTAAAAAAATATTTTTTATTTCTATAAATAATTATAATATACAATAATTACTTTTTTATTTACAATGATTTTAAAAATTAAATCTATTAATAGTGGTACATTGAAACAACTACAACATAGTTCTGAATGGGGTAATGAAATAAAGTCTGTTTTATCTGATGGAATAAACCGACCAAAAAAAGGTCACGATGCCGGTGATCACCCGCCTATAACACCTATGAAATTAGCAAATCGTAATGATTTAGATGGGGATCCCTGGCGACTTTATGACTATATCTGTCGTCATTTTATTGGAACTTTAGCCAAGGATTGTAAATATATAAGCACAACTGCTAAATTACAAATTGGTGATGAAATTTTCTCGAATACTGGAAAAACATTGCTTGATCCAGGATTTACTACTGTCATGTCTTGGCATTCATTTGGTAAAAATGAAATGTTACCACCTTTTGTTAATGGTGAAACTGTTTCTATTCAAGATTCTAAGTTAATAGAATGTCAGACATCTCCACCTGATTATTTAAATGAAGCTGAATTGATCACATTAATGGAAGAGCATGGGATCGGAACTGATGCTTCAATACCTGTTCATATTAATAACATCTGTCAACGTAATTATGTTACA
>CP092088.1:12340006-12385006 GCA_029203775.1 Neoneuromus ignobilis | reverse complement strand
ATATATATATATATATATATATATGTATATATATATATATATATACATATATACATATATATATATATATATATATATATATATATATATATATATATATATATATATATATATATATATATGCATATGAACATAACAGTTTATATTTATAATGTCACTATACAATTTTTCATTTATAGTGAATTAAATCACTGTTATTATTCATTTCACAATCGATTGGATCAATTGGTTTTTATTTCATTAATTAAAACTGATATTTGTTCAGAGCAACAGTGATTATATACTTATCGGCAGACATAATTTTTTGATATTTCAAAATATCACATACAAAAATATATTGCTGCCACTTTTTTATAATTTGCATGCATTTTAAATTTAACTTCAATCCTTAAGAATAAAATTTGAATTATATTATGTTATCTATACCCAGATAAATGCAACAGACTAAATGGAAATGAAATTGTATTATTTAACATTTATAACAAGAGAACATTTATAACAGTATGGTATGTTTATTTCAATAAAATATTTTTAAATGGCTCAGCCTGGTCATTTCTTTAAATATTAAATGTAAAAATTAAGTTTTTGTGTTACAAATTTAACTACAAACATTAATACTCTTTAAATATGATATTACTTATAATATGAAAATCTGTAAAATATATATTTTACTAATTCTTACATAACTGTATAACATTTATGAAAATGTAAAAAAACTAACAAATAAGTTTTACAAGTACAAACATGCTACTAAAATTAGCATATCTCAGTATAAAAGAATAAATTAATGAAGTCGATATTTTTCAATTCTTTGTATTAAACATATTACTAATTGTATGTATAAAATATTTATAATATACTAATGTCTACAAGTAATCAAGATAACAAAAATTACTTCACAAATAAATAGATTCATTCGTGCAGTTTTTTAAAATAAAAAATAGAAAATGTATGTAGTTTAATTATTTAAAGATTATCTAGAGATATTTGCAAATCATACAATAAAAATTATTTAAAAAATACAAATTACATTTGTTAACAAAAATTGGGTGGTTAATTATTTTTTTAAAAAATGACATTAATCTGTGAGTATAAAATCTAATAAAATTTTAAAATATATCAATTAATAATTTCCATTCATATATTAATTATATTTTTATATTATATTTGTTTCTAATAGTAAAAATGTGTAAAATATTTAACATCAGTGAAATAATATTGATTCTTTATGTTCAAATGTATCCATATAAGTTTATTTCAATATATTAATTATTATATAACAGCTCTAATAAAATTTTGTGCATTGTCAGTCATAATCTATGATTAAAATAAATTAATATATTTTAGAGTCATTATATATTTCAATATAAATCACAATATAATGATAAATTAATGATATGATTTATGTGATTCGAATTTCAAATGTGATATATTTGAGCAACTTATAATAAAATTGAGCATAAGCGATAATACATATGAAAACTTAATAATAATGAGTAATAAAAATTTATCAATGTATCTAAGAAATGTTTATATGTAATTGCTTATAGAAAATGCAACATTTTTGAAATTGTTTTTTTAATTTTTTACATATTTTAGTATTTATAAATATATATATATATATATATATATATATATATAGATTATATTATTAAAGATTTTTTTAGAGAAATAATAATTTAAATTCAAATCTATTATAAAATACAGGGATTATATAAAGAGATTTTCAAAAGTAGCATTTAATTTTAATATAACAATATCTTTTTAATTTTTATAAATCATCTCAAAAAATTTGATTACATTGGAAAAAAAGATATTTTTTATGAAAAAAGAAGTTAAATCTTGAATTTAAATCTGCATACTTAGTAAAATTCTAAGAAATATTAAAATGTCATACATATATGATAGTTACCGCCATTTGATACCAACACATGTCTATTGACAAACTGTTAATATTGTTACCATTTTATACATCCGACAAAACATGCTTTATTATAATAATATGTGTATAACATAGTTATCATTAAAAAATAGAGCTTTATTATAAAATATAAAGTATATACACCAAAAACAAATTAGATATTTTTTTGGAAACGTTCTTTTTTAAAAAAAGAATACATTTTATTCGATATTTCTTCGTAAACATACATATTAACTCAAATGAATTTTTGTAATCAATGGAATTAAACTTACAAATATTGTAAATAGCACTAAAGTAAATACATAGTTATGTGACTTGATTTTTTTTATTATGGAATCAAACATTGCAATTTTGTAAATTAGCTTCATTGAAAAAATTCAAATCACTAAGCAAAATTTATAAAAATGTTAATATTAATGTAAAAAATATTTATTTTTTTCGTTTGATTTTGCATTACGAGATATTTTCTTTTCTTTGATTTAACATATCTGTAAAAGACCTTTGATTAATTAATTACAATAAAATATGAATTTAATGAATATTTTAAACATGTTTTGTTCTTATTTAGTAAATGAAAATGTTAGTGAAATTTCAATTATTAAATAAAATTTCAAAGTTAAATCCTATCAATTTATATATATATATATATATATATATATATATATATATATATATATATATATATATGTTGATAATATTTTAAAAAATAGTATATAATTAAAATATTACCATTCAGATAATGTATCCCAATATTTAGTAATTTACTGAAGTATATTTTCAATTAAATGAAATTATAATAAAAATAAATATCTAGTAATGACTTAAGACAATTAAGTAAAGTAAATATTTTAATGTAAATTTCAATTCAAATTTGATTACTTTCAATTTTTCAAGAATACAATTGGCTTGGATTTCAAGTTTGTTATAATTTTTAAATCAAACTCAATTCATGACTATTTGGTAGTTTAAAATTTATAATAATAATAAATATTATTGTCTTATATATATATATATATATATATATATATATATATATATATATATATATAATATAAAATAATATAAATATTTGTTGTTTTGGAATTGTGGCTGATTCAATTTAACACAAATGAATTTTAACCCTAACACCACAATGTTTAAAGTGTTCAATAATCACTTATTGTTCACTTATTATTTATAAACATATCGGCTGATGCATTTCGATAGCGAATGGGAATGCATCGGCCGATTTATTTATAAACAATAAATGATTATTGAACATTTTAAACTATTGTGGTGTTGAGGTTAAAATTCATTGTGTTGATATAAATATATTTTAAGTATTATCTATAAAAAATTGAATTTTAAATGTTGCTTTTTCTACGAGTAATATATACATACATACATACATACATATATATATATATATATATATATATATATATATATATATATATATATATATAAACTTAAAAATGTACATAAAATTAAACAAATTTTATTTTTAGCAAATTATACAAAAATCATGTTGACACAAATGTTATATGAAAATAAGAAATCGACATTAACTATATACCGCACGAAAATTTATTTATTTGTATCCTATTATCAACAATAAATTTAGTTAATGTTATCTTAACCATTAATAGTCATCATGCAATCGAGACTAGAAAATAATATATTTTTTTTCGTTATTTTTATAAATTTTTCCTTTTTCATTCATTATAATAATAAAAATCAGTTCATTATCTGGGTAAGGATATGTAGCTTTAAATAAGTCTTAATCTGTTTTTGATAGTTTATAATATACCTAACTAACTTGAGCCACTGAAAAAATTCACCTAGAAGCCGTAAATATCCTAACGGAAGAACGACCGTCGACCGGCGCCCAGTCGAGTAATGATCTCGTCCGACAGGTCAGATAGTCCACACCTGGACTTTCTCGGCCACAACGCACCAGCTCGCATGATCGTAGTACGACGATATAATGTGCAAGTTCTCGACGTACTTTTCAATTAGCTGATCCAGTTCGCCCTCTCTGAACACATGATAATACCGATGGTACGTAATCGAACCGCCGGCGGGGTCCGAAGGCAGCGATTCCTGAGATGTGTCGCTCAGTGAGACGTGCGGCTCGTCGGCTGGCTCTGGTGGCTCTTGCACTGAAGCGTGTTGGCGGACGAGCGGACTGCGACGAGATTCGGGAACATCGTCCGAGGAGGACCTGCCGTCGGCTATTCTCCGCGGCCTATTCCAATCCTTGCACGATCCCAGTGACGCCGTGCTTCCGCCGTCCGTTGTCACTCCTGCCGAATTTGTGTCCCGACGCGAGTCCCCTTGACTCCAGTCGCTGCTCCCTGTCCGTTCAGACACGTCGCCCGCATCGCTCGATTCTTGCGAGAGACCCGAGAGAAGCTGACCCGCTCCGCCGGTCACTACAGATAAACTATCAGATGAATTATTGTTATTCGCGTTTAACTTCTTTATATCTACATTAGAACATTCTCTAGACTTTAACTCTGTATTAACTACATTTGTATTTGAACCCTGTTCGATAACACTATTGGAGTTATTTAAATCGTTATTTCGATCGAGCACAACGTCTCGATCGGGAGTTCGTAACGGTGATGATTTCGTTTCAGTTTCTGCACTTTGCACCGAGTCGTTTCGATCGATAACTGTCGTGATTGAATCTTGTGCTACACTTAAAATATTATGCTCACTCGTACTTTGTTCTAAAACTGGAGATTTCTCGCAAAGTTCACTATCACAATCATTACGTTTATCTATTGGCTCGTCATCGTCGACTACAACCGAATTTGTTACTTTATCACTGCTATAAGTTTCACTATTTAATTTTGCTAAATACAGGTTACGCTCTTTAATTAGTTCAGCACTAAGCCGCGTTAAGTCTTGAATCTCTTCACTTAGTTTATGTATGTAAGGATCGTTAAACTTATCCAACGGTAGATTTTCAAGACCGTGAAGAGATTTGTGTCTCTTGCTCTCTTCGCGGTATTGATCGATTTCTTTTAGCACATTCTCACTTATTTGTTCGGCGAATTCGGCCAGATGCTTGTAACATTGATTTTCCCAATCTATGCTCACACGATCGTTCGTTTCAAACGATTCCTTAGATGGCTCTTCAGACTCTTCAACTTGAACAACCTCATCGAACGGAAAATGTGTACATTCGTTTTTATTCTTCTGCACTAAACATCCCATCTTATCTACATTATTTACATTACAGTACTCATCACTTTGTACTCCATTATCATCGAAATCATTTGTTACGACCTCAAGTATTTTGGATCGTTCGATTTCATCGAACTGTTTTCTTTTGAGACGAGGACTTGATTGGATCACTGCTCCGACTGCATTGTCGAGAGAGCTTGCAACATTAGCAGCCGCTTCGAGTAGGCTCTTCGACGATGGCGATAGTTGAATTGTCTCTCTTTCGGGGCTACACAAAAGATCCAGCTTCAACAAATCTTTGTCGTCTTTGTGCACGGGCAATATAACTAGTTTCTTATCTTCTATTTTATCTTCAGATTCAGTATTGTCATATACAACTTTTGGAACATGCAATGTATCTGAAAGAATGAAATAAATAACAGTTTTATATTGTACGTATATATATATATATATATAGGATGTTCAAAAAGTTCCCGAAAAGTGGTTGTTATTCATAAACGAAATAATATATTTATAATTAAGTAATTCAAGTGTAAACCTCTTTAGACTTATATTAATCAGGTATTTGCGATAGTGCTATACGGTACTTATACGTGGTGTCTTCAGTTCGAAATTATCCTTGCATTTACGAATATGAATTCGGTTAAAATTAAAGTGCGCGTTAATATTAAATTCCTAGTTAAATTAGGTTGAAATAACTTGATATTATTATTGCTATCACAGATGTTTAAAGAATCAATTCACTAAAGAAAACCACTTTCTATGAATGGATTAATCGTTTCACTAACAGTCGAGATAATATCAAAGATGACAGTCACAATGGGAGACCGTCAATCTCCGTTTCTGAAGAAATTATTCGTGCTGTGGAAACTTTAGTGAAAAGAAATAACTGAATAACAGTGCAAATGATAACTTAGACTGTAAGAATATCCGTAGGATCAGAACAGAGCATTCTGAAAGATAACCTGAAGTTAAGTGAACTTTTATCGCGATGGGTGCCGAAGATATTGCAAAAAGATCAGCTGGCATTGCGTGCTGACTAATCGTTTTAATTTTGAAAGAAATTTGACGCCGATTCTGATGATTTTCTAAACAGGATTGTTATGAGTGTCTAAACATCGATCTATCAATTTGATCCTGAAAACAACCAACAATCAAAGCAATGGTTACCAAGGGTTTTAAGTATTCCCATAAAGGCTAAAACAGAAATATCGACTATGAAGTTATTGGTCACTATTTTTTAGGATTCTGATTGAGTGTTGCTCATAGATTTTATTGAAGGTCGAAGAAAAATAACTGCAAATTTTTATGAAACAGTTTTAAGAAAATTGCATGCAGCTGTAAAAAAACAGCCCGAAAAAATTTATCAGCGCGTTTTGTTTCATCATGACAACGCGCTGGTTTACTCTGCAAGTTCTACCAGGGCAGTATTGCTTTAATACCGATAGAATATTTTATTATACCCTCCATATAGTCTATATTTAGCTCTATCAGACTTTTTTATTATCAAATTTAACCCTTATCGGTTGTATGTCACCTCTGACGTGACATTACAACTTTGCTCTATCAGTCGTATGTCACGTGCGAGGTGACAAAACTGAACAAGTAACAACGTCCTTATTGTTGAATGTACACACTGTATGTTTTTACAGTTTAATTCTTACTCGATAGCAGACAACACGTTCTGTTATATTTCAGCAATTATTTTACTTATATTATAATATTTTATTCCTCCAAAAATGAATAAAGAAAACTATAGCAATATGGAAAGTAACAGTGATAGTTGTAGTGAAATATATGAAATTTTTGGATATTCGGCAAGTGATTTTAATTTTTGTGATGAAGGAGACAGTGATACAAGTGTTATATTTCAGTCAAGGAAAAAAATTGATCCTTATTCAATATTCAAGCGAAGTGGAAAGAGAAATTGTTCCTAATTGTGATGAAGATTGGATTGAAATCGACAATGATGACAAAGACATTTAAAGTGTAAATATAAATATTTTTAAGCACAAAAATATCTTCTTATATCAAGTAACTTTAGTTACTCTTCTCTTACAATAAGCACTCAAATATATCTCCGACCTAGCGGAAAGTTAAGTACAAAATGCTAACGTCCGATAAGGGCTAAAAAAATATATTAAAGGCGTTCGCTGAGAGTCGATTGATGAAGTGAAACATTTTGTAGGGCAGTGTTTAGAATCAAAAAGCACATTACTATCATTAGTTTATTCTCTTTGATCCTTGCAAGTAAATCTAATCCCTAAACTATGTTCAATTTTAGACTCTCCTGTGATAATCTTAAACTCTTTTTAAAGATCGTTGATTTATTCTTTATTACCTATTTTCAGAACTCCTTACTAAAGGAATTCTTCAAAGAAATCTTGATAAAAATTGAAAAAATAAATTGGTTACTTAAAATGTTTTTGACTAATGATTAACAATTAAACATTAATCAGACTAAAATATAATTGACTAATTCAATCATTTTATACAATTTGCTGATTTAGCCATTAATTATTTAATCATTGATTAATTTTAGATTAATCGTTAGTTACAGAAGATTTTTGATTAGAACTAACGCTTTAGCCATTAGAAATTTTTACTGATTATGATTAAGTAATGATATAAGTCATATTTTTGGATTGAATTTTGCCCAATTCTGTTTTAAAATATAAATTTGAATCGTTTATTAAACAAAATTTATTGGATAAGATTATTGAAAGTTTCAAATAAATTTATTTGAAATTTAAATACGAAGTTTAAATTTTACACAAAAGAATTATTCATTCAACATCATGAGATTTTATAATATTTTACAATAATGAAAAAAATGATAAATTCAATATTCTAATGATGATGATATTTTCAACGAATCAATAATAATTAAAAACAAAGTAAATAACTGATTATTGAAAATTAAAAAAAAGTTTTATGGTATCGGAATGAATAATTTTTTGGCACAAAATTGGATTAACCACTATGTTAAATAAATAATAGTAAAAATTTAAATTTATATATATTTAAAAATGGTTTTTAATTCAATGAACATTTATAAATCTCTAAAATACCTTACTAATTATTGAATTTATTTTTATAATAAAAAATAATTAATTTTTTAATTATTCATTTTATTAACTTCAAATAAAAGTTATAATTTTAGCATGTATGCATTTTTGATATATTAGAAAATTATTTAATAACTGTTATTTCAAAAAAATCTGGATAATTATAATCAACATATATTTGAATTGAACTATGTGAAAATTTGACTACCAACAACTAATTATATACCAAAAATGTTTATATATGTGTATATATATATATATATATATATATATATATATATATATTAATTTTATTGGGTATATTTTTTTGTGAATAATTTTTAGAATATTTTAATAGTGATTTAATTTAATTTTTATTTTAACAGTGATTCTCATTAAGATTTCATTAAATTAATCAACTCTATTTTTTATATTAAAAAATGTTGTATATGAATTTAAAGTGTAGTACGCACCTTTGTTTGTATTATCAGGAACTTCGACACTAATAACGCTATCAACAGAATCAGGGGAAGATACTCCACTAGAGTCACTGTCCACATCATCTGTCTCTGGATTGAATAATTCTAATGATAATAATCTGGGTAAAGATTTAGCTACTAATTCTGTCCTTCCTGAAACTTGAGTGGAACTTCTCCTAACTATAGGAAAAGCTGAACGTGTATTTCGACCAAAACCGGGTCTTTGATTTAACAGTTCTCTGATCTGTTTCAACCTTTCGGTTCTGTTCTTATCAAAACCTAAAGCTCTTGACACAGATGGACGAAAGTCTGGAATCTTTTGTATTTTGTATTTTTCTGCTAACGATTTGTATTTTTGTATATTGTCCTGAAATGACTTTGATGATTCCGGAACTGGTATGCTTGAAGGGTTTTTTATCGTTTTGGGCGGCGGTGATTCTTCACACTCGTCGGATAGTATTTCAGATTTCTCTTCTACAGTTTCGAGATTTTGTTCGGGCGATTTCAATATGGTTTTAGGCGGCGAAGTATTGTCGCTACAATTATTACCGTTATCGTTCGATTTAGGCGACGTACAATTATTATTAGTTTTACATGGAGTACTTTGAGAATATATTAGCACTTTTCCTCCACTTGGTACATTTTTCAACTGTTGTGCAGTTTTCGGTGACGTGGGTTGTTTCAACAATGGATACACAGATAAAGGCATTTGTTTCAAACGTGGCGATGTTGGACAAGAAGATTGTTTCAATCTGGGCGATGTGGGACCTGACGACGACTTCACTCTCGGTGAAGTCGGCGCCGGTGATAATGGTGTAGGCGACATAGCATCTTGAGATTCTTGTTTTGGTACAAATATCACAGAAGCGAAACTGTCCTCTGAATCGACGCTCGTATCACTTTGTAAACTACTATCTTTCGATGAATCTGAACCTTCTTCACGAGAATGTCTTCGTTCGTTCGGCTCAGATATCTTTTCCTCAATTATTGTGGAAACTAGTGATTGTTTATTTTGAGGAGAAATATCTATACCGTTCTCTTCAGTTATAAGTTTTTCAGAAGACATGCTTTCCGTTTTCCAGCCTTGTAAAATTCTAACGAAACCATTTTTAAGTGAAGTACCTGCTACTTTTTCGATATTGTTCGTAGAATTTTTTAATTTTGTTGTAAATCCGTTCTTGATCAACTGAAATCGTTTAGAAGTAGAGACAGAGAATATTGAATCTCGTAAAGAGTCTAGTGTACGATATCGTCGATAAATCAATTCTTCATTCAACGACGCCTGTTTTTGAATATTCTTACGTACACGTTCTTTTTCTCTCAATCGTTCTGTTGAGAGCAGCTCTTCATTCATGGAGCTTTGTTTGAAAACATTGCCTCTACGATTATGATAATGACTATGCATTAATCGAAAATCAGGTAACGCTTCAACAACGTCACGTTGATTCAGAGGTTTATCTAAATCTTCACCGTCTTCTTCGTTCAGTGATTTTTTCTGTTTGACTAATTTCGGTTTAGGTCTAGTCGTCGGTTGAATTACTATTGGATGCTCAGTTTGTTTTGGGAGATTTGTTTCTTTTGATGGTTCTTCGATAGGCGTGACTATACATTTTAAATTTGAAACATTTGATCTTGAGCGTATTATAGACTCTTGTTTAACGGTTTGTATATCACCTAAACTCTTAGACTTATGACCACCTCTATATAAGTCGGTGCTATTATTTTTAACTAGGCTCTGTTTACTTTGTACTACATCGTCTTCTTCAATACGTCGTAGTTCTATGGGAAGATCATGTATATCTTCACAGTCACAATCTTCACAGCCGTCCGGATCGTATCTTGGTTGATTTGTTTCTTTGGAACAATAACTCCAAGAATCGAGAAACCACGGACGATGACGTGATCCGCCACGTTTTCCGCCGGCTAGTTTTTGAATTGCTCGTCTTACAAAACTGTAACAAGTTTCATTTGGACTCGACAAACTTGAACTACTTGGCGATGAGCTGCGATTCGGATCAATTGAGCGGCCTTTATGTCGAGTACGACCACGTTTTCTAACACCTCCATTACTTATATTTCTGAAAAGACAAATAAAAATTAGTATTTAGTTCAAACATTATTAGATATTTTTTTCAAAATATAGAAGTATGTATAGTAGAATTTCTTATAAATTTATGAAAGTTTTATATATATTGTACATACTAATATACATACATACATACATATATATATATAATTATATGTGTTTATCAAAAAATTATGCGATATGATTTCATTTACAAGAACAAATGCACATATAAATAACAAAAATTACATTTGTTTAAAAATGTTATAACATGATTTATAATAATTTATATTATTTAAATTTTTTCTTAAATGAAATTCATTTAAAAAAGATTTTTAATTTATAAAATAATGAAAAACAAAATATATTTTAAATTATTTTAACATTTATGAAAAATGTAATTCAATTTGATATTTAATAATAGTTTAATTCGAATATTGAAATTTTCAATGATTTCCGATATATTGTTGGATTTATTTCACGAATTGCTACTTGAACATTGTTCTTTAGGTCATTATTTATTTGTGACTTGTTAGTGTAGACTCGACTTTAAAAAAAATCTAATGGTGTTAAATCACATGATTTTGTAGGTCAATTGAAATTTGCATTTCGTGAAATTACACATTGATAACAATTTGATCACAAAACTGAATGTTTTTTCGAGCTGTGTGACATGTAGCACCGTCTTGCTAACATTAGACATCAGACACACCGATATTATTTAATTCTGGTCATAAAAAGTCACTTAACATTGATTAGTATCGCTCAGTATTCACAGAAACAGCATTTCTAGCATTATTTCTTCGATGAAATATGGTCCAATGATTCCATTTGCCCAAAATGCACACCAAACAATGTATTTTTGTGGATGTAGAGATTTTTTATGAATAACACGAGAATTTTCATCATCCCAGATACAACAATTTCGCTTATTAACGAATCCATCTATAGTGAAATAAGCTTCATACTAAACAAAATTTTGTTTGAAAACAATGGATCTGTTGTTCGTTGTTCAATAATCCAATTAGCAAAATTACGACGTTGTAAATGATCTCTTTCTTTCAATTCCTAGGTTAATTGAATTTTGTACGCGTGTAAATGCAAATCCTTATCCAAAATCTTTCATAAAGAGCCATAAGATATGCCCAATTTTTTTGAACGACATGAAATTGATGTTGTCGGTTCATTTTCAACATTTTCACTTACAGCAGCAATGTTTTCATTTGTGCGTATAGTTTTTGGTCTTCCACTTTTTGGTTTATCAATAACACAACCAGTTACTACGAATTTTTTTACTAATCTTTGTATCGATGACTTATTTGGCTGATTATTTACACCAAAAAAAAATACGAATTTTGGGATGGGTTTTTCAAAAAAATGCCCATTTTCATAATAAGTTTGAATAATATAAATGTGTTGCTGCAATGTATACCTATCCAAGGTTAAAACTGTAACCTTCTACTAAAAATAGGCTTATTATGTCATTTGAAAAGACATGACGTGTAAACATTATATAGTGTTGATATCTAGGCGTCACATTTGGATGAGCCTGTATATATATATATATATATATATATATATATATATATATAGAGAGAGAGAGAGAGAGAGAGAGAGAATAAATAACTGATAATGTAATATTATAAATAATTATTTTAATGACCACAAATTTTTCTTTCATTTTGCTTTTTTATATTTTAAAGAAAAATTAATTATATAATTATTTAAGACAGAAATTATTTTAAAAATATTATACCTTTGATAAAAATAGGCATTTACTTATTTTTTCCATAAAAAAATGTTAAAAGAAAGTCAACTAATTTAATAAATATGAATATTTAACAAATATGTGTGCTGTATATGAAATTATATATTTTTTTATAATGACTTCTAATAAATAATTTTAATAATATGAATTATATTGGAAAATAGTACAGCAATAACTTGCATAGTCCGGCTAATCGGTTCCACTGATTAGCCGGGCTATTTGAAACCGGACTAATCAAAACACTAACTACATACAAAAAACGTAATTGGTTCCAAACGAATTTTTTTTCCTGTTTTTCAGTAAATAAAACAAGGTATAATATATTTAAATGTTTGTATGTATCAACAAAACAAAATCAGGGGTTTATACATTCATTTGAAATTAATTTTCAAATGGGTTATTAAAATTTAGTTACCAAAAATCGACTTTACCTTAGAGTTGCGAATCAAAAACTAATAGAAAAAGACCACTAAACTAGAACTGCGCATGCGTTGCGCATAATGTGCATATATGATTACGGTTTTCTTTTTTATTATGTTTTCATAATAAAGGGGAAAACTTGAAAATTTATGTATAAAAATAAATTTATGTATTAATTTTTTGGTATTTTTTTAAGAAATACTTTTTAGTAGGATTTTTTTTCAAGTAAAAAAATTTTTATAGTGAAACCGGACTAATCGAACCCGGACTATGCGAGGTATTGCTGTATATGTATTGTATTTACCTAAACGATCTGTTAGAATCGCTGTCGGACGTTTGAGTATATGCGTGATAGGGCGGCAAGACGTCCTCTTCGGACGTATTTGTGGTGGACGTGAGTTCAAGACTTGGCGTACTGAGGTTATGGTGTTGGTTAACACGCGGGCCGTTTTGTGGCGGTGACGGTACACGGTGCCAAGGCACTAACACGTCTTGAGATTCGAAGCGACGATGACGTTGTTCCATGGCCCAAACACTGATAACGAGTCGTCCACCGATTCTCAACAAACGCGCTAATTCTCGTAAAGCTCCAACGCGTCTCTCTGTCGTTGCAAAGTGATGAACCACAGCTACAGACAACACAGCGTCGAAACTCTCGTCCCGAAATGGTAACGCGAGATTATCGCACAGTAAAACCTAGAATAATAAAAACATGAATGAAATTTAAAAAAAAAATTACTTATGTATATATATATCTTCACATCATAAAGCCCAAATCAATCCACTACTGGACGAAAGCCTCAATGAATGCTACATTCACTGGTATTTGGTCATATTCACCACGCTGACCAGGCGGATTGGTGAAGATTTTTTTATTCGGGGTTTACTCCCTTCTCGACAGTTATTTTTTTACAAGATGAGGTTGTCGGCCTTCATGCTCAACCCTCGAAAATGAGGGACTCTCCGACTGGGACTCGAATGCAATCTCCCGTATGACACGCGGTGATGCAAACCACTGTGCTGCCCAGTCGGTAATATATATATATATATATATATATATATATATATATATATATAGGGTGGCCTAAATAAAATTGAAAGGTGTAACCTTCAGTAACGGTTTATTATCTTCAATCTTTTTTGGGCTATTCTGTATATATGAGATCATCCAAATGTGACGCCTAGATTTGTGTTTTATTAAAAAAAACTACACTTGTTTCTTTTTAATAAAACACAAATCTAGGCGTCACATTAGGATGACCCTCTACAATTGTTTTTAAACATAGTAACATTTTTTAAAAATATCAGAAACTGGTCCATTTAAAGCATTATTCTTTGTGTGTTGTCTGAGTATTTTTTATGATATGATATAATAGTTGTAAAACACACGATTTTAATTTATTCTAAGCTTTGACATATCTACTAAATATAATTCTTTATTTAACATTATTTACATAAATTTATTGTAAATAAATTACATTTTTGTGAAATAAAAATATGAAATTATTTCATAAAAATAGATGTAGTCATTGTTTTTATTATTTTTAATTATAACTGGTTATTTGTACTAATTTCGACTAGATTAATAAATAAATACTCATGAGTATCTATATTCTACATGAAAATTCAAATGTATTCCAAAACCAACTGTAGTAATTCATAAAACAAGCAAATATCTATAGTTATTTACTTAATTAAATGCCATGAATATAAAGGATGATAACAAACAGTTTGACCAAAATTAAAAAATATATATTAAATTAAATTTTATGTAAATATTTTTTAATAATTTATTTAAATTATAATATGTTTAAATTGTTTTTGTAGTTGACTATAATAATGAACTAATATAAACAACTCTGATTACAGACATTCATTTCAGAAAAAAACTATAATCTATCATATTGTATTTCATTGTATTTCCTGTTTATCTTTTGCTAACATAGTTTTTAAAGAATGAACTATAAAAATTAATACACATTAATTGATTTGAAATTTTCATTTCTCTAATATGGATATATTTTATAAGTTCCTGGTTTAACTTTTTTATGATAAATGCGATTGTTTTTGTCTATGAATAAGGGAGCAACCAAATTTGAATGAACATTTTCTCAAGTTGAGTACATATGAGAGTCGTTTGATAAATATGGTAAAAAAGTAAGAAAAACTAAACTGAAAAATTTAATTAAATTAAACAATAAATAAATTTACCATACTTATTAAACGACCCTCATATATATGTCTATAATTTTACCAATCCGCCTTGTCAGGGTGATGTTATAACCAAATACAAATGAATGGTAACATTCATTGAAGCATCTGACTAACAGTGGGCTGATATGAACTAATATAATTTTCTCTCTCTGTCTCTCTCTCTCTTATATATAAATATTATACATATATATATATATATATATATATATATATATATATATATATATATATATATATATATAGTTGGCAAATATCTTCCTTCCAATCTTTTGAATTTCGCAGCTATGTACAAAAAAATAAAAAATAAAAAAAAGCGGAAGGGAGATACTTGCCAACCTAATATATAGGATTTTCCAATAAGTGCTCCAGAACTTTAAATGAAAATAAAACAAAAAGGTATTTAATCAATTAATTATTTATTTTTGTTATTTTTAAGCATATTTTATGGCATTAATAATGAAATAAAATTTCACTCATATGACCACCAAGACTTCAATTGACATAATGCATTCGTTTAGTCCAATTTTAGTCACTTTTTCATATAACTGTGGTCCAATATTATGAATTGCACGTTCAATATTTATTTTTAATGCTTCTGTTGTTTGTGGTTTATCAGCATAAACTAATGATTTCACATAACCGTACATAAAATAATCCAATGGAGTTATATCACATGATTTTGATGGTTAATTGGTGGGTCCATTTCGTGAAATAATGAACTCATTAAACTTTTGTTTCGATAAGTTTATTGAAGTTTTTACAATTTTTAAGCGTTGCTGAAGTATTAAACGTTCCATGATAATTTTCTAAACTGTACTGAGTTGAAATGTCAAAATAAGCTTAAAAAAATTCAAACATGTCTGCCATTAGTTGACAAAATTATGAAATTTTTATTGGAAAACCCTATAAAACAAGAAATAGTTAACTTACGATATAAATTGGCATTTATAAATATACATAATATAGAATTTTTTATGGATGCCATTAGTACTGTTATGGTAAACTTATTGTTTTGTAATTAACTATAATTTGTGTAAAGAAGTTTCAGTGACAAGATCTGAGATTCCACTATTGAGTACTTAATGATGTTTACAAATTTCTACTTTTACTGTTTCTTATTAAACTTTTTTTCAAATTGATAATAGTGATAATCTGTCTAAAAATACTCAAAAATTTACAATCTTCTTTAAACTGTCTGGTATTATTTATACTTATTTCATTACTTGCCATGTTTTATAAAAAATACATTTAAAAATTGAGAAGTGAAATATTTTTAGTTATATTAGGTAGCTAAGGAAGTTCTGTCATTTTTACATGTATTATTATTTCAAGAATTGTTTATATAGGGTACTTTAATAAGAATGTAAGAACTTTGACAGCTGGTAGCAGCTATGTTTCAACCTAATATAGTTTGGCAAATTATGATGAAACGTTTAACATTTTAATACCGATTAAATTGTAAAAAAATATTATAAAAAAAATGTTCAGAAAACTTATCGCGTGTTTTGTGTAACTTAACACAATCGTCCAAGTGAACGTGCCATTTATCGAATTGTTCATAAATTTGAAAACAATTTTACTCTACATAACACAGCAGTACCTGTAAGACTAAAAAATGCAAAAAGTAAGGCCAATATTACTTTTGTTATTGAAAATTTTAAAATCAAATGGAGATCACGTTACAGTAAATGAAGTGCATTACCGAACCATAATTTATTGTTTTTCAAAAAATAATTGAAAATAGTTTGCATGATATGTGGTTTCAACAGAATGGTGCTACGTACCATACATCTACGGAAACAATAGGCTTATTGAAAGAAAAGTTTAATGAGTACATTATTTCATGAAATGGGCCATCAATTGCTCACTAAGATCATGTAATTTAATTCCATTGGATTATTTTCTGCGGGGTTATGTGAAATCATTGGTTTATGCTGATAAACCACAAACAACAGAAGCATTAAAAATAAAGATTGAACGTGTAATTCATGAAATTGGACCACACTTATGTGAAAAAGTGATTAAAAATTAAACTAAACGATTGCAATATGTCAAGAAAAGTCGTGGTGATCATATGAGTGACATTGTTTACCATCATTAATGCCATAAAATATACTTAAAAAATAACTAATTAATTAAAGACTTTTTGTTTTATTTCCATTTAAACTTCTGAAGCGCTTATTGGAAAATTTTATACATTCAAAGTATATACCATATTTCATAAGTTTACTGCATCTTGATGTGTAAATTTTAATTTGAAATAGAATTTCTACCCTTCAAAATATCTACTTAAAATTGTGTAATACGTGCCTGTTTATTTTATGAATTCAAATTTTGTATTAGTGCTGTTGAAGCTGCAAGAAAAATTTGTACAGAATTTGAAGAAAGAACAGTTACATCAAAAATAATCTAAAGGTGGTTTAAAAAATTGACTTCAGACGATGAATTATTAAAAGATGAAACCAAATTAGGTAGATCATTAAATATAAATGACGATGAATTACAGACAATGAATGAAATAAATTCGAATTTAGTGTGTAACAGATTGTTAAACAGTTCAAAGTAAGTGACGAAACAGTACGAAATCATTTGCATAAAATAAGGAAGAGATGGAAATTAAATAAAAAGGTATCACACACTTTAACTACGGATAAAAATTACAGCGTCTTAATATCTGTGCATCTCTTATTTTACAACTAAAATCAAAAAAATTTTTCGATAAAAATTTCAAATAGATTTTTATTGTAACTTTAAATATAATTACCATTGACTATCACAAAACAATCTTTTTCACAAATACCTAAATCAAAATTGACTCCAAAAAAAATCTTCTCTGTATTTGTTGAATTTAAAGGAAATTATTCATGATTATAAAATTGCTCAAACCCTCATAGCAAATATTTACAGTGAATAAAAAAAGTACATAATGTATTACAACAACAAAAAATTAAATTAGTTATTTTAAATAAAATTAATTAGAATTAGTAAAGTTAATAAAAATTTCACGCGTTCTAATTTTAATCTCAAAAGAGACAGAACTTAGTTGCCTAATATAGGGTCATCCAAATATGACGCCTAGATTTGTGTTTTATTAAAAAGAAACAAAAGAAACTCTACACCTGTTTTTTTTTAATAAAACACAAATCTAGGCGTCACAATTGGATGACTGTATATTATCATATTTTATAATTAACGTATTGGTTTGAAATATATTAAATTTCATTAAAATAGAAATTTAGTGGTGTTCTCTGCAATTTTATTTCCATAAAACATTTCCTTTTCGAACATCTTTAACATGTTATTGTATCATAAATATAAAAATATTCTAATTATGTAAATATATTACAAATACTATGTAATTTTATTTTTATTATATAATATAATATACAACCTATAAACGTTTCTCGGTAACAATTCAATAACCATGTATAAATAACATGTTATAAGAAAAGATGATAAAAATAAATATTTATTTTTAAACTTTAATATAGAATTATATAAGAAGTAGCTATATCATTTATAACACAAATATTAAATCGGAAGCCTTAGTAACGTTTGCCAGCAAAGCCAATAATACAACTCAACTATGTATATATATATATATATATATATATATATATATATATATATATATATATATATGTTTGTGTGTGTTCAGTTTATCTATGTATGTGCATAAAACATGACATGTATACAATGTTATTAAATTAGTATTTAATGTGTAATCGTGAATGAAATAAAATTTATTTACTTCGTTTTCTTTCTCTCGTGCTATTTCCGTCAATCTGCTGCATCTGTCAACACCTACTTTGTAAATGGATTGATTGACATTCAGGTATTTTCCATTTCCGCAACCTGGAAAAATAAAACTCAGGTTAGTTCTTAAAAAAAATTATGCATTTACTAACTTTATTTACTATTTACCTAAATCAGTAGTGCGTAATCTGTGAGTCGCGACCTCTCAAGGAGTCATGGAAAAATTGTTGGGGGTCGTGAAAATTTTGAAAAATTCTCATATTTTTTATTATTTTTATCCCTATACGAGGTCAGACAATTAAGTAATGTGATAAAATTCAAAAATCGATTATATTTAAAAATTAAGGTACATCGCTGCGATCCCCTTCAAAGTAGTCCCCTCCCGCATCTATACACTTATTCCAGCGAGTTTTCCAGTTTTCGTAACAATTCTGGAACACTTCTTGTGGGACCTCTCCGAGTACCCTCGTCACAGATTCTTGGATATCTTCAACGGAGTCAAAATGTCGACCTTTGACGAATTTTTTCATATGGAGGAATAGGAAAAAGTCGCAGAGTGACATGTCCGGTGAATAGGACGGTTGTGGTAACGTTGTGATGCCTTTAGACGCCAAAAACTGAGAGACACTGAACGCACTGCGACAGGGAGTATTGTCGTGATGCAGAACCCAAGTCTTCGCGAACTCTGGACGCACTCTGAGCACCCTTTTTCGTAATTTTTCGAGCACATTGCGGTAGAATACTTGATTTACGGTTTGTCCAGGTGGTACGAACTCTTTGTGAACCACCCCTTTGCTGTCGAAGAAGCAAATCAACATGGTTTTCACTTTGGACCTGCTCATTCTCGCCTTCTTTGGCCTTGGTGCTCCAGGGGACAGCCACTGTTGGCTTTGTCGTTTAGTTTCGGGGTCGTATTGAAAGAACCAACTTTCATCACCAGTAATAACTTTTTTTTTTTTAGTAATAACTTTCATCACCAGTAATAACCAGTAATAAATTTCTCTGTTCCATTTTCGTGACATGCACTACTCGCGCGTTGTTACAAAACATTAAACAGCTGGCGAAGAAATGATCGTACGAGGGGGGTGGTCAAGGTCTCAATCGAGAGAGTAGGGATCTGCTATTACGGTGGCGGAGTTACAGGTTCGCAGTGTTACCACAGGCCGAGAAAAAAAATCGGTCGCATTACTTAATTGTCTGACCTCATATGTTTATAATAGAATGGTAACAAAAAATAATGGGTCGCGTAAAATTTTAGTCTGAGTATGGGAGTCTCAAGGGTAAAAAGATTGCTCACCACTGACCCAGATAACAAATTTAAATCATTCGTTTTATTAACAACAATAAATATAATATATAAACTTAGATATTTATTATATATGGTCATCCAAATGTGACGCCTGGATTTGTGTTTTATTAAAAAGAAACATGTATATAGGGAAACATGTGTATAATTACTTTTGTTTTTTTTTATAAAAAATAAATCTAGGTGTTGTATTTTGATCATCCTATATTAGACAACAGTTTAACAATATTTTATAAAAAAATGATTGGATGCGTATATTTACTTTTAGCAATCTTTATTTTTATTAAATAACTTTTTTAACGTTTTTGTAAAAAATTGAAAAGAAATCAAACAAGCATTTTAAAACGCAATATTGTTTGCGTTTTTAGTTTTATTCTACAAAAAGTGAATTGCATAACAACTGAGTACACAAAAAATTATGTCGAAATGTTCTACTGTAAGGTATTTTTTCTAAATTTCTTTTTCGTTTATCATATTATATATTAGGTTGTCAGAAAAGTCATGACGTATTTTGACTGTTTTTTATTCATAAAAAGTACAAACTTTAATCAATAATATATTTGTTATTTTGTTCGATGACTTTTGTCATCTTTCGGTGAAGTTCATAATTCCACGTTTATAGAAAAACCTTTCTTCATTAACGAAAAACTGGACAAGATGTTGTTTTATAGCCTCATCGGAATTAAATTATTTACCACGCAAGGAGTTTTGTAGAGACCAAAATATGTGAAAATGTGACGATATAAGATCGGGTGAGTACATTGGGTGTGGCAACACATACCATTCAAGCTGCAATAGTTTTTGACAGGTGATTAAATTTGTGAGTAGTCTCACGTTAACATGTTGGAACATAGCTCCTTTACGATTAACGAATTCTGAGTGCTTCTGGATGATAAATTCGTTCATACATGTTTACACGTCCAATCAAATGAACTTCTTTAAATTCATGATGAACCCAAATGTCGAGTTTAATTATGCATCCCAGCTTCTTCAAATAGTTTTGAACGCTTGAATGATGAATATTTAATGTTTCTGCAATCTCAATTGTCATGTAATGCGGGTTTGACTCGATCAATGCCTTTATTTTGTTGTCATCAACCTCGATTGGCCTTTCTGAGCGAGGAACGTCATTAACATCAAAATCACCAGCATGGAATTTCGCAAACCATTGTTGGTATAGACGTTCTTGCAGGACATGGTCATCATAAATTTTACGCATCTTATCACAAAATTGCCATACGTTCTTCCCTTTATGGAAATAAAACAGTAAAATATGACGAAAATTCGCAGTTTGATCTTTTATCTTCAACTTGTTATAAAATCTATAAAACTCAACCAAATCGCTCAAACTTTTCATCTGAATGAAGGAGGAAGTGTCAGCTGTCAAACGACACAACAATTATATAGATGAGAATGACGCTTCTACTATTAAAAATAGACTAACAACATCTATTGCAAAAATTCGGCATGACTTTTCTGACAACTCAATATTTTATTATGATACAATGTCTAAATTTAAATACTTTAATCTTGAATATAATTGATGTATTAGTATGAATCTTGTTGAAAAGAGTATATTTTAAATTCTTAATTAGTTAGTATTATTGTAATTTTTCACATTAGAGTATTATTTGTTCTTAATGAAACACAATTGGTAAACATATTTGACTTTTTTTTTGAAAAAAAAGTTATTTCAGTAAATATATTTTTGTCAATTATTCAAATTTATTTAATTATATACTCTTCGGATTTATAAATTCATATATACTAGTGGGGTTCAAAAAATTCCCGGAAAGTGGTTATTATTCTTAAATGGAATACTATATCTATAATTAGTTGATGCAAGAATAAACTTGTTTAGACTTGTGTTAATCAGGTGTTTGTGATAGTGCTGCACGATATTTACGTGTGGTATTATGTCAATTTGAAATTACTCTTGTATCTACGAATACAGATTCTGTTAAAATTCAAGTACACGTTAATATTAAATTCCTAGTTAAATTATATTGGAAAAACCTGATATTATTAAGGCTATGCCACGTGTTTATGGAGTCAGTGCACCAAAGAAAGACACTTTTTATTAATGGATTAATTGTTTTACTAACGGTCGAGGGAACATTAAAGACGATAGCCGCAGTGGAAGACTGTCAACTTCCGTTTCTAAAGAAAATATTTATGCTGTGGAAACTTTAATGAAAAGAAATAACCGAATAATAGTGCAAATGATAGCTTAGATCAGTGGTTCCTAACGGGGTCGATATCGCCCACCGGTGGGTGTTGAAAAGATCTAAGGAGGATTTTTTGGTCCAAGGCAAATTCAGGGGGCGTTGAGAACCGATATCCGCCCAACTGGGCAATACTCGCAAGAATGTGTTGAAAATTTTGATTAATACTAAAAATCATCGAACGCATATTTCCACAAATAGTTCTAAATGTCTTTTCGAATCACTATTTGAAAAGGTGAGCTATGACCAAGAAAGGTTGAAAAATTATGCGTTACATTATTGATTTCAGGAACGGGAGTCAGTGTGTTTTTTTCCGAAAAGAGGGCGGTGAGTAATTTTTTTTCGAAAAGGACCAAAAAAGGTTGGGAACCTATGGCTTAGACCAGGGATTCCCAACCCCGTGCCCGCGGGCACCATGGCGCCCGCGGACCGATTTGTGTACGCCCGCCACTCTTGCAAACATCATGGAAAAATTGAATTCTTTCAATTTGGAGTTGCAGGGAAAAGACAAAAATATAGCTGAAATGATAAGCTCTGTAAACTCATTTAAAGCGAAATTGGCTTTGTTGATATCACATCTGCAGATCAAGTCTCTCGTGCATTTCCCACATATGAAGAAAATGCTAGGTAACAATGAATTAAACGTGTCATTATTTATTGAGACCCTTCAAGTGCTTCAAAAACTGTTTGAAGAGAGATTTATGCAGTTTACAAATATCGAGCCAATTGTCTCCTTCTGTATCAATCCTTTTACTTGCCAAATAAATGTAATGGAACTAGCTGCATGTATTGCAGATCTTGTTCAGAGGAAAGCAGAAGAACTAGAGTTAGAAATTTTGGACCTTAAGAATGATATTTTGCTAAAAATCCTTAATATCAGAGGACTTATGGAACATAGTCGATAAAGAAAAGTTCCCATTTTTGAAAAAAGCGGCATATAAAATCAAATCGTTTTTCGGGTCAACGTATTTATGCGAATCGTTGTTTTCAAACATGAATTTAATAAAATCACGATATAGATCTCGACTCACCGATGAGCATCTTTATAATTGTATGCTAACAGGATTATCGTCATACTCTCCTAATTACGAGGCACTGGCCAATGAAATGCAATGCCAAAGATCACACTGACAGATTGATATTTTTTTTAATGTTTTCTTTTATGTTTTTTTAAATGATTTCTTTGTATGTGTGTTTTTTGTTTACTTTGTATTACGTTTTGTATGTACGTTTCTTTGTGTGTATGTAATTTGCACAATAATTTTATTATTTTGAAATTATTTTTGTTTATTATTTTTTATCCTTGGTCAATTATAAATATCCTAAAAAAATAACTGGTGCCCGCCGCCCTACCGATATTTTAGAATGCGCTCTAGGGTATAAAAAGGTTGGGAACCCCTGGCTTAGACTGTATGAATATCTGTAGGATCAACACAGAACATTTTGAAAGATAACCTGAATCTAAGTAAGCTCTCATCGAGATTGGTGCTGAAATTGTTGCGGAAAAATCAGCTGACATTTTAGCCTGACTATTGGCTTTAATTTTTAAAGAAATTTGTAGCCGATTCTGATGTTTTCCTAAACAATATTGTTACGAGTGATGAAATTTGGATCTACCAGTTTGATCTCAAAAGCAAGCAAAAATCAAAGCAATGGTTATCAAGGAGTTCAAGTACTCCCATAAAGGCTAAAGAAGAAAGATCAGCTATGAAAGTAATAGCCACCATTTTCTGGGATTCTGAAAAAGTGATGTTTATAGATTTTCTTTAAGGCCAAAGAACAATACCGAAAGTTTTATCTAACCTAAATATACATTTGAAACCAGACTAATCAAAACACTAACTACGTACAAAAAACGTTAATTGGTTCCAAAAAATTTTTTTCCTGTTTTTCAGTAAATAAAACGAGGATAATAAATTCAAATGTTTGTATGTATCAACAAAACAAAATCAGGGGTTTGTACATTCATTTTAAATACATTTTAAATTCATTTTCAAATGGGTTATTAAAATTTAATTATCAAAAAATCGACTTTACTCTATAGTTGCGACTCGAAAACTAATAGAAAAATAAAAAAATACCACGTAACTAGAACTGCGCATACGATGTGCATATACAATTTCGGTTTTATTTATTGTTTTCATAATGAAGAGGAAAACTTGAAAATTTGCGTATAAAAATAATTTTATGTATTAATTTTTCGATTTTTGTTTAAAAAAAATTTTAGTAGGATATTTTTAAGTAAACATTTTTTTTTTTGGAAATTTCAATCAGGACTATAGTCAAACCGGACTAATCGAAGCCGGACTATGCGAGGTATTACTGTGTATATATATATATATATATATATATATATGTGTGTGTGTGTGTGTGTGTGTGTGTGTGTGTGTGTGTGTGTGTGCGTGTGTGCGTATGTATGTATGCATGCATGCATGTATGCATGTATGCATACATACATTACATGCATGCATGCATGTATGTATGTATGTGTGTATGTGCGTATGTATGTATGTGCGTATATGTGTATGTATGTGTGTATGTGCGTATATGTGTATGTATGGATGTGTGTAGTTATATGAAACATATGTAACTTTCCTCAAGGCCGGTCACACAGAAACAGCATACGTATGTTGTTGTCGTGTTAATTGTTGACAAATAATTCTGTTAGGAATTATTTAAACCTATAATTAAACGCGACAATCAATTTCTGATTGTCGATCAAATATCCCGATAATGAGACCTAGAGGTTTCTTTGTAACTTGTTACACTTTGTAACAGCAGTTCTCCAGTAGATGTGCTAGAAATAACATCGAATTCTAGCAATGAAACAGAAGAACTCCTCGAGTCACAGTTGTTGGCTGATGGATTGATTATTTGATTGTGATTGATTGATAGATTGATAAAAATAAATGTGTTTTCTTTAAAATTCGTACTTTTGATTATTTAAAATAAAACTTGTATGGATGTTTGTATGGATGTTTGTATGGATGTGTGTATGGATGTGTGTATGGATGTGTGTATGGATGTGTGTATGTAAGCATATTATTTTTGATCAATAATTTATATTTAAATTATTGTCCGACATATCTCAGTTTTATTATACACATAGTAGTTATTTTTTTAATTATAAATAAACCATTTTGTTTATTGAAGGAATATTAAGTAAGTATATTGTGAAATATAAAAATATAAGCTAATTATACATTGATAGATTATTCAAAAATATAGTGTGTTAAAATAGTATAAACGTTTAAAATAATTATTTCTAACGTGAATTATTAAAACTAGTTCACTACATAATTCTTACTAGATAAAAAAATAAACGTCTGAAATTTAAGGCTATAATAGTACTCTAGCCATAATATAAGTCTTCTACATAAATTTGATTCACTATCGATGAAGTCATTATAAAAAGATTACTAACCGACATCGCAAACTAGTGAACCTGGTTCGAGGTCCTGTAGGAACTGATTGATTCGAGGCCAAGGTCTTGTACGGGGAGCTTCTTGAAATTGTTCGTACACTTCGTGCACGTAAGCGCGTTCTAAAGCCACACATCGTGCTATGTGCTCGTCGCCTTCACCTCCACCGCCGCTACCTCCAACACCTCCCACACCACCTGCCGAAGAAGGCGTCGTACACCTTGACGTAATGCCCGCACTGCTCGTTGTCATATCTTTTACGTCGTCGAGACTAACTTAGTACGTCGTTTGTGGATGATATTAGTCTTAATCCACGTGTCATCTGCAATAAATTAATTATTCTTTAATTAAAGAAATTTTATCTTAGACTACAAACATATGTACATGGGTCATAATATATATATATATATATATATATATATATATATATATATATATATATATATATACTTGCACCTGTGTACTCAAAACATGGACACTAAATACAAAAATGAAGCAAAAATTTTTGATGAATTAGTGAAACATAGAAAAGAGAATATTAGAAATTTGTAAATGTGATCGAAAAATCTGTAAATGAATACAAGAACACAGAAGAGTAACTGATACAATAGAATAAATGAAATCGATGAAATAAGCATTGGAGGAACACATAATAAGAAGAGAGAATAATGGATAGGCAAAAATCATCATGGTATGACAATTAGAAAACAAAAAGGGACCAACAAAGAGTCCTTATCCAAGATGAAGAAATGAAATTGTGAAATATAGTAGAAGTTAGGGTCGGAAAATTTTAGCTATGAATAGAAAACAATGAAAGAATTTTGGAAAAAAATTAGAAAAAGCCAATGACGTTCAATAAAACTTTCACCCAACAGTGAACTGATACAAGTTTTTATGGTAATATATACATATATAGGGTGTCCTAAATAAGACTGAAAGGTTAACCATACATTTATTTACTATCATTTACTATTCTTTCCTATTTTTCATTCTCATTTGGGCCATTCTGTATATATATATATATATATATATATATATATCCTGTATATATATATATATATATATATATATATATATATATATATATATGTGTGTGTGTTTGTGTGTGTGTGTGTGTTTATTTTTGTGTGTGCGTTCATAACAAATATTTAATTTTATTAAACTACATATTTTGTAAAACGATTGAAAAATTCGAATCCAAAATGAAATTAAAATGAATTCAACAAAAATATATTATTTATTATTACGTTGTTTCATATGTAAAGGAGTGTTTGGAAGTTTGTGTAGTTGACTACAATTTTCAAAATAAATGCCTCCAATAGAAGTATAGATTGTTTTTGGTATTACAGTATAATTATAGAATTTTCCAATAAGCGATCCAGAAGTTTAAATGGAAATAAAACACAAAGTATTTAATTAATTATTTTTTATCTGTTTATTATTTTTAAGCATATTCTATGACATTAATGATAGAATACAATTTCACTCATATGACCAACACAACTTCGTTGACATAGTACATTCGTTTAGTCCGATTTTTAATCAGTCTTTCATATAATTGTGGTTCAATTTCATAATTTACACGTTCAATATTTATTTTTAATATTTTTGTTGTTTGTGGTCTATCAGAAAAAATCAATGGTTTTACATAACCCTAGAAAAAATAATTCATGAAATTAGATTACATGATCTTGGTGGTCAATTGATGGATCCATTTCGTGAAATAATAGACCCATTAAACTTTTGTTTCAATAAGTCTATTAAAGTTTTTACAATTTGTATGCGTCGTTGAAGTGTTAAACGTTCCATGATAATTTGCCAAACTATACTGAGTTGAAATGTTAAAATGAGTTTAAAAAAATCAATCATGGTTGCCATCAGCTGTCAAAGTTTTGACATTCTTATTGGAAAACCCTATATTATAACTTAAATCCCATTCTTTTAATTTTCGTTTAAAGTCTCTTCAGAAATATATTATTTTAACATTCCTTTGATTATATTTGTCGATAATTTAACATTATTGTGCACTTTTCTACCCTTATGCGTATAATAAACTTTAATAGTTTTTCGTAGTTTACAAATTCTTTGAAAATTAATGGTAATATGATTTTTTAATATCGTAGAATAATGATTGTAATTATTGATTTTGTTAAATTATATTTTTTTGCAATATTAACCAATGATAATCCAGTGATTTGATCATTTACAATAAATTTTCTCATGTTATTTGAAATTTTTCACGTTTTTGATAAGTAGTCTACCTCAATGACAAAAAATTTTTTTTTCGATAATATATATTGACAAATTTTTCATGGAATACTTATGGTATATACAAAACAAAAATACTCATTTAAATCGTTAATTTAAAGGAAATCTTCAATTAAAATGTAAACGTACCAGTATTTTTGTTTACTAAAAAAGTAACACTTTTAAAAAATCTGACAAAATAGGATTAACATGAGATTTCCCGATTAATAAAAAAAGACCAAAATTAGCCAAATATAGTACACATAAAAATAGTTGTACTCAGTTATCAACGCTATTGATTTAGGTTGTGAAAAATAAAAAGTCATGAACTGAGAAAACAAAAACACTTTGAACTCTTATTGTGTTTATTTTTAATGTTTATGTTGCTTGTTTTTTATCAGCATAAATCAATAATTTTAACTAACCTCACAAAAAAAAAATTTAACGGAGTTAAATCACATGATCTTTGTGGCCAATTAATGGGTTAATTTTGTGAAGTAATGAACTCATTAAACTTTTGTTTTAATAAGTCTATTAAAGTTTATAGAATTTCTAAGCGTTGTTCAAGTGTTGAACGTTCCATGATAATTTTTCAAACTATACTGAGTTGAAATGTCAAAATGAGCTTAAAAAAATCAAATATGGCTTCCACCAGCTGTCAAAGTTTTGACATTCTTATTGGAAAACCCTATATTACTGTATAGAATTATAAAATTGAATTGTAATAAAATTTCATTAAACATTTAAAATATAGCATATATGATAATCCAAATATGACATCTCGATTTGTGTTTTATTAACACATTACCGCCCGGCCACACCAAATCATGTGTTTCGTAATGAACTATCATAAGTCCGTTCTCGCGTTAACGCGTGTTTCGTTGTATAAACTTTTAACACCAAAATGTATATATATATACAAGGTATATTTTTTCAATTTACATCAAAATATGGTGGTGTGTATATTAAAAATATTGGTAAATTATAAAAATTATGAAAAATATTTCAGATATTTTAAATAAAGTAATCTCTATCCCTAGAAAAGTTCTGTTTTTTTTGGAATAAAATCGAAATTGGTTCTCTTATTTTTTTTCTAACAACTTCTGTGTATAAAATATATGTTTTACGTAATTTATCATATTTTTATTTCTTCTAGATGTTTTTTATGCTAAAAATTATTTTTTTAATAATAAACTATGTTTATTATAAAGCATCTCTTTTTTGTACTCTATTACGCTGGTGCACTCATTACAAATTGAAAACCACTATTTTATTTACATATGTCTATGCATCGAATCCTTCTATAGGCAGATATGAAATTTCGTTTCAAAATGTTCATTGGTTTAAGAATTACATCGATTTTATGAAGAAGTTATTTTTGTGCATTTTTTTTTGCGAAATTCGCCGGACTCTAAATGAAGTCTAGCGCGAAATACTGCGGACCGTAATGTGTTAAAAAGAAACACAAGAAACTTTACACATGTTTCTTTTTAATCAAACACAAATCTTAGCATCGTATTTAGATGACACTATATAAAAACAGATTTTGTATTTTAATTATGTCTTTCAATGGATATTGGAATTTTATTAATATATTATATAATAAAAGAGTTGAAAATGCTAATATTTCCATTACAAAAATTGTCAGATATTTTTATCACAAAAAACAGCTAAGTTATTTATTCAAACTAAAAAATATATAAATATTTTATGAAATTTTTTCTTATAGATTTATGATGGAACTTTATCAACGTGTATTAAATTCTAAAATATCGTTAAATTTTTCTCTATCCCTAAATGTTGATATTGAAATCAAGTTCCGGAGAAAAAAATCAAATAATATTTATTATCTAGCTGCACGCATATATATCAGTACAAAAATATCTAGGTAAAATTTTCTCACACACATTTATGCATATCGTCGTCATGACAACATCGGATAGAGCAACGCGTCTATCTCGTTTTCTCTTCCGCGCAAATATACGCAGTTTAACAGAGATACGTTTGCACCAAAGACCTATTTTCCTCATTGGGTATCGAACCCGTAGGTCGTTGACTTCGGTCAGTACCACATACTGGCTTAGATGCTGTGAACGAGCAGCGAACATCGTATTTCCAGTGCACGGTTTTAAATCCCGTTTGTGGTGGTGGTTGGTCTAGTCTTTCCTGTTTTCCTGCTCACTATTGACATCGTAACCTCATTATCAAATATAACAATAACTTTGTATAATAAACAGTTTGTCGATGTAGGCTCGCTGTTAATTTAGTTTTGATGAGTTTATAATTACTGTTTCTCACAGGTACTCAACAAAGATAGTGTTGAAATTGTTTGGGAATTATGTTTGTTTACACATATTACACACGGTGGGATACTGGGAGCGATTCAGTTTTAACCTATTTCACAGAAATATATAAAATCAGTAATATCGATCTGATAATGGTTAAAATTTCTATGTGATAATTTATTATATGACCGTTAAAAAAATTATATAGTATTTTATATAAATATAAAAACGAAGGTATAATATATAGGATCATCCAAATGTGAAGCCTAGATTTGTGTTTTATTAAAAAGAAACATGTGTTTGGGGTGGTGTATAAGGAAACATGTGTATAGTTTTTTTTAATAAAACACAAATCTAGGCGTTACATTTGGATGAATTCCCTCCCTTTCTCTCTCGTCCTCTCTCTCTCTCGTCCTCTCTCTCTCTCTCTCGTCCTCTCTCTCTCTCTCTCGTCCTCTCTCTCTCTCTCTCTCGTCCTCTCTCTCTCTCTCTCTCTCTATATATATATATATATATATTTTTTTTTTTCTAACTTTTTTATATTCATAACGTTATTTAAATCAAAGCTCTAATAAAAATAAAAATTAACTACTCATTAATTACTATGATGATTTATATTTTAGATATCTAGTTATTATTAACTAAATAATAAATAGTTATAACTATACTTTAACTGAAAGCATACCAGTGATTAAAAAAATATTTTATATTTCACAATTAAGATATTCATTCCAGTTTATGAGTTTAACACGTTGAGGACGGCGCAGTTTTTTCTATGTCACTTCATCGGGTGGCAGTAAAAATCGTACTTTGCTTTATCTGGCGGCGCCTTGCACAAAATGTTGTTTAGCAAAACTTCATACTCAAAAGTGCAATTTCTTTTTACTATACTATAGCTTTTCTTTTACTTTACTATAGCAGATGTAAGCCACCGGTGGTACACGCCGCCAGATGAACCATTCGAGTGTGAGCCACCGGTGGTACACGCCGTTTTTTCGTTTAAAAATTACTTACAAATTAACTTGGGTTCATAATATACTTCGATGGTAAGTAGTAAAAAAAATTTTTCTGTTCCTCTTTCCTTCTCTTTTTATTTCTATAAATGTATATCTACGATATATATATATATATATATATATATATATATATATATATATATATATATAAGTATATATATGTATATAGGTATAGATGTATATATATATATATATATAGATATATATATATATATATATAGAAAGAGAGAGAGAGAGAGAGAGCAAGAGATGGGGTAAGAAGGATAGGGAGGAAGACAGAAATGAAACTGAATGGTTTGGACATAAATTTACTTGCTTACTATAATTTACTATTCTCTACTGTCCTTCAGTTTCATTTGGGTCATATATATATATGTATATATATATATATATATTATGGGTATATATATATATATATATATATATATATATATATATATATATATATATATATATATATATATATATATATATATATATATATATATATATATATATATATATATATATATATATATATATATATATATATATATATATATATATATATAAAGGGTTTTCCAATAAACGTTTCAAAAGTTTAAATAGAAATAAAACAAAATTTAATTTAATTAATTTGTTATTTTTTTATAATTTTTTAGGAAATATTATGACATAAATAATGGAATATAATTTCATTATATGACTATCTTGACTTTATTTGACAAAGTGCATTCGTTTAGTCCAATTTTTAGTCACTCTTTCACATAATTGTATTCCAATTTCATGAATTACACGTTCAATGTTAATTTTAAATCCTTCTGCTATTTGTGATTTATTAGCATAAACCAATGATTTCACATATCCTCACAAAAAAGAATTCGATGGAGTTAGATCACACGATCTTGGTGACCAATTGATGGCTCATTTGGTGAAATAATGAAATTATTCACTTTTGTATCAACAAGTTTATTGAAGTTTTTACAATTTCTAAACGTTTGTTGAAGTATTAAACATTTAACAAAATTCAAACATGGCTGCAATCAGCTGTTAAAATTTTAACGTTATTGAAAATCCCTATATATAAATATAAATATATATATATATATATATATATATATATATATATATATATATATATATATATATATATATATATATATATATATATATATTATATATAATATTTACATTATTACAATACCCATTTAAGAACTATATTTATATATATATATATATATATATATATATATATATATATATATATATATATTTATATATATATGAAACAAAGTTAATTACATATTTGGAAGAACAAAATCAATAATGTTTAAAAAAAAGAGAAAATATGATTAAATTCTCACAATAAAATATATTTTAAAAATGATATTATTCATATATCAAATGTAAATTTTAGTAGATTAAAGTTAAATTAAATAGTTTAATAATATGTCATTTTTTTAAAAAAATACTTTTAACAATTGTGCTTGACAAATGAACAATTTTATTTATAGTAATTAGACGAACGATGAAGAAATTGTTATATTAACAAATTTAGAATGATATTTGAGACTGCAACTTTATTGTTAAGATGGATTTTTATTGCAATTTATATATTTATATTTTTTAATATATATATATATATATATATATATATATATATATATATATATATATATATATATGTAGCTTCAGTCCAGAAACTAACGAAACTTTATCATTTAAACTGCACGTGCTTGTGTAATATCATGTTATATTTTTTTAAGTTGGTCCATCTATCAATAACATCTGTGTCAAATTTCATTACGCTACTACTTATTAATAGATAATTTACCGGTGGTTCTTGTTAGATGGTGATTGTTGTTCACGGCAATTTTTACGATGTCGAAATCAGTTGATCAAAGAATTTGCATGAAATTTTGTGTTACGAACCAAATAAACTTCATGCCAACGTTAGAAATGAGAATTGTCTATCGCGAAGAAGAGTTTTTAACTGGCATAAGATGTTGAAAAAGGGCCGTGAAGCCGTCGATGATGAACCACAATTTAGACGCCCATCGACATCAACTGACCATGAACACGTCACCCAAATCAAGGTATTGGTGTTTAAAAATCGTCGTATGTCCATTAGATAATTATTAGTTAAAATGGGAATCACAAAAATACAAAAATACAATGTCAGGTCATTTTGGCTGAAATTTTGAACATGAAACACATCGCTTCTCACATGGTGCCAAGAACTCTAAATTTGTTTGTGAGTTTTTGGCCGAAAAATCAACCAATATCGTTCCTAAAGCTCCGTATTTGAATAATATGACTCCGATCAACTTTTTATTATTCTCAAAACTTAATTTGCCGCTCCAAAGGCATCGTTTTGAGTGGATTAAAGCCATAAAAGAAAATTCGCCACGTGAACTGATGGTTATACCACAAATCGCGTTCGCAGAGCCGTTCGAGGACCAGAAGAAGTGTTGGAATATGTGTATTGCTTCCAATTAAGAGTACTTTAAAGAAATCAAAAATATTATAAATACTACTGAATGCAGATAATTTTTGCACAAACATTACTATTTAATATAATTTATCAATGTGCTTTATGTTTTTGAACAACTAAATTTATAAAATGTATATGATTTGCATATAATTCCATATCTTTCTTAATGTCCATCCATTTAATGCTAACTGTATCATCACCAGCATTAAATATGAATTTTTCAACTGAATTTCCAATATCAACATAAATATTGATAAATAAATAACTTCTTAGTGTTTTACTTCAAAAGTTCGTTAGTTTCCATCTTAAAATATATGTTTGTGTATGTAAGTAGACAAAATAAAAAAGACTCTATTAAACTGTCAATATTTTTTTTTCTAATTTTGAATAGAGTCACTGTTTGCTTTTAATACAGCTTTTATCCTCCTTGGAATAAATACACATAAGTTATGAATAATGTCTAATGGAATATGATATGATTTTTCATATAGAATCTCATTAAATTTTTGAAACTATAATGGGAAAAAGAATTAATTTTTACTCTATTTTCTAATAGTATCTACATTCATTCAATTTTATTTAATTTTTGGTGATTGTAATGGCCAGGTATGAAGTTGAATTTATTTTTATATACCTCGAACGACGTTCAAAATTGTTAGCTGTGTATGGGAGCATTTTTATCTTAAAATATAGTATTATTGTGTGGAAATATGATTTAGATCAGGGGTAATCAACCTTTTTATACCTACCGCCCACTTTTGTATCTTTGTTGCTAGTAAAATTTTCTTACTGCCCACTGATTCCACAATAACTTAATTTAGCGCAACTGCAAAGTACTCATAATTTTTAAGTGGATATTTAATAAAAATATGTAGTTAAATTTATCTTTTTATTCATACTTTGCGTATGTTTATAATACACAGAAAATTTAATTTGATGCTGCATTTCTGCATCTCCATCGATACAGTGTATACTAGTCCAGAAGCTGCTTAAATTAAAGAAAAAGAAAATTATGCGCGGTGATAACGAAAAGTAGCTTCAGAATCGGACAAAACCCCTGCCGACCACCATGAAAGCTTGAATCACCCATTAGTGGGCGATAAGGACCAGGTTGACTACCCCTGGTTTAGATTATAAGATATATTTCAATGTTGAAAATATTTATTTAATTACTGGTATAAATTCAACTCTTTATACTGAGTAAAGAATAAATAAAATATCAAGTTATTTGTAGTAAAATCATAGAGTCGCCTTCAGGCTTTACTGCGAGGTCTAAAAAATAAGATTATAGCTTTTTAGTATGTTTTTTTAAATATATAATCGTTTTTTTTAATGAATTTATTTTTTTTTATCATAAATTATTATATAGGTGATTTTTAAGTGTGATAGAACTTTAAATCAAATTCCTATCGAAATTTCTATCTAACCTAAAAAATACTATCATACCTTTATATATATATACACACTCATGTATATATATATATATATATATATATAATAGGGATGTTTTTGAGATTAGATATAACTTTCTATAAGGATTCAATTTAAAGTTTTATCACGCTTAAAAAACACCTATATATTTATAATTAATAGACATTTAAGTTATATAATTCTTGCATCACTTTATTTACATTTATCTTTACTCTCAATGATTACTAGTTTTATAAATTGTCATGAATATTTCATTTGTTAAATTCCCTAAAGACATTTAATAGCGTGCATAACAGTTTTACTACTTTTTTTTGTAAGTTTCCGTTTTATTTTCATAACGTATAAAATGCAATTTAGTCATCAAAACATTTGTCCTTGTTTTCTATCATTTAGAATTGAGTAAAAATTCATTCAAATATTTTAATAAGTAAAACTTTGAATAATAATTACTAATGATTAAGTTGGTTGTTAGTCATTAATCTTTTTTTTATAAATTGTATTTTTTAAATTATTTTCAGAGATTAATTTTAGTTGTAAATACATATTATTAATTATTAATATCTTATTATAAGCTATTAATTATATGTCATGAGTACCTATTAGTCACTAGTCACTGTTTGTCGTAAATAACTAAGTCTGTGAAATTTAGGAGTAGTATGCATAAATAAGAACATTGCTTAACAATAACTCTAGAAACAAAAATGTTTTTCTATAGGTACTCGTACAAACACAAATAATCATGTCTTGTATACAAAAAATGTTAACCAAAAAACTAAAAATATCTTATTTATACCCATAATTTTCATAAATACTTCAAATAAACGAAAACAAATTTTTGAAAAAAAAAACTTAGATGATCAATAATTAAAAAATCAAGAGAAATCAATAAATAATTGGGATAACCCTACAATAAACATTTATAAATTTGAACTTTATCATAAAAAATAAATACGAGGGTAGTCCCATAAGTGCCCGGCCTGATCTAGAGATGGCGGTAGTTTGAAAAATATCACTGTATTAGAAAGTACACAATCTATAAAGCATACGTTTCAAGTTTGAGGACGCCACGTTGTTTAGTATTTGTTTGGCAGCCATCAATAGTGAACGTTTTCAGTGAATTTGTGAAAATGGAGAAAATTGGTCATCGTTACGTGATACAATACTTTTATTAGAAAGGCCTCAGCCCAACCAATATAAAAGCTGAACTGGATTCTACTCTGGGTGAGTCTGCTCCTTCGTTTACAACAGTGAAATATTGGGTAGCAGAGTTTAAACGAGGCCGTACGAGCTGCCAAGACGAGCATCGCAGTGGTCGACCAAATGAGGTGACGACTCCAGAAATGGTGAAGAAAATCCACAAAGAGGTACTGGATGATCGTCGACTGAAAGTGCGCGAGCTAGCAGACATAGTAGGCATTTCAAAAAGTGCGGTACATCGCATATTATCTGAAAATTTGGACATGAGAAAGCTGTGTGCAAGATGGGTGCCGCGTTTGCTCACACTCGAGCAAAAACAGTGTCGTGAAGATGTTTCAATTGAGTGTTTAGCGAAGTTTCACAGCAACAAAGTAGAATTTTTGCGCCGTTTTATAACCATGGATGAAACATGGGTCCATCACTTCACATCCGAGACAAAAGAACAATCAAAACAATGGATTGAAAAGGGAGAACCGGCTCCAAAGAAGGCGAAGACCGTTTGATCTGCAGGCAAGGTCATGGCGTCGGTTTTTTGGGATGCGCGTGGGATAATTTTCATTGACTATCTTGAAAAAGGAAAAACTATCAACGGCGAGTATTATGCGAACTTATTGCAACGTTTGAGCGAAGAAATCAAGCAAAAACGGCCGCATTTAGCTAAGAAGAAAGTGTTGTTTCATCAAGACAATGCACCAGCTCACAAATCCGTTATTGCAATG
Organism: Neoneuromus ignobilis; assembly: GCA_029203775.1. NCBI lineage: Eukaryota > Metazoa > Arthropoda > Insecta > Megaloptera > Corydalidae > Neoneuromus > Neoneuromus ignobilis. Next base: position 12,347,841 of record CP092088.1, on the reverse strand, counting down.
ACCAAAATTAATGAATTAAAGTTTGAATTGCTACCTCATGCACCCTATTCGCCAGATTTAGCCCCCTCGGATTATTTTCTGTTCCCAAACTTGAAAAAATGGCTCAGTGGTCAAAGATTTTCCAACGATGAAGAAGTGATGTCGGCAGTTAATGGATATTTTGAGGAGCAAGACAGTTCTTATTATAAAAAGGGTATCGAACTTATTGAACATCGCTGGGAAAAGTGTATAGAGCTGAAAGAAGATTATGTTGAAAAATAAATATATTTTCCAAAATTTTTGTTTTCTTTGTTGGGTCGGGTACTTCTGGGACCACGCTCGTATGTGTATATTGAAATTATAAAAAACTATTGTCTTATAAGTTTAACATTTATTCGATGAATTTAAAAAAGTGCTACTAAAAATAAACTAATTCCAAAATAAACAATTTCCAAATGTAATCAATAAAACGGTAACCGTGCCCCACCAAGAAAATGAAATACGATTTTGTTTATAACTTGATTATTTTTTTTTATTACTGAAACTTGGATATGATATATAGGGTTTTTCAATAACAATGTCAGAACTTTAACAGCTAGTGACAGCCATGTTTGATTGTTTTTAAGTTCATTTTAACATTTCAACTCAATATAGTTTAGCAAATTATCATTGAACGTTGAACACTTTAACAACGCTTAGAAATTGTAAAAAATAATTATAAAAATCAATGTTCGGTTCGTAAAACCTATCGTGCACTTCGTAAAACTTGACACAATCGTTTAAGTGAACGTCCATTTATTGAATTGTTGACAAATTTGAAAACAATTTTACTCCAGACGATACAGCAGTGCCTGTAAGATTAATAAATGCAAGAAGTGAAGCCAATATTGTTTTTTTTAGTGAAAATTTCCAAATTAAACTGAAAATTACGTTACAGTAAATGTAGTGCGTTACCGAACTATGATTAATGAATGTTTTTCCGAAAATTATTGAATATGATTTGCACGATATGTGGGATCAACAGGATGTTGACATGTAGTAAACATCAACATAAACAATAGATTTATTGAAACAATAGTTTAATGAGTTCATTATTTCACGAAATGGATCCATCGATTGGACACCAAGATCATGTGATCTAACTCCATTGAATTATTTTCTGTGAAGTTTTTTGAATTCATTGGGTTATGCTGATAAACCACAGATAACAGAAACATTAAAAATAATGATTAAAGGTGTAATTTATGAATTTTGACCACAATTATATGAAAGAGCTGACTAAAAATTGAACTAAACGAATGCACTATGTCAAGCGGAGTCATATAAGTGAAATTGTGTTCCATCATTAATGCCATAGAATATGTTAAAAAATTAAAAAAAAACTAATTTATTAAACACTTTTTGTTTTATTTCTATTAAAACTTCTAAGGAATTTATTGGAAAAAACTATATATAACCATAAGTATTTGTTAATTTTTGTTTCGAAGATTTCTAAATAGTTATTTTAATGTAAAAAATAAATGGACAAGACACTAAAAATGACTGGCCAAAAAAAATAAAGATAATAAATTACAAATATTATTAGTTGAAAACTCAGATGAAAATTACTGATCTTGCAAAAGCGTTAGAATTTATTCAATCTACTCTTTCTAGAGGTTTATAAGTCATGAAAAAGATACACAAAAAGGAAAAGTTCGAATGATCATTTTTCAGCAATGTCTAAAAACATTATAATTCCAGTAAGACGGTGCTACGTGCCACACAGTGGGTGACATAATGGCGTTATTGAGGGAAAAGTTTCCAGGTCGCGTTATTTCGAGAAAAGGTGATCTCAATTAGCCAATTAAGATCGTGCGACTTAAGGCCCTTAATTTTTTTTTCATTGGAGCTACGTTAAGTCTCTGGCCTATGCTAATAAATCAGCAACAATTGACCACTTGGAGAACAACGTCATTCAAACCATTGTTGAAATTCAACCCGATTTATGTGGAAGAGTCATCCAAAATTGGGTCTCTCGGATCAACTCCTGCAAACGAAACCGTGGAAGCCATTTGAATGATATTATTTTTAAAACATAATGGCATTGAATGTACTTTAATCCTCAATAAATATTTCCACAATACTTTATATACAACTCTCTTTATTCAATTTTAAAGACGAATGCCCTTATTGAAAGACCCGTTAGTTAAAAAGAATTCATTATAGACTTGAAACATTTAAAAAATATATTTTTGGTACTAGTCAAATAAGATAATTTATTGAACAAAATATGTAAAAATGGAAACTAAACTTTGAATGAACAAAATTTGCGAATTTCATGTTATATGCTTGATATAGGATCATCCAAATGTGACGCCTAAATTTGTGTTTTATTAAAAAGAAACAAAAAAATCTATTCACATCTTTTCTTATTCACCACCCTATACACATTTTTCTTTGTAATAAAACACAAATCTAGGCGTCACATTTGGATGAACCTATATAATAACTATTTTGTTGTAAAAGTTCTACGTATTGTTACATGAAATGACTGTAACCAAAATAAATATGGTAACCTTTAATTATTGCGAAATATTTTTCAATCATCCGTATTAAATATCTATCTTTTCGATACAAAGTAATTTTTTACTCATAATAATGTTTTTATAATTTAATCTGTAACATTTTCATAATTTAATTTCAATTCTTTTAATAAATATGCTATGTTGATAATAAAACACAAATAATTGAATTTTTAATTTAATATTTGAATAAAGTATCCAGCTTTATATATTTAAAGTGCTTCTAAGAAAATTCGTTTTTAATTTGAACACTCTAAAAAGACGTTTTTTAAAATTATTACGATTTTCTTAATTCTAGACTTTTTTACGGATATTTATTTTTTAACTTAAGTAAATATTTAAATATTCAAACAATTAAAAATATTAGTTATTTAATAATACATAAATTAAAAACATATCATTTTTGATAACCATAATATATCAAGAAATATTCTAAATATTATTTCACAATTTCAATACGAGTTTATATAATTATTAATTATTTTTTATTTAAACCAATTTTTTATTCAAATTTATATTTAATAACTATAATATTCATTTAGAGAATGGAATTGTCAACAAATTGGAAATATTTTTTTTACTTTTATTAAAACTAATAACGCACATTGATATTATAAAAGATGTTTTTTTAGGTTAGGTAGAACTTTCGATAGAGTTAGCTGTCAAGTCAGTTGTCAGTTTGCGCGCTTTAAGTGACATTTATACTTTAAGAAAACATTATGAAACGTTTTACACTTGAGCAACGTTTCCAAATTATGGAAATTTATTTCAAAAATCAGAGTTCTGTTCGCCAAACTTATAGATCACTTCATGAATTTGATGGTGAAAATAATTAGCCATCGGAGCAAAATATTCGCAGAACCATCGATAGATTTCGCACAACTTATTCGCTACGTAATTCAATAATACCAACAAGGGGTAGAAACATGCATACTGATAGAAATATTGCTGCTGTTGACGATAGTGTGAATAAAGACTCGAATTTGTCGATTCATCGTCGTTCGCAGCAACTTGGGCTTTGTCCGTCCACTATGTGGAAAATTTTGAATAAAGATCTTGGTCTGCACTCTTATAAGATCCAACTAGTTCAAGAACTGAAACTACTTGACCATTATTTCTTTTGAATATTCGATGAATAGGCTCATAATCAGCTACAAACTGACCCTCTGTTCTAACGCAAAATTTTGTTCAGTGATGAGGCTCATTTTTGGCTTAACAGGTGCGTTAATAAGAAAAATTGACACATTTGGAGTGAGACCAATCCTGTAATACCTTCATTTTAAAAGTTTACTCCTCTTATTACATGCTTTAGGATTACATTAAATAATTTCAGTGATAAACTTTATTTAGCTCTTCCTTAATTTTAAAATTGTCTAATTTTAATATGTCTGAAAGATCTTCTAGTTTCATTTACCTTATTGTATTTTTATATTCTTTTCTCATAGTTTGCGATAATTATTATTTATTCCTTTCTCCTTTGAAGATAAACACAATTAGGCAATGTCAACTGAATCAAACGATTTTTTAAATTCATAAAATCCAAATATATGGTCGTTCCAATCCATTGTATCACATTTATATATATATATATATATATATATATATATATATGTATATACATATATATTTACATATATATATATATATATATATATATATATATATATATATATATATATATATATATATGCAGTGATACCTCGCATAGTCGGGGTAATCAGTGGGTCTGATTAACCGGACTATTTGAAACATTAACTATATAAAAAAAACGTTAATTGGTTTCAAACACATTTTTTCCTGTTTTTCAGTAAATAAAACGAGGGTAATATATTTTAATGTTTGTATGTATAAACAAAACAAAATCAGGGATTTATACATTCATTTTAAGTACATTTTAAATTAATTTTCAAATGGGTTATTAAAATTGAATTATAAAAAATCGACTTTACTCTAGAGTTGTGAATCGAAAACTAATAAAAAAAGAAAAAAAGACTACTAAACTAGAACTGCGCATGCGTTGCGCACAATGTGCATATACGATTTTGGTTTACTTTTTTATTATGTTTTCATAATAAAGCGGAAAACTTGAAAATTTGCGTATGAAAATAATTTTATGTATTAATTTTTTCGGATTTTTTTTAAGAAAAACTTTTTAATAGAATTTTTTTAAGTAAAAATTATTTTTTTTGGAAATTTAAAACAGGTCTATAATCAAACCGGACTAATCGAAGCCAGATTTTGCGAGGTATTACTGTATATATCATCATCATCATCATAACGCCCACATCAGTCCACTACTGGACGAAAGCCACAATGAATGCTAACATTCATTGGTATTTGGTCATATTCACCACGCTGACCAGGCGGATTGGTGAAGATTTTTTTATTTCGACAGTTATTTTTTTACAAGATGAGGTTGTCGGCCTTCATGCTCAACCCTCGACTTGAAAACGAGGGACTCTCCGATACGCAATCTTGACACGCGGTGATGCTAACCACTGTACTACCCAGTCGGTATACTATATATATATATATATATATATATCGTATATATACACATAGACCGGTGAAGGTAGTAGTTAACATTACCACCTATCATACAGGAGAAGTATATTCAATCCCCAATCGAAAATAGAGGGCAGATAAGAATCTTTATTTGAGGTGAAGATAACCTGCTCAAAAAAATTAACCCTGAATAAAAAATCCTCACCAGCTGATTTAATCAGCGTGATAGTATGACCAAGTACCCAGTAATGGGTTAGTATAATGATGTGTATATATATATATATATATATATATATATATATATATATATATATATATATATATATATATATATATTATACGAGGGCTGTTTGATAAGTCCGTGTAATTTCCGAGAGATGGCACCACTGGTGCATATCGAGGTTATTTTTAATTAGTAGCACCTCTTGGAAGAACACACATCAAGTTTCAGCCATATTGGTCTATTCCTTTGTGTTTGACAATCGTTGGAATCAAGGAAATCGAGTGATTGTCAAATAATGGACGAAAAAGAATTTCGCGTGTTGATTGAACACTACTTCATTAAAGGCAAAACGCCTCAGGAGACTAAACAGAAGCTTGATAAACATTATGGTGACTCTGCACCTTCGATTAGTGCGGTTTATAAGTGGTTTCAAAATTTTCGGAGTGGCCATATGAGCGCAAGAGACGCTGAACGTTCTGGACGCCCTGTTGAGGTCACCACTTCAGAAATCATTGATAAAATCCATGATATGGTGATGGATGACAGAAGAGTGAAAGTGCGTGAGATTACTAGTGCTGTAGGCATCTCGTGTGAACGGGTACATAATATTTTGCACCAACATTTGGACATGAAAAAGCTATCCGTCAGGTGGGTGCCGCGATTGCTCACGATCGACCAAAAACGAGGTCGTGTGAAGTGTTGCAAGAACGGTTTGCAGCTGTTTCAGCGAGATCCGCAGGACTTTAAGCGTCATTTCATCACTGTATATGAAACATGGATACATCACTACACTCCTGAGACCAAAGAGCAGTCTAAACAATGGGTTATCAAGGGGGAATCTGCTCCGAAAAAGGCGAAGACAATTCCTTCGGCCGGGAAGGTTATGGCGACTGTCTTTTGGGATTCGCAAGGAATAATCTTTATCGACTATTTGGAAAAGGGTAAAACCATTACTGGTGCATATTATTCATTGTTATTGGATCGTTTGAAAACCGAGTTGCAAGAAAAACGTCCCCGATTAGCCCAAAAAAAAGTCCTCTTTCATTACGACAACGCACCAGCTCACACCTCAGCAGTTGTGGCCGCAAAACTAATGGAAATAGGGTTCCAAATCGTTTCACATTCCCCCTATTCTCCAGACTTGGCTCCATCGGACTATTATTTGTTCCCTAATATGAAGAAATGGCTCGCGGGAAAAAGATTTTATTCGAACGAGGAGGTGATTGCAGGAACGAATGACTATTTTACAGACTTGGACAAATCCTATTATTCGGAAGGGATCAACAAACTAGAGCAGCGTTGGATGATGTGTATAAGCCTAAAAGGAGACTATGTTGAAAAATAAAAACGATTTATTCAAAAAAATGAAGCAGTTTTTATTTTTACACGGACTTATCAAATAACTCGTATATATACAGGAATACCTTGCATAATACGGCTAATCGGTTCCACTGATTTGCCGTACTATTTGAAATCTCCGGGCTAATCGAAACATTAACTATATATAAAAAACGTTAATTAGTTCCAAACAAATTTTTTCCTGTTTTTCAGTAAATAAAACGAGGGTAATATATTTAAATGTTTGTATGTATCAACAAAACAAAATCAGGGGTTTATACATTCATTTTAAATACATTTTAAATTCATTTTCAAATGAGTTATTAAAATATAATTATCAAATAATCGACTTTACTCTAGAGCAGGGGTCAGCAAATTTTTTTTTGAAAGGGCCAGATCGTAAAATTTTTAGGCTTGGCGGGACAGGTAGCAAACTCTAAGATATTTACATGGGCAATTCTACTCATAGAACAAAAAAAAAAACAAGTTCAATTTCTTTTATTAGAAAGTGATATTTTTACATAATATTTATATACACATGCTGAAACTTACAAAAAAAAGGAATAAAATATTTCCACTTATTAACAAACCTATGATAGAACACGTTAAATTTTGTACTAATGCATGGAATATAATTGTTTTTTCTGAGATAAAATTTCATCATACAGGAATTCGAAATTAGTACTTCCTGTCAGTAAAGTTGTTTGCAAATTGTCATTTATATATGTCAGTGGTTACAGCGTGGAATTTGATTTATTTTTAATTTGTTCATATAAAAACAATATTAACCCGCTGGCCGGATTAAGAACAGACGGCGGGTCGGATTGGTCCTCAGGCTTTAGTTTGACGACCTCTGCTCTAGAGTTACGAATCGAAAACTAATAAAAAAAGACCACAAAACTAGAACTGCGCATGCGATGAGTATAATATGCGCATGCGTATAATTTCTTTTTTGGAAATTTCAATCCGGACTATAGTGAAACCGTATTAATCGAAGTCGTACTTTGCGAGGTATTCCTATATATATATATATATATATATATATATATATATATATATATATATATATATATATATATATACAGATGGGCTGAAAGTAAATTCCTAACGAAATAAATTCGTAATTTTTTTATTATAATTTTTTTATTTCTTTACAAATTTAAATGCAAAAAAAAACAACATTAAATATGAATAAATATACACAGCAAAAAATTGAAATAGCTATATTT
>CP092088.1:12305006-12335006 GCA_029203775.1 Neoneuromus ignobilis | reverse complement strand
GTTTCGTTTTGACTTGTCATATTCCTAAATTTTTGAAATATATATATATATATATATAAATTATTAAATATATATATATATATACAGAAAGAGAGAAAGTTTATTACAAATATTTTTGCACATTTTTCATTCTTTGTACATTGTACAAATAAAAATTTACCATAATTTAAATGAAAATTAAAAATATCGCAAAGGAACGATTCTTATTACTAAGTAAGCCTTGTAGTTAAATTATAAATATAAAAAATGTTATATCTGTTTTAAAATTGGATAAATTAAATCTTTTTCTAAAATGTTTATACATTTTTTTTAACAAAGATAGTTGTTATTTTTACAAATATTTTTTAAAATATTTTTCTAAAATAATTTTGTATACAATGGAGTTGATACGAAAATTGATTGAAAATATAATACTTGAATATGAAATAATAATTTGGTTTTATATCTTTACGCTATATAAATCACCTTTATATACCTGAAACAATGAATTCTATTTTTATGTTATTATTTATAGGTCAGAAGGTATATGAAATATACTATCAATGGTATCATGTTGATACCACTTTTGATCAAACGAAATTTTTATAGCATATTTCTGAATGGTATTTTTATGAATACATAAAATATGGATCGAATCATAAATGTATTAAGTAAGATATCCTGAGAGAAAACCTGGTTACAGTGGTCGTAACATATCTTTTGGATACACCACAAAATTGAAGAAAATTAAATGTCAATAAAAAAATTCGTAGATTTAACTAGTAATCACTAACTGAAATATTTTTTTATCTAGAAAATTTTTTGTTATTATTTTTTTACGCATTTTATTTCTACTAAATAGCCTGTATATATTTTTAAAACTAATTTCTAATTTCTTTAAAGATATTTTTAAGAATTTTCTTTTCAAAAATAAAACTCATGTTGTGTTAACATAAATGAATTTTTATCCCCAACACCACAGTGGTTTTGACGTGTTCAATAATTACTTATTGTTCACTTTTTGTTTATAATAATAGTCCACTGATACGCATTTCGATGGCAATTCCATCATCGTTAAAGATTTTTTTGTTAGAGCCAATAAAAAGGCTCTAATAAAACTTAACTGAAATTTTGAATAATGATTAATTGTAATCAAAATAGTTATTTATCACAAATTGTTCTATATTATTCGCATTTTTTAGTTTATTCCTAAACAGACTAATTTAACTCGTTCGCTACCAGCGTCACACATGTGTGACGACCCGATTTTCTTACCTCAGCCCAGTGTCACAAATGTGTGACGAACCTGGGAAGGATGATCATTATCAGTTTATGATAACTGTTTGTACTAAATCGTACCGCAAACAGATGAATTATGTTAAAAATAATAAAATAGATACAGGATGTTATTGGTCTGCCGATAATTACATTTTTTTTACAAGATCTGGGTATCACGAATATATATATATATATATATATATATATATATACGAATATGTTTGAATGAATTAAAAAATATTGGCAAACGTTAATAAATTCGAGTTACGTTTTAAAACTGTGTTTATAAACTTGTTCAATTTTATTATGTAAAAATAACTAAATAATCATACAAATAACAGTAAATTAAATCCACGTGGTATTTAAAAATTTATCAAACAACACGAAAGATAATTGACATGTATGCCAATATTCAGTATATAGTGCGAAATTGAGGTTATTGGCACGTATTCCAATATACAGATAGTGTTTTTATTTTTATAATATTATGTATATACATTTAATTTTAAATGGATTTATACCACTTTTATTAATAACAAATTGAGCCGTTTGTTTTTGATAGTGCAATAACTCCATTTATTTATACATTGAGATATAATATTTAAAGGTTTGCGTTTGAATTACGAAAAATCGACTTTGGAATATTTTTAGTTGTATTATATAAAAATGTATAAGTAAACAATTATTGTTTATTTATACATTTTCCAAAAAAAATTTCAAAAAAAATTTTCGAAAATTTTTCAAAAATATTTTCAAAGCAATTTTGAAATTTCTTTATATTAATAATTTTTAAATATTTCAATGAATGAATAAATGAACTTATATCACTTTCTAATATAATAGTCTTACGATAAAACTATACAGAAAATTTCTTTTGATTAATTTATGAGTATATTATTATCTATAGCCCAGTGTCACATATGTGTGTCGGTTTGTAAAATTGCTAATTTCATTCATTTAGAACGTTATAAATATATCGCACAAAAATTAATGACAATTTGGTATCATATTCAAATAATAAAACGTCTGGGCTGTGGTGACGGTTTTTTTCCTAAGGCACTGGTAGCGAACGAGTTAATCATGATTAATTATAAATCATTAGTTATTAGTCATGAGTACAGATTTTTTATAGATAATTTTTTCTAGGTAACTTAGTGTAAAAAAATCTAAATTATTTTTCATCAGAGCCGATAAAAAGGTTTTGACAATAAATGCATTGCCATCGAAATGTACATCAACCGACAATTGTTATAAACAATAAGTGATTATTGAATACTTCATAGCCATGTGGTGTTGGGGATAAAAATTTATTAGTATAAAAGTGAATCCGTTATAGTTTCAAAACAAACAATAATATTTTGTTTTATTTGTCTTATACAAGTTGTTTTTTTAAATAAAAGACATTTTTTTGTAATAAAAATTTGTCGTTTTTATACATAAGATTCCAATAATAATTAAATTCTATTTGATAAATGATTTTATGGAACTCGGTATTATATTTAACTGTTTTCGATTATAACTTTATAATTATTCATAAAGTTGTAATCGAAAAAATATAAAATAAATAAAAATATAAAACTAATCATAGTGATATATTGTATATCAATTTAAATAATCATAGTATTTTAATCAAAAAGTTAACGTCAAACTTTCACAAATTCCAACTAAAATATGCTTTATATATGGATATTTAAATTTAATTAAATATCATAAATTATATTTCATTGTATTTGAAATGAAGGAAATATTTGGTAACCAAGAAAGTTCTATTCTTTTACATATATTATAATTCTTAGAACTGTTTATGCATTGTAAGACTCATTACGTTGAGAATATTAATCATTTAACTGAATTTGACGAGTATTCACGTCAACCCAAAAGTCTATTTCAGTGCGTTTAACGTGTATACTCGTCATGTAAAATATACAATTACCATTTACTATAAAAACTCAAAATTTTAGTAAAAAGTAATAAAAATGTCATTTAGTGGTATGTTTACTTTATATTGTCAGTTGATTATTTTTCTCGTTAAATCGGGTATTTCCCAAATTGTTTGTGTAATCTTGTCTCTTTACAAACTGGGTGGATACTTTACTGTTTATATCGAGTATTCCACGATAATAATTGAAATATGTTTATATATAAATGAGATACGCGAAGGCCCTTAAGGGGTTATACGCAGTTAGAAATTTCAAAAAATCGATTTTTTTTTGCATTTTCGGAATGCACATATATTTGAGTATATTCTCTGAAAATTTGAAGTAAATCCGATAAATATTTTCGGACATACACCTGAATTTGTAAAAAAAATTTAACTCGTATGAGTAAACTACTTCCGAAACTTCAAACGCGTTTATCTCAAAACGGTGTTTTCATAGTCGGTGATCTCGATATCTCAGAAATAGCTGAACCAATCGGTCTCAAATTTTCACACAATCTTCTCAAATATATTCCTCAGGTATTGAACGAAGAAATAAGGTTTACAAAAATTATTACTATTTTTTTTAAACAATTTGGAGCGAAAATTTTAGTAAAAAACGAAAAATTTTTTTCAAGTAGACGCCATTTTGTCAAAAATGAAAATTTTTATTATTCCTTCGTTCAATACCTGCATTAATCTATCCTTTAAAAGAATTGACCATATTTTTTGATTTCAAATAATCCAAACCGCCGATATGGAGATCACCGCCAAGCGCCTTTTTTTGGAGGTCGTTCGGGACATCGTCTGCAGGAGCGGTGCACTTCAATATTTTTTTATGATCGACATGTTATTTTATTCTTGAAAGTAGGATCTATTCAAATAACCATAATTTGTAATTGCAAAATAAATACTGTTTCTAAAAAAAATTCCTAAAAAAACGTCGTTTTTGCGCCTCGCAAGTGCGTATAACCCCTTAATTAAGGAGACCAACTTTTTTCCAATGAAAAGGACATAAATAAATTAAAGAAACAAATATTGCAAATAAAAAAAAATATTCTTTGCAACAAAAACTAAACAGAAAGCATTATAATATAGTAAATAGATAACGCAGGCGTATTATGATTAATTATTATTTAAATATAAATATTTTTCGATTGAATGAATATTTTTTGTTAATGTGTCATTTTCTAACAAAATATTAGAAATATCCGTACAAGAACTATTATATAAACGAGTTGTATAAACTTGTAAATAAAATGATAATATTTGCAAATTATAAAATTGATAATTAGTTAAAAAACCTGAATTGTGCTTACCTAGGTCTGTATGCCGAATATTCACTAGGAAAGAAATAATTACTGTCGTGTTTTAGTTCACTAAGAATTGTAAGAAGTCAATAAAGCTACTAATTCATCAAAGGACATCGCTAGTTAATTTTAATCAAATAATAATCTAGCACAATCGAAAATCGCAACTGTTGCATTTTTGAGAAGTATTATTTTCTCTCCCCGATTGTAGTCAACAAAATTACTGCCTACATAATATTAAATAAGCGGGTTTTTCATCATTATGAGGAATTTTTGTTATTAAATATTTAGAGATTTACAAATTAGCTTTTATATATCGAAAAGGAGGACATTTAGGAGGACACTTTTCGAGGGAAGACAGAACTTCCAAAAGGAGGACTGTCTTCCCTAAAGGTGGATGGTTGGTCACTTTACCTTAATAATTTCTAATTCGTTGCAAGAAGCCGATTAAATTTTTTGATCGAATGTATTGTATAAATTATTGAGGAATATGCAATTCAACAAACACAAACTTTGAAAGTTGGTCGATCAACTACGAGTTCAACTTCAAAATCTACATCGTTTCATCAAAGAACATTTCCCTAAATTTATATCAGCTACATCATCAAAAGCAAATCCACTTCGAAGATGTGCCGTCTGTTCAAAAAATGGAATTCGCAAGGAGTCACGATACTGGTGCTCGACCTGCGAAGTGCCACTTTATGTGGTACTCAGTTTCGAAAAATACCACACTGAAAAGACCAACTGAATTACTTATATTTTCCTTGTTTTTGAATTTTATTATTTTGTTGCAATTTTGAAATTTCTAATAGCAAATTTTTTTTCAACAATGAATTGTTAATTTTTTCGAATAGAAATGTAATCCTTGTTCATTTTTCTCTAGTTTAATAGGTGCACTTGCCCTACGTTGACGTGTATACTCGTCATTGCTTGATTTCAATTACACACCACAGAAGAGATTTTCAAAACTAAATTTCACAATTAACTGGTTAACTGAGTAACAAAGTATATACCTTATTTCATTCGTTCACTAAATCTCGATATGTTTATTTTAATTTGAAATTTAATTACAATTCTTTAAAATATATGTTCAAAATAATGTACTATGTGTATATTTACTTTTATTTATTTCTTTAGGTATTTGTGATTTTTTTTAATCATATCTAATAATAATTACGTTTATAGTTGGAATAAAATATCCATTTTTCGTCATAGATGGAAATTTGAACCAGAAAGTTTTGCAATTTTATTTGTAAAATAAATTTTAGACGTTGTAATTTGTTGGTGGAATTTAAAGCCTGCACTACTTCATTTACATCTCTTTCTTATTTTATACAAATAATTCCATACTGTTTTATCACTTACTATGAACTTTTCAGTAAGCTATTGATATGTTAAATTCGAATTTGTTTCAATCATTGTCTGTCATCATCATCATCGGCTCCACAAAATATTCCAGTTTCAGGCCTCTCTGACAATACCGCTCAATAGAGTCTTTTTTTGTAAGAGTTTTTGACAAATGTTTTTTTACAAAATGCGGTTATTAACCTCATATTCAACTCTCGGAAGTGAGGAATTATCATTGTCTGTACTTCATCAATATTGACATATGATGGTCTGCTTGATCTGCCTCATATTCTAATGATTCATCCCGTAAATTAAATTATTTAAATTACCTCTAAACCGTTTTCGATGTAGGTACTCTTTTTTCAAATGTGGTGTAATTTTTTCTTTGAAATTTAGTAGTATTAAAATAACTTGACCTGATATGACGATAATGGCATCATTATCAAAATACGCATCAGCCGACTATTGTTATAAAAAAAAGTGAACAAAAAGTGATTTTTGAACACCTTCTAACCTATTATGAGGTTAGGAATAAAAATTCATTTGTGTTAAAGTGAGAATCAACTCATCACTCAATTTTTGTTACACGGTAATTATTCTTCACGGAGATTTTCACGATGTCGAAATAAGTTGATCAAAGAATTTGCATTGAATTTTGTGTTGCAAACCAAATAAACTTCACGAAAACGTTGGAAATGTTAAAGCATGCATACTCTGAGGATTTTCTATTGCAAACAATAGTTTTTGAGTGGAATAAAGCGTTGAAAGAGAACCGTGAAGCCATCAATAATAAACCACGTTCTAGACATACATCGACATCAACTGACGATGAATATGTAGCCTCATTCAAGACATTGGTGCTCAAAAATCGTCGTATGTCCGTCAAAGAGTTAGCAGCTGAGGTGGAAATCACAAAAGCACAATACCATATTATTTTAGATGAAATGTTGGACATGAAACGCGTCGTTTCTTGCATGGTGCCAAGAACACCGAATTTTTTCGTGTGTTTTTGGCCAAAAACTCAAAAAATATCGTTACGCAAGCTTTGCATTTGCCTGGTATGGCTCCGTGTGATTTTGTTCTATTTCCAAACCTTAAATCTCCGCTTCGAGGGCATCGCTTTGAGTCAATTAAAGCCATAAAAGAAAATTCGCTGCGTAAACTGAAAATTATACTACAAAATGTGTTCACGGGGGCGTTTAAGAACTGGAAGAAGCGTTTACATATGTGTATTGCTTCCACTAGGGAGTATGTTGAATACGACAAAATAAATATTGATAAATAAATAAATTCTAATGCATTTTATCTTAAATTTTCCGTTAGTTTCTGGACTGAAGATGTATGTAGATATATATATATATATATATATATATATATATATATATATATATATATATACTGATTTCTAAAATGGAAAAAAAAAACTTTTAACCACCCAACGAAGTACGAAAAGAATAATGTTAGAAATTATTAAACGCAATCGAAAAACCTGAAAATAAATACGATAACAGACAAGGTATACTGATATAAGAGAAAGAATAAAATCGATTAAATGGGTATTGGTAGGACATAAAGCAAAAATAAAAGATAATTAAATGGACAACAATAATTATGGAGTGAAAGTCAAGAAACAAGTTAAGATTGGCCTTCCTGAGTGAGGAGCGTTGTTAAAATCAAAATCACCAGCACGGAATTTCGCAAACCATCGTTGGTATGGACATTCTTGCAGGACATGGTAAATTTTACGTAACTTATCACAAAATTGCTGTACGTTCTTCTCTTTACGGAAATACAACAGTAATATGTGTCGAAAATGTACAGTTTGATCTTCCATCTTCAACTTATTATAAAATCTATAAAAGTCAACCAAATCGCTCAAACTTTTTATCTGAATAAAGGCAGAAGTGTCAATTATCAAACGACATATTTGTATGGATGCGAATGATGTTTCTACTCTAAAAAATAGACTAACGACACCTATTGCAAAAATCCGTCATGACTTTTGTGACAACCAAATATATACGAGGTCAAACAATTAAGTAATGTGACAAAATTCAAAAATCGAATATATTTAAAAATTAAGGTACATCGCTGCAATCCCCTTCAAAGTAGTCCCCTCCCGCATCTATACACTTATTCCAGCGAGTTTTCCATTTTTCGTAACAATTCTGGAACACTTCTTGTGGGACCTCTCCGAGTACCCTCGTCACAGATTCTTGGATATCTTCAACGGAGTCAAAATGTCGACCTTTGACGAATTTTTTCCTATGGGGGAATAGGAAAAAGTCGCAGGGTGACATGTCCGGTGAATAGGGCGGTTGTGGTAACGTTGCGATGCCTTTAGACGCCAAAAACTGAGAGACACTGAACGCACTGTGACAGGGAGCATTGTCGTGATGCAGAACCCAAGTCTTCGCGATCTCTGGACGCACTCTGAGCACCCTTTTTCGTAATTTTTCGAGCACATTGCGGTAGAATACTTGATTTACGGTTTGTCCAGGTGGTACGAACTCTTTGTGAACCACCCCTTTGCTGTCGAAGAAGCAAATCAACATGGTTTTCACTTTGGACTTGCTCATTCTCGCCTTCTTTGGCCTTGGTGCTCCAGGGGACAGCCACTGTTGGCTTTGTCGTTTAGTTTCGGGGTCATATTGAAAGAACCAACTTTCATCACCAGTAATAACTCGATCGAGAAGAGTAGGATCACTTTCAACCTGCTCGAGACAATCTTGAGCGATGTTCATTCAATTTCTCTGTTCCATTTTCGTGACATGCACTACTCGCGCGTTGTTACAAAACACTAAACAGCTGGAGAAGAAATGATCGTACGAGGGTGGTCAAGGTCTCAATCGAGAGAGTAGGGATCTGCTATTACGGTGGCGGAGTTACAGGTTCGCAGTGTTACCACAGGCCAAGAAAAAAAATCGGTCGCATTACTTAATTGTCTGACCACGTATATATATATACAGGCTACCTTCATATAACACAGTTGTTACGTTCCAAAAAATATAGTGTTATGCGAATCCGTGTTATACGAAACAAAGAACTAATGCAAAATACGGGGTTAGGTTCCAAAAATTAGAAAAACATACTATTGTATTTTTATTATTAGGAAAAATATATTTATTAAAGCAATTTTCATTAAAAGTATTACATACTGATATGTATTAAATAATGTTTTCTTCGTCATCACTAATAAGCACCACCATTAACCGAGCGTTTTTTTTTTTTTTGACAAGATATCCTCATCCTCTGAACTTTCTTCAGCATTAACTTGAATTCTATGCTCTACTTTTCGCAAAAAATCTGTTATTTTAGTTTACTTGCTTTTAGCTGAGAGTAAAATCTGTAATTTTTGTTCTAACGAGATGAAATGTATTTGTAAAGATATTTTTTTATTTCCGCTAGACATAGTTGAGGGTTATAAATTAATTCACAAAAATGAAAAACCCAATTATCATTTCTAAAAAAGGTTGAATAATACGCACCCGAAAATTTTTATCTATGTATAATGTAGTAAAAAGTAAAACACAAAGTTTTAAAATGTACTTAATACTACACGAACAAAATGGGTTTCAAATTCTAATAAATTTCAAAATTCTGCAGGAAAATCTGATACGACATACACGCTCAAATGAAAAATTTCCAATGAAATATCTTGTGCACTTAAAAGCTATTATTTCGTTCCGTTTTGTACGGGAATTTTCCTAATTTCGAATTTTGTTCTTAAAAACTTTAATCGTTGTACGGGGATTTATCTAATTCTCTAACCGTGTTAGATTGAACCCGTGTTCTAGGTTGCCGTGTTGTATGATGGTTTCCCCAATTCTCGAACCGTGATAAAGCGAAACCGTGTTATAGAAGCGCCGTGTTATACGGGGGTTACCTGTATATATATATATATATATATATATATATATATATATATATATATATAATTTATATCATTTTTTCATTCGGGTATTAACTATTTAAGATATTAAGAAATTTCCGTAATAAAAATAAGAATATATATTTCTAGAAAAAACAATAAATCAAAAAACTGGAAATATAATTGCAAATGACTATTTATTTGCAATGGATACTGTTTCCGAAATTGTAGATTTATCGATATGTCAGCAAGAGAGATAGCCTAGAGCGTAGCGAAATGAAATTGATCGTTTTTTATCTAGCGTAACTGGACCAGTGGTTTCAATAATAAATTTTAGTATAACGAGCTGCTGCGAAAGTCTTATATAACTGTCAGCTGATATTGATTAAACGCAAAGCGTATAGTTAAAAGCCGCGAGCCGTGCGCGATCTACGAACTGCCGGTTACCCATTCTATTACATATTTCTGAAGTGGTGGTGGCTTTGCATTTAAGTATATATCCATTTGCGATGAGCAATACGATGAATAATGCGATAAGCGTTACGACTATTATCGATTGTAAACTTTTAAATAGTTGAATTTCCATTAGAAACGCACAACTAACGGTGTGGAAACCAAATTTATACAGTGGCGTTTGTAACGTAGTCTGTTAAGACAACAGTTGTCTATTTTTAGAATTATGAGTTCAGAGTTGAACAGTGTTGGCTTGCTGTTTCAGTTGAATTTAGTTTTTAGAATATTTTTTCAATGTACATAGAGAGATATAAAAAATACGTATGCTTAATATGAAATTGATATATATTTTTATCTATATATAACTGGACCAGTGGTTTATATAATAAATTTTAGTATAACGAGCTGCTGCGAAAGTATTATATAACTATCATGCTGATATTGATTTAAACACAAAGCGTATAGTTAAAAGCCGCGAGCCGTGCGATGATCTACGAACTGCCGGTTGCCCATTCTATTACATATTTCTGAAGTGGTGGTGGCTTTGCATTTAAGTATATATCCATTTGCGATGAGCAATACGATGAATAATGCGATAAGCGTTACGACTATTATCGATTGTAAACTTTTAAATAGTTGAATTTCCATTAGAAACGCACAACTAACGGTGTGGAAACCAAATTTATACAGTGGCGTTTGTAACGTAGTCTGTTAAGACAACAGTTGTCTATTTTTAGAATTATGAGTTCAGAGTTGAACAGTGTTGGCTTGCTGTTTCAGTTGAATTTAGTTTTTAGAATATTTTTTCAATGTACATAGTTTTATTAAAAAAATACTAATTATGCTTAATAGAATATATTGTATGTATATATATATATATATATATATATATATATATATATATATATATATGTATAGGGTCATCCAAATACGACGCCTAGATTTGTGATTTATTAAAAAGAAACTATACACATGTTTCGTTTTAATAAAACACAAATCTAAGCGTCATATTTGGATGATCCTATATATTAGGGGTACTGGATGAAAATGTCGTTTTTTTAAATAGAAAGTCAACTTAATATATATATATATATATATATATATATATATATTACTTTATCAATTATTAAATATATATTCTCCCTCGATAGCTACAACTTTCTTTCATCTTTCTAGTAATTTTAATATGTCATTTGTATAAAAATCTTTTGATTTGGATGAAAAATAGACATCGAGACCCGTTTTCACTTCTTCGATATTTTTAAATTTTTTGTCGGATAAAAAGTGCTGCATTGATCTAAATAAATGGTAATCCGATGGAGCAAGATCGGGTGAATATGGTGGATGAATAATTACATTCCTTTCATATTCCATTAATTTATCCCGAGTAATTTTAGCTGTATGTGGTCTCGCATTATCGTGTTGAAAAAATATGTTTCCTCTATTTAATATTCTAGGTCTTTTTACATGGATTGCTTCTTTTAATCGTTCCAGCTGATCATAATAGAACTGTGCCGTTATTGTCTGGCCATATTTAAGAATTTCATAATGAATAATTCCTTTACATTCCTACCATACAGACAAAAGGACCTTTTTGACTGTTAAGTTCGGTTTCGACGTTGCCAGTGGTACCTGCCCTTTAGAAGCTACTGTTTTTTGTGACAATGGTTCGAGTATATAACCCACTTCTCATCCCCTGTCACAAGATGTTGAAGAAATGTTGAATTTTCTTCTAATTTTAATTCTTGGCACATTCGAATTCGTACAGATTTGCTTTCATCACTTAAATGATGCGGTATCCTCACACCCTGTCTATGAATCTTGCCAATTATTTTTAAATGTTCTTGCACACTAGACCAATAGATTCCGAGTGTATCTGCTATTTGTTAAATAGATTTGGTCAGATTTGCTTCAACTTCAATGCGTAACACCTCATTGTCCACTTTCACTACCCTCTCACTTCGAGGTTTATTTTTAAGTCAAAATTTCCACTTTGAAATTGTTTGAATCACCTCTGACACTGCTGAATAATCAATATGTCCCCGTAAATGTCCCAAATTTTTTTTTGTCGCAATCGTTGCATTACTTTTTTGATGAAATTCGTATAACATCCAATTTCGTAAAAGTTGATTATCCGATACAAATCCTTCCATTTAAAATAAGGCACAAAAAAAAGTAATTTCTTTTGAAAGTTGTGATTTAGATGTCCACCAATCAATAGCAAAAAAATACGTGTTAAAAGATCTACAGCCGAAACACAACTGACCATTGAAAAGAACGATGTCAAAAAACGACATTTTAATCCGGTGCCTCTAATATTATACAAGGTATTATACATTTTACTTTAACATGTTGACGTAAATGACGTCTATATCTGTCCAATACTAGTGATTGTAGGTACAAATGACGGCACTGGCCGTCCTATATTCTTAGTATTATAAATAAATGATTAAAACGTATATTAATGTTAAATCCATTTTCTTCTAAATTCTTCAATCTTCCTCTAAGTATGAATGATGAAATATTTCACATTGAGTGATATAGTCATTTTATTTCAATTATTTACAGAATTGGAAACTGGTTGCGACAAGCGTACTAGTATAATTTAACGACGTGCATAGCCGCAAACATTTCATACATTTTGTCTCAGTCTCTTTTCAAGTGTTATTTTGAAAACTTTAAAAATTTTATTTGAAATTATTAATGAAATTTTTTTATAAAATTTTCTATTCTGCTTTTTTTGTTACAAATGTTTTTAAAAATTGAATTTTGTATCTCTAAATGTATTTTTGAACTTTTGTTAAGCTATTAAAAATTTTTGTTCTTGAATTTTTAATTTTGTATTAAAGAAAAATCTAGTTATGTTTATAAAAATATATTTTTTCCTTTTTACTAAATTATTCTCAAAAAATATCGTTATAGTCTATACAGCTACCAAAACTTCTATAACTGTCTTTTGTGTATCAGAGAAATCGAGTTATTAAAAACAAATGACGGCTATAGACGTCCACCATTTTTTAGGAAAATTTGTTAGAAAATATAATAATTTTATTCTGTAAGTATGAAATCTTGATCTAACTCCTCAAGAATCAACTAATTAACAAAAAAAAATGTTTTTGTCGTCCATCATCGATTTCAAAGTGAGCGTCAACGTGTTAATAAGTTATTCGGTTTTAATATCATAATTATATGAAATGAACTAAAAATAAAGTAGCAAAATTTTGTAAATTTAATATGCCCTATTTTAAACTATTTAATAATTTATAATTTTATTTTTGAAGAAAAAAATTCGACAATAATTTATTTTTAGAAAAGAACATATCACAAGAACAATTTTTTTTAGTGATAGATAAATTGATGTTCATTTGTAATATTGTCTTTTGGATTAAAATAAAAAGAAAAATAAAATTTTAACATTTTATGTACTTACATACATAATTTAATACACACACACACACACACACACACACATATATATATATATATATATATATATATATATATATATATATATCATGAACCCCTCTCATTTTACTGTTGGATAAAAGCCACCCTAAAACCTTCTACTTCGATCTATTCAATACCTTCTTCTTCCAGTCCACACCGACGAATTTACTTTTATATATATATATATATATGTTTATATATATATATATATATATATATATATGTATGTATGATTGTATTGTATGTATGCATATTTATTATATATATATATATATATATATATATATATATATATATTTATATATATATACACTGATGTGTAAAAGTATTCACCATACGGGTAACATGAGCAATTTATTAATATAATTCAATAGTCGTTAAATGAAAAATAATTTATTTAATTGATAATAAATATAATATTCATTAGAAAACAATATAAAAAAAAAATAATTTAACGACTTTATTGAATTAAATCAATAAATTGCTTATGTTACTCATATGGCGAATACTTTTTTACCATAATGTATATAGACTGGCCCAAATTAGATTAAAGTGTTCAGATATACTTTTACTTCTTAACTATTATTTACTATCCTTAAGTCTCATTTAGATCTTCCTATAAATATATATATATATATATATATATATATATATATATATATATATATATATATATATATTGAGAGAGAGGTTTTTCAATAAAAATATCAGAACAATTGGAGGCAGCAATGTTTGAATTTTTTTAATCTTATTTTGAAATTTCAACTCAGTATAATTTGGCAAATTATCATAGAACGTTTAACACTTCAACAACGCTTATAAACTATAAAAACTACAATAGATTTATTGAAACAAAAATTTAATAAGTTCATTATTTCAAGAAATTAACTCATCAATTGTGCACCAAGATTATGTGATCTAACTCCATTGGATTATTTTTTGTGAGGTTATATGAAATCATTGGTTTATGCTAATAAACTACAAACAATATAAGCATTAAAAATAAGTATTGAACGTGTAATTCATGAAATTGGACCACAATTATCTGAAAGAGTGACTAAAAATTGAACTAAACGAATGCACTATGTCAAACGAAGTAGTGATGGTCATATGAGTGAAATTGTGTTCTATCATTAATGCCATCGAAAATGGTTAACAATAAATAACTAATTAATTAAATATTATACTTTTTGTGTTATTTCCATTTAAATTTCTGAAACGCTTATTGGAAAACCCTATAATATTTATGTACACACTAATGTACGAGGGTCGTTTGATAAGTATGGTAAATGTATTTATTGTTTAATTTAATTAATTAATTAATTCAATTAAATTTTTCAATTTAGTTTTTCTTAGTTTTTTACCATACTTATCAAACGACCCTCGTATATATTGAATTGTTCAAAATATTCTATAACATTTAAAAAAAAATTAAAATACATTTTTTAATATATTTATGTTTCTTTAACAATTTACTAACCATTTTTTTCGATTATCATTTGCCATCTTTCTGGTAATTATATGATTCTATCCCTATGAACAAATATTTAAGCGAAAAATTCATGTTTTTTCGCTTAAATATTTGTTCATAGAGTTTTTACAGTTTTGTACTAAGTTGAAATTCTTACTAGAAAGATACTTCTGTAAGGAAAAAAATAACAGCAAACTGTGGGATGCAGCATTACATAAATACGATGTAAAGGGTAAGATATTCCAGCTAAGTTACAACAATTTTTGCTGCTCTACAAAAAATCACAAGGTTTGACGTTTAGTGAAACACAACGCTCTTCCTGTTTCCAATTTCAGATGCTTTTTATCGATTACTATTTTCAGTCAGTCGAGTTGAGAACTAAACATGTACGAATTTATTGTTTAATTGCATAGTAGAAACTTATTATCTACAAGTTTTATGTATATCATAATCTTTTCAAATGTGAACTGGCTTTTGGAGTGGCCATTGGTGATTTATCTCGTTTGCCCCATGATTTCTTCTATTCAATATTATAGTACAGTATAGGATCCATTTTTCATCACCTATTATCGTTTATTTTAAGAACAAATTGTTTTCATTCCACTTGAGAAACAAATCGGATACTGAGATGCGATCCATTAAATTTTTTTACTACCATTATACGGTACTCAAATCGATGTACGTAGCCTAGTTTCTGAAAATGGTCAGTACGATATTATTCGGTATTTTTAATATATCTGATATCTTCCGAATCATATAGCACCAATTATTTTTAATCAATATCTCGATTTAATCATCGTCAACAAATAAACATCAAACTAAACTTTCCACCTTTCAAGATTAAAATCGTCATACTTCAATAGAATAAACAACTGTTCGATGATACTTTTGACTACATCACTGTTTTTGTAAACGTTATGTATCTATTTTGTTGCTGTACAGTATTTTATTAAGAGAAAAACGTTATATACCCAAAATGCAATTTATCTTTCGCCACTTTTAATATCACAAACATTAAATAAAACTCGACGAACATTCTCCAACTTTGTTTTAAACAACCCGTTGAAACATCGCATTTCAGAATATGTATATATAACAACATAACCTTATATGAAGCGTGATATGTTTATATAAGTTTCTGTGTTTTCTATCGGAAACCCCTGTGAACTTTTTGAACAAATCTCTCTGTCTCTCTTTATATATATATATATATACGAGGGTCGTTTGATAAGTATGGTAAAAAGTAATAAAAACTAAATTGAAAAAAATGATTAAATTGATTAATTAATTAAATTAAACAATAAATAAATTTTCCATACTTATCAAACGACTCTTATATTAGGTTGTCAAATATCTCCCTTCCGCCTTTTTGTCTTTTGAATTTCGCGGCTATGTACAAAAAAAAGCGGAAGGGAGATACTTGACAACACAATATATATACATTTTCAATTCGAAAACTAACGGAACTTTTGAAATAAAACATATAAGACTAAACTTATAAGAAGTTATTAT
Organism: Neoneuromus ignobilis; assembly: GCA_029203775.1. Classification (NCBI taxonomy): domain Eukaryota; kingdom Metazoa; phylum Arthropoda; class Insecta; order Megaloptera; family Corydalidae; genus Neoneuromus; species Neoneuromus ignobilis. Next base: position 12,318,420 of record CP092088.1, on the reverse strand, counting down.
ATACACATATATAAAAATATAACCGAAGAAAAAAGCAACAAGAACATTCAATTCAAATATCAATCAAAAGATATCAGTTTCAGTTACGATAAAACTATTAAAGAACAACAAGAAACGAAGATCGCTACAACTATATAAATTTACTTAAAAAAATACATACAGCAGTAGACTAAGAGAGATTGATGATGATGATGATGAAAATTATATATATATATATGTATATAATTGTTATCATCATTATCAGCTTGTCTCAGTATACTGCTGAATAAAGGACACTTATAAAATTGTTAAGTTCGACCGATTCTATGCTTTTCTCTTTTGGTACATTTCTACGAATTTTCTCATTTCTTTGTCCCATCTACTGTTGGATCGTTTTCATGATATTCTTATATATGTTAGTTCCTAATTATATATATTATATATATATATATATATATATATATATATATATATATATATATATATATTTATGTGTAGGACTGTGAACAACTTTGTAATAAAATATTATTGCATCATATTTCTATATCAATTTTTGTAAATCCTAAACCATGGAATTATTTGAATTTATTTAGTATGAAATTAAGTGAATGATGTGAAGTATAAATACATTATTTTTTTTATTATATATATATATAGAGAGAGAATTTTCCAATAAGCGCTTCAGAAGTTTAAATGGAAATTAAACAAAAAGTGTTTAATTAATCAGTTATTTTTTTTTTATTTTTAAGCATATTTTATGGCAATAATATTGGAACACAATTTCACTCATATAACTACCACGACTTTGTTTAACATAGTGTATTTGTTTAGTCCAATTTTTACTCATTCTTTCAGATAATTGTAGTCCAATTTAATGAACTTTCAATATTTATTTTTAATAATTAACACGTTCAATATTTATTTTTAATAATTCTGTTGTTTGTGGTTTATCAGTATAAACCAATAATTTCACATTACCTCACAGAAAATAATCCAATGGAGTTAGATCACATGATCTTGATGGCCAATTGATGGGTCCATTTCGTAAAATAATGAACTTATTAAAATTTTGTTTCAATAAGCCTATTGAAGTTTTACAATTTCTAAATGCTGTTAGAGTGTTAAACGTTTCATGATAATTTGACAAACTATACTGATTTGAAATATCAAAATGTGATTAAAAAAAATAAACATGACTGCCATCATCTGTCAAAGTTCTGATGTTCTTATTTAAAAACCCTATATATATATATATATATAAATTATCACAAATAATTATAGGCTGTAAATACTGTAATCATTTTGCTGTATATGTTAATATATATAGCAAAATATCAACTCTCTTTGTAAAATAAATATTACATTGCTTAAAGCCAGGATACTTTTTAAACTATCTATGCTATTAATTAAACAACTTATTCCATTTAAAAAAAAATATTACAGTATATTCCATATTTTTTTAAAAAATATCTACTATTTTACATCTCATCGAATAATATCAAATTAATTTAAAAAAAAATACAAAAAGTATAACTTTTAATAGTTTGCTAGGAAGTTTATTATGTGATAAGTTAATAAAAACAAACAAAAATTTGAATCTATTTTATTTCAATAAGTTAATTTATTTACATATGAAACAATAATTAAGTTCTTTTTCATTTTATACTGAATATTTTTTAATAATAATAAAAATGGCAAATATATTGTCTTTAAATAGAATGATTATTATTTACACTTTTAAATTTTGTTCAGTACTAAAAAAAATGATAAAAAATATTAAAAATAGTCAATTTGTGAAAATTATTTCTGTTGAAAAAACTTCTCTATATGTAATTTGTATTGATATAATTTTGTTTATTCCATGATTTTCTTAAGAACATATATTTTTTCTTAATAAGAATATATTCTTATTTAATATGTTCTTTCTTTAAAAAGTTCAAGTAAAATATATATTTTTTTCACAATTTTATTTTTTTGAATAGCAAATTTATATAGAAAATTGATATAAGTTTTCTTATATGAAATTTCCTCTAAAAATAGTGGAAGGAATTTCCTTTTTTTGTTTAAGATTTATTCTTAGTTTTTTTCTTAATTTATTTCTGATATATTGTTTAAAAAAATTTCCAAAGGTTTTATACTTAGACAATTCTAAGCTAAGGAAAATGAATTTATTTCAATATTCTTTATGACATTTTAACATTGATGAATATATAATAAAAAATTAAATTATAATAAACACCCTTTGATTAAAAATATTTAAATAGGATAGCTCAACTGCAGAGTTTAGACATACATTTACTTGCTTATTAATTCACTATTTTTTACTATCCTTCAGTCTCATTTGGTCCATTATATAGATTAAACTTGATAACATAAAATTAAATCTTCATAAAATATATAAAATAATTGGCAATATGAGTTAGTTATTTTAGATTTTAACAATGTTGCTATGTTTTATTCATCCTTTCAATATATTATTTCATTATATATATGAAGGCTTCTCTAATATTGAAATTTTGTATTCATTAAAGACCAGTAAATAGAAATAATTTCCATTGAGATATGCAACACTTCTCATATTTATATATCATACAAGTATCACCTCTGTTTTCTCTATTCATCTCTAGTTTTTATTCTTCTGCTGAAATAATTTATAAATATACTTTTATTTAAAAGTTATATATATATATATATAATTTATATTATTATTTGGTTAATATATAAATATATTATTTATGTTATATTGAATTTATGTTATATGAATTTATGTTATATGTTATGTTATATTGAATATTTTTGTGACTAAGTAAAAATATTAAAAAAAGGTATAAGTTGTTTTCAAAGATGTCAAATATATTAAATAGATAAAATAATAGTTTGTAGTAAATACATGAAAAGTAAATTACTTTTTTAAAAATTAAAATATTTCATATTAAATAAACTAAAAACTTGTTATACAAAAATTACATTCAGCCAAAGAATAATATAAAAGTGCAGACTTATAAATAGATATTACAAAAATTTAAAATCAATGTTAACTACTTTCAATTTATTTGATTTTTTAAAAATAAAAGATTTTAATTTTACACATTAGATATGATTTAAGTGAATGTAGAAAATTGTATTTAATAATTTTTATTTTTAAGTATTTTAATAATACTTATCATTTAAGTAAAAACAAAATAACTATTTATTTATGTAAATAATATTATTATCATATATGCAATTTTTATAGTGATTATTTTTATTTAGTCATTACTGTCCGCAGTATTTCGCGCTAGACTTCATTTAGAGTCCGGCGAATTTCGCAAAAAAATGCACAAAAATAACTTCTTCATAAAATCGATGTAATTCTTAAACCAATGAACATTTTGAAACGAAATTTCATATCTGCCTATAGAAGGATTCGATGCATAGATATATGTAAATAAAATAGTGGTTTTCAATTTGTAATGAGTGTACCAGCGTAATAGAGTACAAAAAAGAGATGCTTTATAATAAACATAGTTTATTATCAAAAAAACACTTTTTAGCGTAAAAAATATCTAGAAGGGATAAAAATATGATAAATTACGTAAAACATATATTTCATATACATAAGTTGTTAGAAAAAATAAGAGAACCAATTTCGATTTTATTCCAAAAAAAAAACAGAACTTTGCAGGGATAGATATTACTTTATTTATAATATCTGAAATATTTTCCATAATTTTTATATTTTACCAATATTTCAAATATATACACCACCATATTTTATCGAATTAGAAAAAATATAGCTTGTATATATATTTTTTGGCGTCAAAAATTCATACAACGAAACACGCGTTAACACGTGAACGGACTTATAATAGTTTAATACTAAACATATTTCTATCTGTGACCGGGTGGTAATGTATTAAAATAACTTATCTAAAATATTATTTGGCATTATATTATTTAAAATCATATTAATAAAATATTTTTTTATATAGATAATTATCTATAAAACCATTTATACAATTTTGAAGGAAAATATAATTATATTATAAATAATACAATTTTGAAATCAAATTATACACAAACAGCTATTTATATATATATATATATATATATATGTGTGTGTGTGTGTGTGTGTGTGTATATATATATATATACATGTTTATAAAAAATAAAAAAATATATAAAGTGAAAAAACTAGAAGTTGAACAAGAGTCAAAGAACAAGAAATCGATGAATCCGCTGTCGAGGGACCATCAAAGTAACAAAGGTGTTGTTTTGTATGTAGCTGTGCTAAAAATAATGCGACAATTCGAAACTGCGACGTTTTCTCAAAACGTATTTGTAGAAACATCTTGTGTAGTAGCGTTAGTAGAAAATATCACTCAAATCGTTAACTCTTTAAATGTAATGTAATTTAATAAGTTGTTTCGGAGTTTTTAATAGAATTTCTTATACATATATATTTGTCATTTTATATTTTAAAATAAGTTTGTTTTTAAAGTTATAAATTTAAGTTACTCATATTTTTTTATTTTTCTAAATTGGAATAGATAATATATGAGTAAACAAGTATTAGAAAATAAGTGACAAAATTCTATTAAAACATTAGTTCAATTTTTTAAAAAATTAAGTATACCATTAATACTCAAAAAGATAGAAAGTTTTATCCAATGATAACGCAAATAAACAAAAAATTGAGAATATTTTAGTCAATTATTTGGTATATAAAATAAAATTTTATGCATTATTCATTACTTTACGTTTTTTCTTGAGTATTTATTTAATTGTAATAAAATATGATAATTACGAAAATAATTTTCAAGTAATCACTATTTACTATTTTAAGCATTATTTAGCAATTAAGAGTAAGATAAAACAATAGTATAAACCAGAACTGAAAGTTATATCTTTCAATCTCATTTGGGGCATCCTACAGTTCGTCAAAATTGGTTTCAATCAAAAATTTTACCTCTTATAATTTAGTCCAAATCATGTTTCTTGCAAAAACGAAATTTTTCCTTATTTATTTACTTCTTCTTGTATATTTTTTCTTGATAAGTTTTTCCTCTGATACTTCTTAATTTCTACAATTTTACTGCTTTATCGAGTAATAGATTCGTATTAAATATATGATAAACAAATGAATATATTTAAAAAAACACTTTTTTTAAGTAAACACTGGCAAAAAATCGAAGGTCAAATAATTAACAATTACAGAAGGTCGAAAGAAAATTATTAAAAATGATAACTGACATTTAGAGAAAGATCAACACTTTAAATAATTAATGAAGTTGTTATAATTCTAGAAAACGTATCTACCTGAAATTTAACTAAATAAAAATTGACAGATAAATTTAAAATACACTCAACATGAAATTATGTATAATAGAATATTAAAAAGTTTATATTCTCTACCTGACATTTAAATTTATAAAATAGAGTAAGTATTTCAATATTTATACGAGCAGTTCATTTAAAAAATAAATTTATTTATGAAAAATTAAATATATAGGGTTTTCCAATAAGTGCTTCAGAAGTTTAAATGGAAATGAAACAAAAAGTATTTATTTCATTAATTATTTTTTTTATTTTTAAACATATTCTATGGTATTAATGACGGAACACAATTTCACTCATATGACTAATATGATTTGTGGTGTATCAGCAAAAAACAATGATTTCATATAACATCACAGAAAATAATCCAATGGAGTTAGATCACATGATTTGGTAGCCAATTGATGAGCCCATTTCGTAAAATAATGGACTCATTAAACTTTTATTTCGATAAGTCTATTAAAGTGTTCACAATTTCTAAGCACTGTTGAAGTGTTAAACATTTCATGATAATTTGTCAAACTATACTGTGTTTAAATGTCAAAATAAGCTTAATAAAAAATTCAAACATGGCTGCTACCAGCTGTAAAAGTTCTGACATTCTGATTAAAAAAACCCTATATTTAGTAACTACATTTTAATATTTAATTGCATTTTATAAAATAGAAAAGATCTTTTTAACATTTATTTACTCTCTACTGAATATTTCTTAAAAAATTCAGTACACAAGTTACATTCAAAAGTTTTTCTTATTTCCAAATTTTTTTAATTTGTCTGTTGCTATTCAGTGAAATATATTAGGTAATCAGAAAACATCAGCCGTCGTTGAAATTAAAATAAGAACGTTTATTTTTTTGACTTCAAATGACTAACCTAAAATTGTTTTTGCTCTAATAGTTTATACAATCTTTGTGGCTGTTCACAGTAAATATTATCTGTCAGGGTTTGACCAACTTGTAGATACTTTAATGAATAATTCTTTATTTGTTGTTTTGGGACTGTGGCTGATTCACATAACACAAATGAATTTTAATCCCAACACCACAATAGTTTAAAGTGTTCAATAATCACTTATTGTTCACTTATTATTTATAAATATATAATCTATAATTATATCGGCGAACGCATTTATAGCGTTGCCATCGAAATGCATTAGCCAATATAATTATAGACTATATAATTATAAATAATAAGTGATTATTGAACATTTTAAACTATTGTGGTTTTGGAGTTAAAATTCATTTGAATAATTCTTTTTAAATCCACCAAACACAAAGAATAATTTTTCTTGGAATTAGTTGTTTGTGCAAAAGGGTCATTTGATGATAGCCAGTAGTAATTACGTTTATAGTTGGAATAAAAAATCAATTTTTCGACACAAGTCAAAATTTAATCTAAAAAGTTTTTTAATTTTAACTTTGAAATAAAAGATGCACAAATATTTAGAAACGTTAGCTTGTTGTTAGAAGTTAAAGTGTGAATACACATTTACTTAATTTTCATCTCTTCTCAATTTTATATAAATTATTCCCTACTGTTTCATCGGGTATTTTGAACTTTTCAGAAAACTGTTGATACATTAAATTCTAATCTGTTTCAATCATTGTCAATATTTATATCTGATGGCCTACCCTGATCTAGCTTCATCTTCTATTGATTTATCTCTTGAATCAAAATTTTTAAACCACCTCTGTGTTATTCTTGATATAATCGCCCTTTCTCCAAATTCGATTTAAATTTTTCTTGCAACATCAGCAGCGTTAGAACAAAGTTTAAATTCATAAACATGCACGTATTACACTATTTTATACAAATATTTTGATAGGTTAAAATTATATTTTAAATTAAAGTGAACACAGCGAGATGTCGTAAACGAATAAAGCAAGGTATGTACTTTATCCCTCAGTCAATATGACTGGTGCAATGAGTCATACGATGCATAAATAATTCTTGGAATTATGATACACGTAAAAACGACAGAACTTTCTTGGTTACCAAATATTTATGTACGGTCATCCGAATGTGACACCTAGATTTGTGTTTTATTAAAAAGAAACCAAAGAAATTATACACATTTTTTTATACATATGTTTCTTTTTAATAAAACATAAATTTAGACGTCATATTTTGATGGCCATATACAAATATTGAAAAAAGTTAAAAATTAATTATTATTTCTAAATTATTTTTCACAATATTTCATACTTTTTTATAATTAATTCATTGAAAATAAATTACTCAAATTAGATATATACAAGTGATATTTGGTCGTTAATAATAAATAATTTGAATATAACCTAATTTTTTTTAATAAAATTTAAGAATAAAATTTTGATTATAATCTATTAAAAATTATTTCCAACGCTTTGAAATAAATATATTATTGACAAATTTACCACATTATTTTGTATATAATATCTTGATTAAATCTAATAAGAAAATAATGTCTATATTTTATAGTCAATATTTCGACAAACTGAAAACGACTTTAATAGTTAACTCCTTAGTACCAATGCTTATTTATTGGAAATATTTATTAGATTATTAAATATGAAATGTCAGATTTCGAATCAAAAGTCTACTCTATTATATCTCAAACAAGAAGCAGTACAATTAATCAAAGTATGTACCTAAACTAGAGACACATGAAGAAGCTTGGAAAGAGAATGACGATGAAATTGCGAACGGTATTTTCCACATCTTGTTAAGAATTGAATATTTTTCGTTGCAAAAAGTGGTCCAATGACTGGAAGAAATGATAATCAGTTGATGCAAGGTCTGGTGAATACGGTAGGTGACAAACAGTTTTCGAGTCTAGCTTTTGTAGTTTGAGCAATCTTATTTGTGCGACATGTAGTCGAGCATTATCTTGCAAGGGAAATGACCTGTCTCTAATCGCAAGTACCTTCATTATTTCGTCTAGATGATTTTTGTAATCTTCCAATGAACTGAAGTTCTTTCCGTTAAGCGAATTCTGTAACGACTGAAATAAGTGATAGCCTGAGGACGCTAAGTCAGAGGAATACGGTGGATAAGGTGAAACATCCCAAGTTGTATTAATTTTCGTCGTATCTGTAAAGATATATGCGGTCTTGCGTTGTCCTGGAGGAAGACTGCGCTTTTTCGATTTACCAGTTCCGGACGTTTTTGGTAAATGACTTTCTTAATTGATCAAATCGGGAGAAGAATTGATCAAATCGAGAGTTTTTGTCCGAACTTAACATTTGGTTATATGTTGAAGCAGTTCATAGTATAGAACACCCTTCTAATTCTACTAAACCCACAGCATTACCAAACGCAAAGCAAACCAACTTTGGAGTGGTTAAAGTTTGTTCATTTCGTTTTATCCAAAATCTTTGTCGATCCACATTGTTGTACTTGATCATTTTTCATCACCCGTAATAATCTGTTTTAAAAATTGGTAGCTATCATTGCATTTCAAGAGCGTATTGATGACAGAAATACGGTCTATCAAATGTCATTCTGTCAGATTATGTGGAACTTAAGCCTCATAGCGATTCAAATAACTTAATGTGCCCAAATGCCTCACAACACTAATTTAAGATATCTGGAATACCTCTGCTATATTACGCGTCGTATGATATGGATTATTTTCAATTGAAGTTGCGATTTGGTTATTATCGACAACCTTAAGCCTACCGGAGCGTTCTCTGTCTTTTAATTAAAATTGTCACTTCTAAAGCGAACGAACCACTCGCGAACAATTTTTTCCACTACAGCAGTGTTTCATAACCTTTTTAGTGATCGACACCCCCTTGAATCTAAAAATAAGTTCTCGTACCCCCTTGTAAAATGTATTTCTATTTCTTTATTTAAGAAATCACATTTTTTTATTGAAAAATAAACACATACATTTACATATACTCCCGGGTCTTTTTTTATGCTGTAGATGCGTTCACAGAAAACCGCATTAAAAAAATCGCACAAAAGAAGACTTAACTTACATTGAAAAATTAGGGATACGTTCCGATGGAATTACTCTAAAATTTGCATAAAAAAATCAGGAAATAAAGAATGCCTAAAAAAATTTCAAATATCTGAAAAAAATTGATAGAAAACAAAGCTTTTTTAATTTATTTTTATATTAACTATTTAATTTTATTTAAAGAAACATGTACATACTCGTATGTGTATTTTTTTACATTTTTTCGTACATATTTTAATCATCATCGCTATTTGAAAATATGTGAGTTCAGTTGTGAGCTGGTGTGAAATCAAATTCGTTAATAGAGGAAAAACAAACAACAGAATTAACGCCAACTTCTGTCTCATTCTGTGTTAATGGTTTTCTGGCGATAATATATGTAATCGATGATTAAACATTGAGACGATGATTTTACTAATTGTTTATAAAGCTCGCGATATTCAGACATACAATTATTTAGCTCTCGTTGGAATTTAAAAGCTCGTTCAGAATTCGTGTCATTAACAAGAAAATAATTTTCCAATTGATTACAAAGTTGCTTCATATACGTTTCCACTTCTGGTAAAAAGCAATTACTAAACCAGTCAGTAAATATTGCAGTTGTCACCCAAGCTTTTGTATTAGCTATCCAATGTATCTGCAATTGTTTTTTATCTTTGCCTTTTAGAACGCGTGGTCTTAGAGATCGATTTATCATTGGAGGTTTCAGCATCCGATCTTCCGAAGCATTGCTATAAAGTAACAATGTTATTCAATCTTTGCTTGTTTTAAACCCATTGGCTTTTTTCTCAGACTTTGTGATATAAGTTCGACTGGCATTTTTTCCAAAACAGTCCTGTTTCATCAGCATTAAATATTTGGTATGAACAATACCCACCATCTTCAATAATTTTGGTTAACTCTTCTAGAAAATTTTTAGTAGCTTCTTTATCTGCCGATGCAACCGTGCTCATAATCTTCACGTTATGCAGTGCATTCCTTTTTAAAAACCCGATTAACCATCCTTTGCTAGCCGAAAATTCCTAATTAGGTAGAGAAACGGAAGTAAATGGCTCTGGTTCTTTCATTTGTTCATAAAACTGAAGAGCTTTTCTTTGAATTAAACAACCGCTTAAAGGAATTCTTAAAAAAATCCGTATAAAAAATACTAAGAAGAAATATGAATCGCATAACTTAAAAATCGCATTAAAAAAGTCCGCACAAAAAGAGACCTAGCTATACATACAAAACAATATCTCAATTTTTAATGGCTACGTTATTGTTTATTCATAATAATACTTCTGGAGCGAGGCTCCTTTTTTGAAAGAGTCGCGCGTAAGTCATTACTTGCATTTGAAAATTTAGAAACTTCTCTCACACCCCTGAAAATGCTTTTTTGTATTCCAAGTTAAGAACCACTGCACTACAGCATCATCTCCATAAATTGTACTTATCTTTTTGACGCTTTGGCTGCATTCTTCCCTTTCCGGAAATAAAATAACGTGATATGCGTAAGTGCAAGTTGTTTACGTCCATTTTTAAGTTTCAAATTTATGTATCAAAAATCAATAAATCACTAAAAGATATTAACCAAAAAACGTATGCAAATGTCACCTGTCAAAATTAATATAACCAAACATGGCAGATAAATAAATAAACGGAAAATTACTTTAGTACCATTCATTAAAAAACGCTACGAACTTTCGATTCAACTCAATAAAATTAACACATCGAGATGCAGTAAACGAATAAAATAAAAGTACATATTTTATTACAAAACTAATATTCCTGGTATAATGAGTCATGAATATATAAATAAATCTCAGAATTATGACACAAAAATGACAAAACTTTCTTGATTACAAAATATAATGCTAGTAATTATTTTAGAAAACAGAGTTTATGTAATGAAATTTAATTCATAAAAAATATGTTATTTTATTCAAATTAAAAAAAAGTTTGGGTTTGTAATGTGATACAATTGAATTTGTAAAAATGTTCAATAACGTTTGATCCAACGTCTAATAATTTATTAAGAATTTCCTTATTTTGAAGATCGATTTTATTAAGAAAAATAATACTCGAACTAAAAACGAAACATAATTGACTTGTATGACCGTATCAACAAATCGATTTTCATATTTTTCGGCTAGCCATATCGAATACTAAACTTTAAATGGTGCTTTCAATATGTTTTAATTTTATTACGATAGAGTTTACATTCGTAGTTTTTTATGATCTACGATCATTCATTTCGTAACATCGTAGTAAACAAATCGATAGAGTTTATACGTCTAGCTGTTTTACGATGTAAGCAAAATAGTCGTATCAGTTTATCGTAAATGTATCGCACACTTGTACGTAATATAACAATAAATTTGTACAGCCATAATGTAACTCGTTTTTTCCAAGCTTTCTCTGTTCGAAAAAATCCATTTTTATATTTTTGTGTGGTACAGTATTATTGCTGAATTTCATGTAAATTTCACTAGATACACTTATTCAAATAGATATGTACCAACGTATAAAAAATGTTATGTGCTGCTTTTCACTTTTGTGAATGCTCCTGAAAAACATTTTTTTATTGACTTTATTCCTTCATACTGATAAAATATATCTCAAAAAAGTTTTTTTTAACCATTTAACTATTTATTCATTTTGTTGTCTACATTTATTTATCTATATGAATGTAAGACAAGTATTTAAATATATAAAGAAATGAAAATGAAGTTTTTGAAATATTAAAATATTTTTATAGTGAAATATCAATAAATGTCCAACAACAACAAATATAATATCATTTAAATGTGACGTCTAGATTTGTGTTTTATTAAAAAGAAACTATACACATGTTTTTTTTAATAAAACACAAAACTAGGCATCACATTTGGATGACCCTATACAATCGACTATCACTAATGCAGCCACCGAAAATCCGATTCCGCCTCTAATTAGGACATAATTTTCACGAGTGTTATTTCTTATATATTTTATTATCTTTATTCAACGCATCTCCAACTAGTGATCAAATCTTTCTTTTTTATTTTATTACATTCATATATTAAGTACGGAAACTAACGAAACTTTCTTATTAAAACTGCGTATGCTTGTGGAATGTCATGTTAGAATTTTTTTAAGTTGGTACATCTGTTAATAACATTTGTGTCAAATTTCATGATGCTTCACTTATTAGTAAAAAAATTACAATGAATTTTGTTGGACGGTGATTGTTCACGCTGATTTTGACGATGTTTAAATTAGTTGATAAAAAAATTCCATTGAATTTTGTGTCACGAGCCAAATAAACTTCACACAAACGTTGGAAATGTTAAGAAAGGCATATCTTGAGGATTATCTCTTACGAACAAGAGTTTTTGAGTGTCATAAGACATTCAAAGAGGGCCGTGAAGTCTTCGATGATGAACCATGATCTGAACGACCATCAACTTCAACTTACGATGAATACGTCGCCTAAGTCAAAGCATTGGTGCTCAAAAATCGTCATATGTCCTTTAGAGAGTTAGCAGATAAGGTGAGAATCTTAAAAATACAATGCCATGTCTTTTGGCTGAAATATTGGACATGGAATACGTCGCTTCTTATATGGTGCCAAGAACACTGAATTTGTTCGTGAGTTTTTGGACAAAAACTCAATCAATATCATTCTACAAGTTTCTTATTCACCTGTAATGACTTTGTGCGACTTTTTCCTATTCCCAAAACTCAAACTGTCGTTCCGAGGGCATCATTTTGAACCAAAAAGAAAATTTCGCTGTGTAAACTCAAGGCTATACCACAAAGCTCGTTCGAGAACTGAAAGAAGTGTTGGCATATGTGTATTTCTTCCAACAGGGAGTATTTTTAATGCGACAGAATAAATATTGATGAATAAATAATTTCATATGTGGCTTATTTCAAAAGTTTCATTAGTTTTTGGACTAAATGAAAACAGGGACTGAAGATTACATCATTTAGTCTCGTTTTGGGCATCTGATATTTAATTAATAATGTAATTTCATTAATATTATTACTTCTTCTTGCTTTTGATATATAATAGTAAATGGTAGTAAAAAAGTAAATTTATATTTAAACCCTTCAGTATTATTTGGACCACCATACATACATATATATATATATATATATATATATATATATACATATATATATATATATATATATATATATATATATATA
>CP092088.1:12242506-12302506 GCA_029203775.1 Neoneuromus ignobilis | reverse complement strand
TATGATCATCCAAATGTGACGCCTAGATTTGTGTTTTATTGAAAAGAAATATGTGTATAATTTATTTTTAATAAAACACAAATTCAGGCGTCATATTTGGATGACTCTATATATATAGAACATTACATGTCAGAATATAACAAAATTTTTAAAACTTAAGGAGCAATGAACTTTTAACTATTCTTGACAAAACGCAATGATTTTTGAGTATCTTATAAAATGAATTTATTTAAAAAAAGTGTGAATATTAAGTAACCAAGCAAGTTCTATTATTTTTGTGTGTATCATAATTTTTAAGAATTATTTATCTATCATATAGCTCATTACGTCAGGCACATTAACAGAATAATAAAATACATTCCTTGTTTCATTCATTCTTTGCATCTTGATGTACTTACTTAATTTAAAATATAATTTCAACCCTTTTAAATGTCCGTGCAAAATAGTGTAACACGTGTATATATACGAATTTAAACTTGGTTTTAACGCTGATAAAGTTGTAAGAAAAATTCGTATCGCATTAGAGAAAAGGTAGTTTTATCAAAAATGACCATGAGGCAATTTAAAAATATTGATTCAGGGGATGAATCATTAGAAGAATAAATTAGATCAAATAGATCATCAGGTGTAAATATCGTCGAATTACAGACAATAATTGAAACAAATTCGAATTTAACGTGTCAACACAAAGTAAGTAACAAAATAAATGATGAAACATACGGAATGACTTTCATAAAGTAGGGAAAAGGTGGAAATTAAGTAAATGAATACCGCACGCTTTAACTTCCGACAACAAATTACAGAATCTTAAGATTTGTACATCTCTTATTTCATGGATAAAAACACAAAACTTTTAGATTGAATTTTGATCTGTGATGAAAAATTAATTCTTTATTTAAACTATAAACATAGTTACCATTTGATAACATCAAATATTTCTTTACCATAAACACCTAAAACAGAATTTACTACAAGAAAAATTTTTCTTTTTGTTAATTGGACTTTAAGAGAATTAGTCATTATGAGTATCTACAAATTTGTTAAACCCTTACAGCGAACTCTTGAGTGTTACACAACAAAGCATTTTTAATCGTTAATATACAATGGAAAAAATTTAAAAAAGAAGGAAAATAGGTGCCCCATGAATTAAAAGAAAGAGGTATCGAAAGGCGAAAAACAACCTATGAAATGTTGCTTACACGATTAAAAAAAATCGTTTCTGCATCAAATTGTCACTAGGGATAAAAAATAGATTCATTTTGACAATCCTAAACGCAAAAAATCATTGGTAGATCCAGGCCAAACATCAGCATCGACTAAAAAAGCGAATATTCATTAGAAAAAGGGTTTTTTTGTGTATTTGGTGGGATCAGAAAGGTGTAATGTACTTTAAGCTATTGAAACCTGGTCAAACAATTACTGCTGATTGCTATCGACAATAATTAATTAATTTGAACAGCGCATTGAAACAAAAACGACTAAAATGGGCCAATAGACACAATAAAGTAATTTTGTTGCACGATAACGCTAGACCACACGTTGCCAAACTAGTAAAAGAAAAGTTAGAAGCACTTGGCTGGGAAATCTTATCCCACCCACCATATTCACCAGATGTTGCTCCTTCTGATTTTTATTTGTTTCGATCGATGGTATACTCACTTTCAAATCAGAACTTTAATTCTTTTTGGACCGCATCAAAACAAGATTTTTTTGATGCAATTCATAAATTACCAATAAAATGGGAAAATATTGTAGCTAACGATGAAAATTATATTAAATAAAAATTATTTACAATTTTTCTAAAATAAACGTTTTTTTATTTGCAAAAAATCGGCGGAATCAAACTTGTACATCTAATATATATATATATATATATATATATATATATATATATATATATATATATACACCCGTCCCTCAATTTACGCGGAGTATCCGTTCCACGTGGATTTGTTTTACGCGAATGAAAATCGCGTAAATTGAGTCTGTCAGTACAAATAGAAAAAATATTGAAAATGAAAGCTGGTAAAGTTGTAGAAAAACATATTTATTTCACATAGCTTAACAAAAAAATAATGACGTTTTAGAAAACAAAAGTAGATAAATTTTATTCGGTGTCACTATTGCTACTGTAATTCAAAACAATCAACCTTTTATATATTTATATCGTGTTTTTATACGTTCAAGTAAGAATTTGCGTCACTCTGATATATAATAAATTCCATGAAAAATTATATAAAATGAAATCTATCTGACCGCGTAAAAAAAGTTATAAAAAATGATTATATGAAAAAATTTATTATATAAAATGAAATCAATACCGCGTAAAAAAAATCCGTCGTAAATAGAGGAATAATTTTCCGCGTAAAAAAAGTCCCGCGTAAATTGAGGAACGGGTGTATATATATATATATATATATATATATCCCTGCTCAAATATTTGGAGCAGCTGTAATTCTTTGAATTAGTTTTCTCTTTACTTAATTAATTCTAACAAATATCATTCTTGTAATTAGTTTCTGTATTTTATTATTGGTTAAAACTGATTTTATCACAATCGGATATTTTCAGTTCGTGTTCTTACAGATTTTGTCAAATATTATAAGTGATTTCAATTACAGAGAGTTAATCGAAGAATGCACGTATTTAATAAAGTGTTTAGAAAGTTATTTTGAATTTAGAATTTTTTGTAAGAGTATTTAGTTATTCTATTTAATATAAGTACCAGAAATAGATTATTGAATAAAAAAACGCGAGAAAATTATCATTTTAAAAAGTAAAGGGTAAAGCCAAGTAAAAATAGTAAAACATGTAAAGTGTTTTAGAAAAGTAGTTCAAATTGCACTCAAACGATTTGCTAAAACTGGTTCTCATCAAGGCAAACCATAATCGGTGCGAAAATGCAGAACTACTGCTCGCGATAAACAGAAAATTGATTGGATTTTCCTTTACAATCAGAAAGAAGATTTCTTCTGAACTGGTTTCTAAGTTCAGTTCCACAATTGATTTAGGAATTTCACCACAATCGGTTAGAAGAAAATTTGCAACAAGTTTAAAGGGGTGTAAGGGGCACAAAAAATGGCTCAATGAGACAAAAAAAAATCGTCTTGATTGGCTTAAAATCAACAAAATTGTAGGACTAATGATTGGGTTAAAATACTTTGATCAGATGAAACCAATATAGAGGTAAGACTTTATTATTGTAACTATTATTTTATCCAAAATCTTTAGAAAACAAAGTGTTTTTAAATAAAGTGTTTTTAAATATTTGATTTTCGGTACACCTCGAGCTGTGTAAGTAAGACAACGACTTGAAGAATCTTATCATCCAGACTATGTAGTCCCAACTGTAAAATTGGAGGAGGATCCGTAATGATTTGGACCTGTATGTGTGTGGCAGCAGTCGGAGAAATGTTTGTATGTGAATGGTGAATGTATTCTTCTACCTATATCTCCATGTTATCGACAGTGTTACGACTGTCTGCCGATAAATTATTCAATGGTAGAGGTACGACTAATTTCCAGTTCTAACAGGATAATTCTCATTGTCGCACTTTAGAAGCTTCAATCACATGGTTACAAAGTCAGCGCATAATCATTTTAGAATAGCCACTCCAATCTTTAGATTTGAATCCGATCGAGAATTTGTGGTTAATATTAAAGAAAAATATTGAAAAACAAACTGTGAAAACAAAAGAAGAGCTACGAAGGAAAATAAAAGGAGAATTGGAAAAAGTAGATTCCGATATTTCCAGAAATTTAATTCAAAATATATAAAAAAAGATGGCTGTAGTTTTAAAAACCGAAAGAAACGTAACAAATTAATAAAAATTTAATAAGAAATAACAAGCAATAAAATAATCCACTTCAAAAAAATTGTATTTCATTTAATTTCTTAGGAATAAAAAAAAGTGTACTCCATACAAATGAGCAAAGCTGTATATATATATATATATATAATATATATATATATATATATATATATATATATATATATATATATATATATATATATCTTTATGAACATTTTTAAAAAACAAATATTATAAATTTAACGTTCATCCATTATTAATAAAATTTATTTTCAATTTATTTATAGATATTATTGATCTTTTATTTTTACTTATGTATTATATATATATATATATATATATATATATATATATATATATATATATAAATATATGTGTATGTGTATGTGTATGAGTAAGTGTGAGAGTGTGTTTGTGTGTGTGAGTGTATAAACACATATACAATTTGAAGTTATTAATAACTTTTTATAAAAATAAAAACCGAAAATAATGTTTCATACTAAAAACTGAATTTAAATGTTAAATAGTATGTTAATTTTCATGTTTTTACAGTAAACTTTTCATTTTATATCCTTTATACTACACATAATTTATAATTATATATAAAACAAATAAACATATATAATTTATTACTATAAATTTTCCTATTTATATATCTAATATTTACATACTGACAAGCTTATTTTTATTTTAATAACTATTATATATAAATAGTATTTATAAATCATGTGATAAATATATAGTTAGAATTCGTTTCTTTTTTTTTTTTTATATATATATATATATATATATATATATATATATATATATATATATATATATATATGTATTATTTAATTAAATTATAATATTCTATAAAATTATTGGTAAAAATTACACACAAATGATATTAATTATATTTTTATTTATATTACACTATAGTTAGTATATATATATATATATATATATATATATATATATATATATATATATATATATTAGGTTGGCAAATATCTCCCTTCCGCCTTCTGGTCTTTTGAATTTCGCAGCTATGTACAAAAAAAAAAAAAAAAAAAGCGGAAGGGAGATACTTGCCAACCTAATATATATATTAGTGATGTGCCAGCTCATCGAAAATCAAGATACGCGGATACGGATACGGATCTTTTAATTTGTTTGAGTGCTAAGCATATCGCGCTTAGCGTAAACATTAGCATGTTGCTACTTGCACAGTTCACATATTTTTGCTTTTATTTTAGTGTAGCAAAGGATAGCTTGGGAAACGGTAGTATTTTTGATAATAAGATAAATTGATAATAATGTCGACGAAAAAGTTTACTAGTTCAATATGGAACTATTTTACGGTAGTCAATGACGAATGTGACAAATGTAAAGATTGCAAGCAAAATTATTCTCGGAAAAGGAAAGGTACAACTTGCTTGAAAAGTCGTCTTGAACAAAAACATCAACAGGAATATGAATTATTTCGCAATGAAGATAGTGAAAAAAAAACCCTAAACAAACAAATTTTAATGATTATGTAGAAAGAGCTAAGATGTGGAACAATACAAATTCGAAGTCCATAAAATTTGACTACCTGATTGCAGAAATGCTAGCTTTATGTGATTTGTCTTTTCAACATGTTGAAGAATTAAGTTTTCGTCGGTTGATGGATCGCGTTGCTCCAAATTATATTTTGAAAGGCAGAAAATATTTTACTGACCTAACTTGTAACGAGCTGTACGATAAAGTTTCGACAAAAATAAAGGATACTTTAAAGGATTTTAAGAAAATTTATGTATTTATTGGTATTATTTAGTTTGTTTATGTTGTGTAACGGTTTTCTTACTATATTATGGACTTAACACATTTTAAAAGAAGATAGATTGTTTTCCCTTATTATATATATAATATATATATATATATATATATATATATACGAGGGTCGTTTGATAAGTATGGTAAAAAAGTAAGAAAAACTAAATTGAAAATTTTAATTAAATTTATCAATTAATTAAATTTAAACAATAAATAAATTTACCATACTTATCAAACGTCCTTCGTATATATATATATATATATATATATATATATATATATATATATATATATATATATATATATATATATATATATATATATATATACGAGTATATGTCTAGATTTGTGTGTTATTAAAAGGAAACTATACACATGTTTCCCTATATACCACCCAATATATTGTTTTTTTAAAAAAAACACAAATCTAAACATTATATTTGTATGACCCTATATATATATATATATATGTATATATATATATATATGTATGTATGTATACATATACACTGACGTGTATAAGTATTCATCATATGGGTAACAACCAATTTATTGATATAATTCAATAAAGTCGTTAAATTAAAAAAAAAACAATTTAATTGATATTAAATATAACATTCATTAGAAAAAAGATACAAAAACAGTAATTAATTCTATTATATAGTAGAAATTGCTAAAATAAAAACAGTAGGATACATTTTAGCAGAACAAAAGTATTCGTCACTTATTGATAATGGCATACAATATAAAAGTTTTTGTTAAATAAATGTACAGCACTGCAGTATAACCAAATATTTATATTTTCCTAAGATTCCCCATTTAGTTTACGTTGACAATTTTCATCATTTGGTCAATTTTACGAAGATTTTTCAAAATTGGGGCGCAAACAAAAGAATCTTATATATCTGAGAAAAAAAATTATAAATTTACACTAACAATAATAAATCATATAAAGAAATTTCGGAAATAGTATCCAAGAGTCTTACTTCTCTCCGTGATATAATAAAACGTTTTAATGATACAAGAAGCTTAGAAAGTTGCCAAATAACTGGTCGGCCATCCAAACTTACAATACGTGAACAACGTAATATAATCGATATTATTAAGATAGAGCTTAAAACAAGCTCGTCCTGTGTCGCAGCACAGTTAGAAAAATATATTGGAAAAAACTACATCTTTGTACAGTACGGAGAATTCTTAAAAAGGTTGGTTACAACGACCGCGTCTACAGAAAAAATCAGCTATAAGTAAAGTGAACCAGATCAAAAGGTTTCAATTTGCAAATGATTATAAAAATTAATGTAATGAGGAGTTTTGGACCAAGGTTGAAAAAAAATTCTTTATTTAACGTTCTAACGCCTAAATTTTGGCATGGAAGAAGGAAAATACAGAATTTCAAGAGAATCATATACATAAAATTGTTAAACGTAGTGGAGGTAGGGTTGTATGGCCGCTTCTGAAGTTGGCAACCTAGTTTTTATCGACGAAACCATGAATAAGATTCAATATTTGAATATTTTAAAACAAAATTTAAAAGAAAATGCTAGAAAATTATATTTTAATAATAAATATTACTTCCAACATGATAACAACCCAAAGTATAATGCTCATATAGTGAAGCTTTGGGTTCTCTACAATACTCTCCATACATTGAAAACACCACTACAATCTTCCAATCTAAATCCCATAGAATATTTTTGGGATTTATTTAAGAGAAACAACCTCCAAGAAACAACTTAAATTCTTACTTCAAAAGGAGTGGGCAAATATAACATCGAAAGCAACAAAAAAATTAATTTACTCAATCCCAAATCGTTTAAATGAAGTAGTAAAAGAAAAGGGAAACAAACAAGATTTCAAACTCTTTATTTAAAAAAATTGTTGATATTTCTTCTGTATAATATTAAATGTGATGAATACTTTTACTTAGCAAGAATGTAACTACTGTCTTTATTTTAACAATTTCTGCTATATAATAGAATTAATTATTGTTTTTTGTATTTTTTTTCTAATGAATATTATATTTTATATCAATTAAATAAAACAAATTAATTTAACGACTTTATTGAATTATATCAATAAATTGCTTATGTTACCCATATGACGATTACTTTTTCGTGTCAGTGTATATATAGATCGATAGATAGATATGAATATATGAGTATAAATATACCTATGTTATAAAATTATGAGATATTACGTCTTTATCAGTGTTATAATGTAGATATCAAGATATTTTAAAAAAATATATTTTTTATAATATAATATTTTAAAAAATAATAATTTTAGCTTGATTGTAAATAATACATGTAGTATAGGGTCATCCCAATATGACAACTAGATTTGTGTTTTATTAAAAAGGAACATGTGTATAGTTTCTTTTTAATACGAGGGTAGTCCCATAAGTACCAGGCCTGACCTAGAGATGCGGTAGTTGTTTGAAAAATATCACTGTATTAGAAAGTACACAATCTATAAAGCATATATTTCAAGTTTGAGGACGCCACGTTGTTTAGTATTTGTTTGGCAGCCATCAATAGTGAACGTTTTCAGTGAATTTGTGAAAATGGAGAAAATTGGTAATCGTTACGTGATACAATACTTTTATTTGAAAGGCCTCAGCCCAACCAATATAAAAGCTGAACTGGATTCTACTCTGGGTGAGTCTGCTCCTTCGTTTACAACAGTGAAATATTGGGTAGCAGAGTTTAAACGAGGCCGTACGATCTGCCAAGACGAGCATCGCAGTGGTCGACTAAATGAGATGACGATTCCAGAAATGGTGAAGAAAATCCACAAAGCGGTACTGGATGATCGTCAACTGAAAGTGCGCGAGCTAGCAGACATAGTAGGCATTTCAAAAAGTGCGCTACATCGCATATTATCTGAAAATTTGGACATGAGAAAGCTGTGTGCAAGATGGGTGCCGCGTTTGCTCACACTTGAGCAAAAACAGTGTCGTGAAGATGTTTCAATTGAGTGTTTAGCGAAGTTTCACAGCAACAAAGCAGAATTTTTGCACCGTTTCATAACCATAGATGAAACATGGGTCCATCACTTCACACCCGAGACAAAAGAACAATCAAAACAATGGACTGAAAAGGAAGAACCGGCTCCAAAGAAGGCGAAGACCGTTTCATCTGCAGGCAAGGACATGGCGTCGGTTTTTTGGGATGCGCGTGGGATAATTTTCATTGACTATCTTGAAAAAGGAAAAACTATCAACGGCGAGTATTATGCGAACTTATTGCAACGTTTGAGCGAAGAAATCATGCAAAAACGGCCGCATTTGGCTAAGAAGAAAGTGTTGTTTCATCAAGACAATGCACCAGCTCACAAATCCGTTATTACAATGGCCAAAATTAATGAATTAAAGTTTGAATTGCTACTTCATGCACCCTATTCGCCAGATTTAGCCCCCTCGGATTATTTTCTGTTCCCAAACTTGAAAAAATGGCTCAGTGGTCAAAGATTTCTCAACGATGAAGAAGTGATGACGGCAGTTAATGGGTATTTTGAGGAGCAAGACAGTTCTTATTATAAAAAGGGTATCGAACTTATTGAACATCGCTGGGAAAAAGTGTATAGAGCTGAAAGGAGATTATGTTGAAAAATAAATATATTTTTTTCCAAAATTTTTGTGTTTTCTTTGTTGGGCCGGGTACTTCTGGGACCACCCTCGTAAAACACAAATCTAGACGTCACATTTGGATAACCCAATATATTGTATTATCAGTACTGTTAAGAAAATTATTGAAAACATTAATATTTTTTTTCATTTATAAAAGTTTTAATGTCTTTTATCAAGTAGTGGTCTACATTCTATGTCAGGAATATTCAAATGTTGGGATAATGAAAATTTAGTCAATTAGTCACTTGGTCTCTCAATGTTATTAGATGGTGTAACACCTTGATGAAATTAAATATATATATTATATATATTAAATGAAAATGCGTTTAGATGAAATGAACTGTTTTGTTATGAAAATCATGTTGTCCATTTCTGTACTGTTATTTATGTACTTATTTAAGAACTTCTTCCATGTGTTTGATACATAAATTACTAATATTTTGATTTTTTATATTCTTGTAAGTGAATAGGATAAGATTTATATTCATATATTTCTTATTGAAAATAATCTCCCTAACAAAATTGAAGTTAGTTTTGCCTTTGTTTTCAATCTATCTATCTATCTATCTATCTATCTATCTATCTATCTATCTATCTATCTATATATATATATATATATATATATATATATAAATAATATGATCAACAATATCCTCTTTCTATTAAATACTGGATGAAATTCTTTCCTGAAACTTTTCACTTCTAATGCATTTTTTCCATTCCACAGATGCAATTTTTTCAAATTTCTATTCCATCATTTTATAATATAATCATCTAAATATTACTAGAAAAATAAAAAAAAAACAGTAAAGAATAAATATTTTAATACAATAAATAAATAAAGATCATAGTAAAGATTAAATAAATAATTTTCAATAAAATAACAAAGGATTTTCACCCCTACACCACAATAATTTTAAGTGTTCAATAATCACTTATTGTTCACTTGTTTTTTATAATTATATAATTTATAATTACATAATTATATCGGCTGATGAATTTCGATGGCGATGCCATCATTGTCAAAGCCTATCTCATTTATGAGAAAGGCTTTGACAATGATGGCATCGCCATCGAAATTCATCAGCCGATATAATTATGTAATTATAAATTATATAATTATAAAAAACAAGTGAACAATAAGTGAAATCGAAATCGCAAAGATGACCTGCGCAGATTTTCTTCAATATTCTTGACCTGGCTGGAATCATTATAGCTGAAGAACTTGCCGAAGATTCAAGTATGAAACACTTAAAATTATTGTGGTGTAGGGGTGAAAATTCATTTGTGTAAAGTAAATCAGCCACAGTTCCAAAACAACTAAAAAATAACAAAGATTATCCTTTTTTATTATAAAACACATTTTCATTTTTGTTTACATCTAGTACTATTCTTTTTTTTTCAAAAAATTAAACTATTATTCTTTTGCATAAGTTCATAGAATATTTTACTACATCTGTTATTATTCTATAAACAAATTATTTTATATATTCAGGTTATACACAGGTTTTTAGTTGTTCACTTTTTCTGATGATAATATAATTAATGCTTCGGTTTTTATTCCCATAAAAAACGTACAATGAAATGATATAACTGTTAATAGTACTTTTTATATTATATTTAATACGTAATAGTAATATTTTTACTATTTTTAAAAAGAAAATTATGACATTGAAAAATGTAAACTATAATTTTAGAATTGACTAATTCATAGAAGTGAAATAAAAATTAATGAAAATAAAAATTAAAATTAATGAAAAAAAAATTGAAATAAATTAAAAATTAATGTCTTGAGAGTTGAAAACTGAAATTTTTGTATTAATTCTGAAAAAAACTAAATAAGTTAGGGTTATTAATTACTGGATACCAGATATTTACTAATTTAATAACAAATTCATTATTTAACAAATGTTATTTTAATTTATGTTAATATAGGTTTTTTTAAGTGTGATAGAACTTTAAATTGAATCCCTATCGAAAGTTCTATCTAACCTAAAAAAACACTATATCTATGTATATATATATATATATATATATGTGTGTGTGTGTGTGTGTGTGCGTGTATGTGTGTATATATATGAGTTTTTTAAATTAGATAGAACTATCGATATGGATTCAATTTAAAGTTCTATCACGTTTAAAAAACGTCCTATACTATTAGTAGTTTTTAATATAAGTAACATTTATAACTAATAATGAAATATTTATATTAATTGTTTTCATTTAGAGTCATATATATATATATATATATATATATATATATATATATATATATACATATACACCCATATCAAAAGCCCATATCAATCCACTACTGGACGAAAGCCTCAATGAATGCTACCATTCACTAGTATTTGGTTACATTCACCACGCTGAATATATATATATATATATATATATATATATATATATATATATATATATATATATATTATAAATATTTTATATTTAATTTCAATATTTAGTGCAATAATCAATAAAAAATTGATTTTTAAAAAAGATTCGAAATCATCATGAAATTAAAAATGAAACAACAAAGATGATGAGTTTTGTATCGTTTTGTGGCCTGTTAACAAATTAACCCTTCCCAGTCTAGTGAGTTGATATAATCCCGGTGTGTTTACTGCCCTCAAAATTAATTAATGTTTGCTCATTGGCTCCATTAGACACATGAATTAGTGACAGCAGGATCTACATACAGATAATGATGCTTGAACTATTCCGAAATGGAGAATTTACTAAAAGATTTACGTTTCGTTAATTTCATGTTTATAATACTAATTCACTAATTTAACGTTAATAATATATTGCTTTTTAAAAAGGTACAATTGTAAATATATTGTTATTTCTATTTTCATGAAAATCACAATTTTGTATATATATATATATATATATATATATTATATATTATATAAATAAATATCATCATGATGATAATTATTCTCTTTTTATCCACTGCTGAATGAAGATCTCTCTTAAAATAATCCAATTTGACTGATCCAATGTCATTTTCTTTCAGTCTATTCCGGCGAATTTTCTTATGTCCTTATACCATCTTTCCATGAATCTCTTCATGGGCTATCTTATACTTCTAGGTTCCCAATCATCAATTTTTCGTATTCGTCAGTAGTCTTTCTTCTTACTATATGATCAGCCCATTTCCATTTTAAACTTCTCATTTTTACTATAACGTCTGTAACTTATGTTTTTCTTCTTATCCATTCAGTTCTCTTTCTACCTCTACATGTTACTCATGACACGCACCATTTTACGAATGTTATACGAAACAGATAAATTATTCTGATATTTGATACCCATATGTGGTTCACTTATGGTATATTTCAATACCATAAGTGAACACAGGTAGGATGCATTGATCAATTTTTTTTCTTTTAAACATAGAGGAATATCTTACTTCATATATACGAATTTCTTCTGAATCTATATTATTTCATTTTTATTCTCCTTTTAACTTTGTCTATAAATGTTCCTTCAGTAATAAAGATTTGTCCCAGATGTACGTAGTTTTAAATTTCTACTACTTTTAATTAAAATAAATAAAAGTATTTTTATTTATTTTAATACGATTCTTCTTTAATCCGGAATTTTATTAAAATACTTTTATGTTGTAAAATTTTGTCATAAGACCTATTTTTAAAATATGTTTATCCAATTCTTCTATTCTTTTTTCAATTTCATCAGGTCTTATTGCAAAAATAACAATGTTATTAACAAATTCAAAGTGACTAAGCATCTCTCCATTTTTTTTATTCATCCAGATTTCCAGTTTATTATCTTCAATATAAGGTCATCTAAATGGACGCCTAGATTTAAGTTTTATTAAAAATAAACATGTGTATAGAACAGAATTCTTCAATATTTTTACTCATGCAGATCGGGACAAATAGAAGAAATATTTCTCGGACAAGCTGAAGGTTAAAACAGGAATAAAAACCAATGTGGATTTTATTTATTAAATCCAATATTATAAGATTACAATTTTTAGCTAATGCGACATTTTCTGCTACTTAGAGGTTAGAAAATTTGATATACGTTTCTGGAGCGCTGTTTTTGAGAGATGAAGCGCTGAAATAACATCCATTCGATTTCTGTATTTGGTTTTATTACTGACATTGCTGAAAAAGTCTTTTCACACAAATAGGAAGTCGAAAAAACGACTAATAATTTGATAGCTTTATATATGGATATTCTTTTTTGAGTGATATTCAAAATTGAGACAATGATTACATTTTATGTCTGGACACCAGAGTGACATCAGGAGACAATCTTCCAAGAAAGGATTGTTAATCCAGAGGTTACAAGGATCCTTATTTTCAGAGAAATAATTATTAAAGTTTTCAGTTAACACCCTTAAATGTTGACTTGACCCTTTATGTTGAATATGACTTTCTGTTGACATCAACAACAATAAAAAATTCTCCTAAAAGTGTAAATATTTCTATATCTTCCTCTTGTACGCGATTATTCCAAAGAGCTAGCTTCTTTTTGAACGCATCTATTTTATTTTTTAGTGTAAAAATATTTGTACAAGACCGCTGAATTTTTGGCCAACTGCCAGAAAATTTTCGCGTTCAGTACCGATCCATGGACCACAGGTGGAAGAACAGAAATATAGGGAAACATGTGTATAGTTTCTTTTGTTGCTTTTTAATAGAACACAAATCTAGGAATCGCATTTTTATGACCCTATACTTTTTTTAAAATAGGTGTAAATAGTTTTGGTGATATTACCTCTCTTACTTTTTTTATAATTTTCAACTTCCCTCTTTCTTCGTGCACTTCTACAGAGGATGTAGAATTTCTGTAAATATTTTCTAAAAATTCAATATTTTTTCTTCAATTTCTCTCTTTTTCTCTCTCTCTCTCTTTATATATATATATATATACATACTTTTAAATTATGTTTTTTATATTTCAATATGATTTTTTTCTCTTAAACAAACTAATACCAAATGTAATAAGCGCAGATATTGAACTAAATTTGCATAAATAAAAGTTTTTTTTTATAATTTGTATATATATATATATATATATATATATATATATATTGTTTTATTTTATTAATATATTTTCTTAAAACAACGTCGACATACATATATTGAAAATAACATAATAAAAATGTCCAAATAGAATTTTCACAAATAATAAGAAAACTGGGTTAACTGGCTAAGAAATTTTGATGCATTGAGCAAATTTTGGTTCATCTAAAATGTTCGAAAATAAATTGGTTCCATGAACAGCACTTCTACCGAAATTGATTAACTTTATATGAAACAGATGTGTACTCTCATACGATCATAAAATGTAACCTCCTACCCATGGATGAATTGTATGTTCACATAAATCATAATGCTGTATATATATATATATATATATATATATATATATATATATATATATATATATATATATATATATATATGTATATATATATATATATATATATATATATATATATATGTATATATATATATATATATATGTATACATGTATTGTTTATAAATAATTTTTCATAAAATATACAGAAAATTCATTTTTAAATAATGAATAAATTTGGTTGTTTCATCTTCTTTTTATTTCAATAAATATATATAATATGAAACTTTCTTAAAAGTATTTATGTAAAAAAATCTTTTATATATTTGTTTAAAAATTATTTATTTTTGAAGAATATTTCAGCTTATCAAGTTATATATCAATTAAATATATCATATATAATATTTCAATTAAATATGTAGATTAGAATATATATACTCGTATATAAATATAAATAAATAAACAATAAATAAATAAATTATTCTTAAATATAATCTTTAATGCCTTTTTTTCATCAAAAAAATTCTAATGACTCATTTTTTTTATCCCTGGATCTTTTCCTACATCTTTTATATCTCTATATCTGCAATCAATACTTTTTTTAATCTATTGATGGTCTTTTCGTTTTGTTATAAATGAGATATATTTCCATTTTGAATTTTCCTCTCTTGTCGTATTATTTTAAAAAATATATTTTTTATCACTTCCTTGCTCAGGAAGGCCAATTGAGGTTGATAACAACAAAATAAAGGCATTTATCGAGTCAAACTCGCGTTACATGACACGTAAAATTGCAGAAACATTAAATATTCATCATTTCAACATTCACGACCATTTCAAGAAGCTGGAATACATAAGCAAACTCGACATTTACGAGCGTTTCATGAACTCAAAGAAGTTCATTTGACTGTATAAACGTGTATGAACGAATTCATCATCCAGAAGCGCCCAAAACTCGTTAATCGTAAAAGAGTTGTGTTCCAACATGACAACGTGAGACCATACACAAGTTTAGTCACCCACCAAAAACTATTGGAATTTTAATGGGATCTATTACCGTACCCAACGTTCTTGACCGTCCTTACGCCGTCAGTCTTTCACTTATTTTAGTCTTTGCTAAACTCCTTACGTGGTAAATCGTTTAACTCCTATGAGGCTATAAAACAATACCTTGTCCAGTTTTTCACTGATAAAGACAGGTCTTTCTACGTACGTGGAATTAAGAAGCTCACAAAAAGATGGCAGAAGGTCATCAAACAAAATGGCAAATATATTATTAATTAAACGTTGTACTTGATATAAATAAATGGCATGTGAAAAACATAGTCAAAATGCGTTATGGCTATTTTAACCACCTAATATATTCTAAATCCTAAACTAATATTACACTTAATTCAACTTTACACTTTCTCGTAACAATCATTGACTCTATTGGTAGACCATTGATTTGTATTCATTACCTATTTGCAGAATAGAATTCCCTAATCAAGAAATATTTAAAGAAAATTCGCTATAAGTTCAAAAAATAAAATTGTTACTCAAACTAACTTTGAGTAATGATTTATAATTTAACATTAATTAGTTTAGTAATTCTTAAACTCTTCTAATGCTGCCTTAAATAGATTCAGTAATATTACGTTTTGTCTTACTCCATTCATAATTTGAAATTTTTCTCTTCTTTCTGTACTTTATATAAATAAATGACATTTGAAAAACATAATCAAAATGCGTCGTGACTTTTCCGACCACAATATATATATATATATATATATATATATATATATATATATATATATATATATATATATATAGATATAGATATAGATAGATAGATAGATAGATATAGATATAGATAAATAAATATAGATATTTATGATAAAGTAAAACCAACCAGAAAAATATTAATTAAATTCAATAAAAATAATTGGATCTTTATTCTGTTATAAAATTATTATATAATTTTATTTTATTATGGAAATAAAATTAATGATGGCCATTGATATATCTGTTATTTCAATTCTTGGTCTTAAACATCACATGATATTTTTATGAGATGATGGAAGAGATATCCCGTCGTTCAAATATGGTCAATAAAACTTAAACTGTTAATTGTAAATAAACTAGTAAAATTCTTTATAGATTTTATTACGTATTTTGATGAATTATGTTTCTGCTAGAGAAGTGCGTTTTGGAGTATTTGAAATAATATCAAATAAAAAATAGAAATTGATTCTTCAATAATTTTATCATTCGAAGCTCTTTTATCTAATTAAACATTTAAATAAAAAATCATAACAATACCAATAAACCAGCATTGGGGTGTTAAATCTTTCATATTGAAGATAATTCTTAAATGTAGTTTTTGAAAAGTATTATGGATATTTTACTGATTATTAAGCTCGATAAACAAAGTTACTGAATATTAAATTTAAAAAAAATGCAGGTTACAAATATAGCTCTATTGAGCATTTATTTAATTTTTTTAGATTATCAGATAAGTATAACGTAAATATGTTATGTTTTTTAATCTTTTCTGTTATAACACAAATGAATTTTTCTCCTCAATATCACTATATATTTTAGTGTTCAAAAATCACTAATTGTTCACTTTGTTATTTGTGAAAATAATGGACTAATGCGTATTTCGATGGCAATACCATCATCTTCAGAGTCTTTTTGCTATAAAATTTGACTATTTTTTTGGTGCATATATATATATATTTATTCAAGTAACCCCCGTATAATACGGTTTCGCTTTAACACGGTTCGAGAATTGGGGAAAACCCTCATATAACACGGCAACCTAGAACACGATTTCACTTTAACACAGTTTGAAAATCAGATAAATCCCTATACAGCGCTTAAAGTTTTTAAGGAGAAAATTTGAAATTAGGGAAATCCCCGTATAACACGGAACGAAATAAGAGTATTTAAGTGCACAAGATATCTATTGGAAATTTTTCATTTGAGCGTGTATACCGTATCAGATTTGCTTGCAGAATTTTTAAATTTATTAGAATTTGAAATCCATTTTTTTCGTGGAGTATTAAGTACATTTTATAATTTTGTGTTTTTCTTTTTGCTGCATTATACATAGATTAAAATTTTCGGGTACGTATTATTCAATCTTTTTTAGAAATGGTAATTAGGTTTTTCATTTTTGTGAATTAATTTGTAGCCCTGAACTATGTCTGGCGGAAATAAAAAAAATACCTTTACAAATACATTTCATCTCGGTAGAATAAAAATTACAGATTTTACTATCAGGTAAAAGCAAGCAAACTTAAATAACAGATTTTTTGCGAAAAGTAGAGCATTGAACTCAAGATAATGCTGAAGAAAGTTCAGATGATGAGAATATCTTGTCAAGAAGAAAACCCCCCTCGGTTAATGGTGCTTATTAATGATGACGAAAAAAATATTATTTAATACGTATTAATATTTAATACTTTTGTGAAAATTGTTTTAATAAATATATTTCTTCTAATTATAAAAATATAATAGTATGTTTTTCTAATTTTTAGAACCTAACTCCCTTTTTTCATTAGTTCTTTGTTTCGTATAACACGGATTCGCATAACACGGTATTTTTAAGAACGTAACAGCCGTGTTATACGGGGGTTTCCTGTATATATATATATATATATATATATATATATATATATATATATATATATATGGGGCGTTCAAAAAGTTCTCGGAAAATGGATATTATTCATAAATAAAACACTATATTTATAATTAATTGGTGCAAGCATAAACTCGTACAGACTTGTGTTATCAGGTATTTGTGACAGTGATGTACGATACGTACACATGGTGTTATGCTAGTTTGAAATTACCCTTTCATCTGCGAACACGGATTCGGTTAAAATTGGAGTACACCTTAATAATAATTAAATTATTTAAATATATAAATAAATTTGTACAAAGCATGTTGTACGAATTTATTTATTTATTTAATTTCAAATAAGTCATTATTTATAGAAATTCCTAATACACATCATTTTTTTTTCAAAAAAATTAATCTCGAAGAATAAATATTAGGTCATGTAATATGAAATATCGGATTTCTTATTAGTAACAAGTAGATCGTTCAAATGATTAATTATATGATTAAAAGCTTTTTTGTGCTTATTTAAAGTTCATACAGTTTTCAGTAAGTTACCGTTATTTTTTTAATTTTTTGGATAACTGTAATATTAGCAGAAATTTTGTATAATGGTGTCGATTAAGGAATTAAGGGTTATTTTTTTGTACGAGTTCAAATTGGGTAATAGCACTGCACATACCGCTCGTAATATCAACACTGTGTTTGGCGATGGTACTGATACAAAGATGATTAGAAAAATTCCATTGTGGAGAAAAGGACTTAAAGAATACGCTTCGCGGAAAACCACCTGTCCTTGTTGATGTTGACGTTCTTCAAGCGTTGGTGGAAGCTGATCCCTCTTGAACATTGTCTTCCCTCGCAGAAGAACTTGGGGTGTGCTGCAAAACCACCGGTTACCATCTTAAGGGGTTATACGCAGTTAGAAATTTCAAAAAATCGATTTTTTTTCGTATTTTCGGAATGCACATATATTTGAGTATGTTCTCTGAAAATTTGAAGTAAATCCGATAAATATTTTCGGACATACACCTGAATTTGTAAAAAAAATTTAACTATGTGTAAACTATTTCCGAAACTTCAAACGCGTTTATCTCAAAACGGTGTTTTCATAGTTGGTGATCTCGATATCTCAGAAATGGCTGAACCGATCGGTCTTAAATTTTCACACAATCTTCTCAAATATATTCCTCAGGTATTGAACGAAGGAATAAGGTTTACAAAAATTATTACTATTTTTTTTAAACAATTTGGAGCGAAAATTTTAGTAAAAAACGAAAAATTTTTTTCAAGTAGACGCCATTTTGTCAAAAATGAAAATTTTTATTATTCCTTCGTTCAATACCTGCATTAATCTATCCTTTAAAAGAATTGACCATATTTTTTGATTTCAAATAATCCAAACCGCCGATATGGAGATCACCGCCAAGTGCCTTTTTTTGGAGGTCGTTCGGGACATCGTCTGCAGGAGCGGTGCACTTCAATATTTTTTTATGATCGACTTGTCATTTTATTCTTGAAAGTAGGATCTATTCAAATAACCATAATTTGTAATTGCAAAATAAATACTGTTTCTAAAAAAAATTCCTAAAAAAACGTCGTTTTTGCGCCTCGCAAGTGCGTATAACCCCTTAAGAACATATGAAAGGTTAAAAACTCGACTAATGGGTTCCACATAATTTGAATGATCAGAAAATGCAGCGAATATTTAAAATTTGCAGTTTGCTTTATGTGAGTAGCAATAGGACACTATTTTTGAGTAGAATTGTAACCTGCGATAAATAATGGATCGGTTGCGACAACAAAAAGCGATCAAGCACAGTGAATCAATCGTCACAGTCAATCGTGGTGAACATCCAGGACACACACCGATGCCATCTCTACATGGCCAAAAGATTATGGAGACAGTATGGTGGACTGCAAGAGGTATCGTTCATTATTCATTCTTGAGGCCTAGACAAACAATAACTCCTCAGTCATATTGTCTTGAAATTGAACAAATGCATAGAAAATTTGTCAAAATTGACCCTACAATAACCAAAAGACATAGACCTATCTTCCTTCACGACTATACAAGATTGCATGTAGCGCAAATAATCTTGCCAAAACTGAACGACTTAGGTTCTGAGATCTTGCCGCATCCTCCATACTCGCCTGATCTTTTACCAACAGATTACCACTTATTTCGCAGTTTGGAACACTACATACGAAATAAGATCTTTCATAATATGAAAGAGGTCGAAAGGACCATTACACACTTTACGTCTTCTAAAGACCAAGACTTTTTCGAAAGAGGATTTTTAGTTAGAAACATGTTGGTAAGAGTGTAAAAAAGCTAATGGTGCTTATTTGATTAATAAAATTTTATTTGAATTAAAAAATCAAATTTTATTTCTCTTTGAATAATCCGACATTTTATATTACACTACCTAATAATTTATTATTTTGTAAAAAAAAGTAAATTTTCAATATTCAAATTTATATTTATATTTCAAACCTTTTTCATTGTTCGTTTTCATTTTGAAGTTAATTACTTTGTTTGATGACTCGTCGAAATCTTTAATAGATTTAGCTTTGCACTAATCAATTTTTAAAACAGTAGTTTAATTTTGCAGCAAAAGGCAAAAATTTTCATTATAAAAAAATAATTGAAAAAATGATTTATAACTTTTTTTACCACTCATACCTATTTTTCTAGCCTTTATTTTAAATATATATATATATATATATATATATATATATATATATATACATGTGCACATATGTCTGCATGCACATGATATGTACATATAATTACAATTTTAAAATAGCTTAGTTTTGTATGATAAGTCAAAACAGTTTTGAAGTAATTACAGTAATTAAATGTATACATTTGAAAAACATAATATAAACTTTCCACAACGTGCAACAACAACTCGTTAAAAAATAAAAACTATAACAAATAATGTAAACCAAAAATATAAAAAGCGATTCCACTCGACATTTTCAACATTAAAAACAAATTATCACAATTCAACACTAATTCAAATAGTTCATTTGACGTAGTTATCAGCAAACAAATATTTCAAAGCAAAATGTTTTTATGACTTTCGATTCAAAAAGCTGAATGATCGAATGTAATTCGATTTGACGTTCACGTTTAATTAAATTCATGCTAACCAATTTTATATTAACATTCTTTGCTGAATTTATATTCGTATAAAAAGGTTTCGTTTGTAATTTCAACATGAGGAAGTAATTGACTAAGAAAACAATAAATTTTTGTATTTTATATTTGTTTTCCTTTTTCATTCTCATGTAAACCAATTAATATGTAGCATATGAGTTGGTAAAATACACTTTCTATCAACTTTGGCATTATTCCAATCTAACAATCAACAACATTTATATAATAAACATACATTACGTATATAGACACACATATATATATATATATATATATATATATATATATTATATATAGATATATATATATATATATATATATATATATATATATATATATATATATATATATATGAGAGAAAGATAGAGAGAGAAAGAAAGATTACAAAAAATTAACACTAAAACAAAAAGTATAAAAACTGCAAAACTATATTGTTTGACCAAATATTATAATTTTTTATAAGTTATTTCTATTTTTTACCTTCGTACTTGCTTCTGTTTAATAAGTTATGAAAAATAAAACGTTTAAGAAGTTATGTTAATGCTTCTCTGTAGTAGATATTTATTATATAGGGATGTTTTTATGCGTGATAGAACTTTAAATTGAATCCCTATTGAAAGTTCTAGTCACCTTAAAAAACATAATTTATATGTATGTGTGTGTTTATATATATATATATATATATATATTGTATATATATATATATATATATATATTGTATATATATACACATATATGTGTCCTTAATTATGAAAGTGGTCTAAGTCAAAAATTTTAAAAAATGCGTTTATTAGTTATTGCGTATCATATTATTTCAAACTAAAATAATGCAATGTAATTGTTACAAAATTTTGAAAAATGAACCCTTAAAATGTGTTAGCTATTGCGTTGTTATATGGAATTCATTCCATATAACAATGTATTCATTCATAGTGTTTATTTTGATAGTGAGCTAAGTCAGTTGCGTTCTTGCAAATTTATTAGCCGTGAAAAAATAATTAATTATATTTACACAAATGAATTTTAACCCCAACACCACAATAATTTAAAGTGTTCAATAATCACTTATTGTTCACTTATAATATAATATTTATAATTATATAATCTATAATTATATCGGTTGATGCATTTCGATGGCGATGCCATCATCGTCAGAGCCTTTTGAAAAGCCTTGAGCATTGAAAAGGCTCTGACTATGATGGCGTCGTCATCGAAATGCATCAACCGATATAATTATAGATTATATAATTATAAATAATAAGTGAACAATAAGTGATTATTGAACACTTTAAATTATTGTGGTGTTGGGGTTAAAATTCATTTGTGTAAAGTGAATCAGCCACAGTTCCAAAACAACAAATAATTAATTATTTTACTATTATATCATCAGATAGCGTTTCAGATAAGTTCATGTCAACGTATATATGTGAAAAGCTTAATTATTTAGATGTGATTTGCAGATATACGACCACGAAATTTAAGTAATACTTCTAAGAAATTGAAACAAATAAGACAATTATCATCTTCAGATGAATCAAACCAGGACTTCATTACAAAAATATTACGTGTAAATTCAGAAATCCTAAAAATAGAGCAAGGTAAAACAAAAAAAAGAGAACAAAAAATGAACTTAATTATGCACAAAATATCAGAAAAATTAAGAGAAATAGTGGCGAAGAATACACGACAAAAAATTCAAAAATTGTTAGTGCTAAAGTTTTTGAAAAAAAGGATTGCTTTTGCTCAAAAAAATGTTTGGTTGTTTGGTTCTTGTAGGATATGAAGACAGAATATCTAATTTTGAAAATTTTTGTAAACTGAAAGATTTTAAAACCCAGAATCTATTTTTGTGTGCTACAGTTCATAAACGAATAATAAAGCAATGGCGATCCAGAACTTTTGAAAAACCGATGAGAAAAGGCAGCTACAAATATTTTCTATCAACGAATAATTCAGAAGTGTCTGTTTGCAAGAAATTTGTTTAGATACCCTTAGAATATCTATTGGACGGTTAACTCGTGTTATAAATGCTAAAACAACTGGAACAGATAATTACGTATATTAATGAACGTGTAATTCATGAAATTGTACCATAATTATGTAAGAGTGAGTAAAAATTGGACTAAATGAATGCACTATGTCAAGTGAAGTCATGGTGGTCATATGAGTGAAATTGTGTTCCATCATTAATGCCATAGAATATGCTTAAAAAATAACTGATTAATTAAATACTTTTTGTTTTATTTCCATTCACACTTCTAAAACACTTATTAGAAAACTCTTTCTCTCTCTCTATCTCTATCTCTCTATCTATCTATCTATATATATATATATATATATATATAACAGGTCGTTTTTTTAAATTTGAAAATTTAATAAATTTTTCATCAATTTTAAAATTTACCATACTTATCAAACGACCCTCATATATGTATATATATATATATATATAGGATAATTTAAATGTGATGCCCAGATTTGTGTTTTATTAAAAAGAAATGTGTGTAAAATTTCTTTTATTTCTTTTTGATAAAACACAAATCTAGGCGTCACAGTTGAATGACTGTATATTATATATAAAATTCTGTATAACTTCACAATGTTAATAAGACTGAATTTGTAGTTTATGTAATAAGTTTTGAATTGTAACTCAAATATATTTGAACAGAAATTACATAAGGCATTCGTATGTACAGTTGTAATAAATATTTGTACTTAGTATGCATTTGTGCTCATATACTACTAGAGTTAAATTGTGTACTCGGGTACAGTGTTAAATTTTTATTCGAAAATATGTTTTTACGAAATATCTTTTTACTTTATTTCGGAAATTGAATCAAGTATAATATAATTAATTTTTAAATTTCAATGTGTCTTTTATATATGTTACATTTATTATTTTTTCACATTTTGCTTTTATTTTTATTCCTTACATTTTTGTTCATTTAGTGAATTTGCTTATAAATATAGTATGTACAATACATATATATAAATATATATATATATATATATATATATATATGTGTGTGTGTGTGTGTGTATGTATATATATATAAATAATATTTTATCTAAAAGTGTAATTAAATTAATAGTGTAGAATAATTCAAACATATTTAAATAGAAATTACGTAAACGACTCGTTTGCATGGTTTATAAGAAAGATGTACATTTAGTGTTTGTGTTTAAATACTGTGAACGATAAATGTTTTAATTTGTTCGAAAAATATAGTGTTAAATTAGTTTAAAATGTGCTTCTGCAGAATATGTTTTTACTTCTTCTTGGTAAGTCATAAAATATAATTTAAATAATTACTTTTTAATATTATTTAATAGTTTTGTATACTTAAGATTTATATGTATATATATATATATATATATATATATATATATATAAACAGTAAATTGCAATTAACTAAGTACAGGAATAAAGTTATTTTTAAATATTATTTTTTTAATAGATACGCTATTTTCGAAAGAAAATCAAACTAGTCGTTATTATAAATTCCTTTTGATATTTATAGTTTGTATATTTTATGTTTATTATTCAACAAAAAATCGTTATCCTAATACTAAAATATTTGATTTATATGTTAAATAATTATTTATTATTCAATATTTGTTAACTAAATGCATTTTAATTACTTCTCTCATTTTTGGAGAATAGACTACAACTTGACTATACTTGAAATAAATCTAAATTTTATATTTGCATGATTTCAAAATGACTGCAATGTCATCGAAATGTATGCAATAAAATGAAATGAACGATATATAGTGAATATAATTATTATTATGATATTGAGATAGCGATATCTTTGTTAAAAATAAACTAATCACTTTTATTAGGTATACAATAATTTTGGATTATTGTGTTATATAATAACATAGATTTTAACTCAAATCTATGTATTTCTAATTTTCAAAATCAATTTAATTGCGTTAGTTTATTAGGAATAATAATTTATTTACCTTATTTTGAAAAAACCTGGAATATCACATTTAAAGTTAGTTATATTTTGATTTGGAGTTACTTTTTAAATCCATAATAAATAAAAGTTTACATAACCTAAAATATAAATTAGTATTATACCAATTTTCGCTACAAAGCATGTACTGAAATAGAGAATTATTTTGTTTAAATCTCTTAATTTAGTAGATAATTATATTTGATTCCGCAGTATGATCACACAATATAAGTAGAATATTATAAAGCAATAAATAGTATGAAATCATAATTATATTTAATATAAAAAATTACTTGTAGGAAGGTTTAATAAGAATACCTATATTGCTTCTAATTCATTACTTTGTTCTTAATGTTTTAAAGAATTCATATTACGATAAAATACTTCGTTCAAAAAAAAATATTATTAAAACTTAAAACTTTTATCTGTCATATTTCTATATACTATCGTGTGTTTCAAGTTTTACTTGAAATCATCGATACAAGTAACTATATTTAAGTAAAATAACTATTTAATATAATTGTTTAGCTTTGCTAATAACTAATATATTATTTTTAAAATATGGAATAAGAAAATAATATAAAAAATAGTTAATTTTGTTTACTAAGAACAAAGTTAATAATAATATAAATAATATTGTACGAAATATAGAGTTTTTTTAAGCATGATAAAACTTTAAATTGAATCCCTCTTGAAAATTATATTTAACCTAAAAAAACCCCTATCACACCTTTATATATAAAGACACACACACATGTACATACATATACATCGTATAATATATATATATATATATATATATAATATATATATATATATATATATATATATATATATATATATATATATATATATAT
The DNA here is from genome assembly GCA_029203775.1 of Neoneuromus ignobilis. Taxonomy (NCBI): domain Eukaryota; kingdom Metazoa; phylum Arthropoda; class Insecta; order Megaloptera; family Corydalidae; genus Neoneuromus; species Neoneuromus ignobilis. The sequence continues at coordinate 12,276,330 of CP092088.1, read as the reverse complement.
TTTATTGTATATATTCATAAAGACCAGAAGGCGGAAGGGAGATATTTGCCAACCTATATATATATATATATATATATATATATATATATATATATATATATATAGAGAGAGATCTTATATATAGAGAGAGAGAGAGAGAGAGAGAGTTTAGGTTAGGTTGAACTTTTGATAGGGATTCAATTTAAAATTCTACCTCGCTTAAAAAGCATCTTCTATTATTAAAATTGGTTTTATTTAGTAATTTAACTATACAAAATATAATAATATATTTTTTAAGTTATAAAATCAACCAAATATAAAATATATATATATATATATATATATATATATATATATATATATAAGTATATAATGTAACTCGTACAACTAATTACTCTCGCTTGAAAACTGCTATGTTAAGAAAGTATACTCTTCAAATATGTGTTTGGTCACTTTGATTACAAAAAAAAACCTATTGTTAAGTCGTTTGTAACCATTTTGTAAAAAATATAAGTTTGATTTTCACTTTGAGTACACAAAGGGAATAATCATCGACCGACGAGCGAATGATAATGATTTTTCATTACAACAATAGAAAAACTCTACGGGAAATTGAGAAAATAGTTAATAGAAGCCACGTTACAGTGCAATCTGTAATAAAAAGATCTAAAAACGGTCAAAGTGTTGACAATAAAGTCAAAAAGAGTCTCCGTAAGATTTTTAATGACCATAAACAGTCCAGGTTTCAGCATTTCACAATGAACGACCCCGCGAATACTCCACCAAACACACAAAAGCGTCTTTTTGGGGTGTAAAACTGGCTTAGCTGTACTTCGTGGCGATTCATTCCGAGAGAGTCACTGCCTTTTGCGTTTTGGATTATCATAGAGAACCCATTTTTCATCTCCAGTGATCAAGAGATCAAAAAACGCTTCTGTATTGTGCCGCTGAAGCAATAAGTTGCATATGGTGGATTGGTTAGCTTTGTTTTCTTCGGACAGATTATGCGGGACCCAAACACCTGCTCTGCTTACTTTACCAATCTGCTGCAAATGTTCTTGGATGGTCGACCAAAGTTGGTTAAGAGTGTTCGACAGTTTCTCGATTGCCTAACAGGGATTTGCTTCCACTTCCGCCCTTAACATGTCATTGTCTAAAGTTGTTGGTCTTCCTGATCGGTACGAGTTGGAAAGATCGAAATTACCGGATTTGAACTTAAAAAACCACCTTTGGCATTTACGAACGTCTAATGGATTTGGATAAACATCGCAAATGTTTTTGGTAGCATCGCTGCGTTACTACCCTTGTGAAACTCAAAAAGCATACAATGCCGGATATGTATCTCTTCTGGTATTTGACTGGCCATTTCACCATAAATTGCAAAAAAAATTTAAGATTTTATTATTTACGAGTAAACAAGTCACTCTAACCTTAAAATGTATTTGGTACGACTTTGAAGTACACCATGAGCTGATAAATGACTAACGAATATCGACATGCGCAGAAACGACATTACTTTCCGATCCCCCTAATATATAAACAATATGAAAAATAACATGACTTCATAGACTGATTTTTTTAGTTCATATTTATTTTCATAACATTTAATTATATTGTAGACTACATTATGACTTTTCGTAATCAAATTTGCAATTTCCACAATATAATTATAGTAATAAAATTTTCTAGTAATTTTTTTTTTGTTACTAAAATTTCCTTTTCTTTGCACTCAATTTTGAAATATACACATAAATTAAAAAAAAAAAACATAATTGAATATGAAATTAAAAATGTTGTTATATATAGAATTCTCAGATAAGAATTAAGTATAAATTAAGAATCTTGTTTGGATATCCATAAGCGGATAATAATTTTATTTTACTTAAATACAACAAAAATATGTTAATTAAAAAAATCTATTAATTATATAAATTAAGTGAAAAATTTTATTTAATAATTTAATTATGAATGTATGAAGTTGTTAAGAAATGAGAAACCTGCTTTATAGTAAACTATTGGGTTGAATCAAAAGATCGTAGCGTTTTTAAGTATATTTTATTAGAATTTTTTACATAGTTCTATTTTTTTAATTTATTACATATGTGCCACTTGTATCACCTTTCGCTATATTTCAGTTAGCTTCATCATTCCCCTTTCACAGAACTTGATATCCTTTTTTGCTATAAAGTGCTCCAGGTAATTTTTGTAGTTTTCCGATGAACTGAAGTTCTTTCCTTTCAACAAATTTTGTAACTACCGGAATACATGGTAATTTGAGGGCGCTAAGTCAGAGAAATACGGTAGATGGGGTAGAATATCCCACCCGAGTTGCATCAATTTTTGTGGAGTCTGTAAAGACATATGCGGTCTCGTGTTGTTCTGGTGGAATACTATGCCTTTTTGATTTACCAATTCCGAACGCTTTTGGTCGATCGCTGCCTTTAATTGATCAAGTTGAGAGCAATACTTATTCAAATTTAACGTTTGGTTATGTAAATGCAACTCATAGTATAGAACATCCTTCCAATCCCATCAAATGCACAACATTACCTTTTTTCGATGCAAATCGAATTTTAGAATGCTTAAGTTTGTTTATTTCGTTTTGTCTAGAATTTTTTCTATCCACATTTTTGCACACGATCCATTTTTCATCACTCATCATAATTCGTTTTAAAAATAGATCGCTATCATTGCATTTCAAAATCGTATCGCTGACATAAATACGGTCCATCAAATGTCGTTTTGTCAGATTATGTGGATCCAAAACATCATAACGATTCATATAACCTAGTCCGCCTAAATGCCTTACAACACTTATTTGAGATACCTGGAGTACTTCTGATTGGAGTACTTCTTCATCACACGAAGCGTGATTCCGAAATATCACGCTTCGTGTAATGTGGATTATTTTTAATTAAAGTTGCGATTTGATCATTATCGACAAGGTTAGGTTTACCGAAGCGTTTTCTGTTCTATAGATCAAAATTGTCACTTCTAAAGTGGACGAAACAATTGCGAACAGTGCTTTTCGCTAAAGTATCATCTTCATAAACTTCACATATTTTTTTTACCGTTTGAGCAGCATTCTTTCATTTCTGGAAATAAAATAACATTGCATTGCGTAAATGCAAGTTGTTTACGTCCATTTTTAAGTTTTACATTAATGTATCAAAAATCAATAAACCACTAAAAGATATTAATCAAAAAACATATACAAATGTCACCTGTCAAAATTATAAATAACCAAACATGTTAAGTGAATAAGGTAAGCAGGAAATTACCTTTAGTGCCATCTATTAAAAAACGCTACGTACTTTTATTTCAACCCAATATTTTAATGATTTTTATAAGCATTTTCTAAGTAGCTTCCATGTAGTGAATATTTTTCCAGTCATTTTTTATATATATATATATATATATATATATATATATATATATATATATATATATATATATATATACATGTAGTATATGTATGTACACATAATGATAAACGTAATTATAAAAATATCAAACTGAAATGCCTTTCATAAAAATCACAAAAGACAGTTATGAGGTCACAAACAAAAGTTGCAATGAAAAAGTTAGTATAATTACAACCGCAAACAAATTACTGCGCCGCAACACCAATTAAATGTGTACATTTTTGTCGAAAAAAGAGATTTTTAGTCGGCAAATGCGTTAATGAAACAACAGCAAACACGAACAAAACTTTGCAATGGTTAGCATTGTTTTACGTGCACAACACCACACGTGTCAACTACATAGACGGTTCGAACGAAAGATCGATATTATAATTTCTAGTCGACTAATTATATATTATTTATGACGTTTATGTATATATATATATATATATATATATATATATATATAAAGAAAAAATGTAAATAAATACTGTACCTTCTTACACGCAATGTGCATTTGAAATTTTGAATTGTAATACATTATTTTATAGATTCTACATTTAATTTAAAATCATTTCAAGAATATCGTGATTATAAAAGTTTTCCTTAATTAATTTATATACTATATATATATATATATATATATATATATATATATATGTAATTATATTTTTCATAAATTCAGTAAACCACAAATTTCGAATATAATCAGAAAAGTTGTCAATTTTTATACAATTTTTACAATTATTATAAATTTAAAATACATGATATTGAACAATTTGTAAAAATAATTATACACGATCTGTTATAAAAATATCCGAATTTTAACCCTTATTGGACGTTAGCATTTTGTACTTAACTTTCCGCTAGGTCGGAGATATATTTGGGTGCTTATTGTAAGAGAAGAGTAATTAAGGTTACGTGATATAAAAAGATAATTTTGTGCATAAAAATATTTATATTTACACTTTAAATGTCTTCGTCATCACTGTCGATTTCAGTCCAATCTTCAACACAATCATGAACAATTTCTCTTTCCACTTCGCTTTCCTCTTCACTTGAATATTGAATAAGGATCAATTTTTTTTCCTTGACTGAAATATAACACTTGTATCACTGTTTCCTTCATCACAAAAATTAAAATCACTTGCCGAATATTCGAAATTTTCACATATTTTACTACAATTATCACTGTTACTTACCATATTGCTATAGTTTCTTTATTCATTTTTGGAGGAATAAAATATAATATAAGTAAAATAATTGCTGAAATATGACAGAACGTGTTGCCTACTATCGAGTAAAAATTAAACTGTAAAAACATACAGTGTGTACATTTAACAATAAGGACGTTGTTACTTGTTCAGTCTTGTTACCTCGCACGTGACATACGACTGATAGAGCAAAGTTGTAATGTCACGTCAGAGGTGACATACGACCGATAAATGTTAATTAAAAAAACAAATTTTTGATTTGGTATTTAGGACTCTTTATTTTGGAACTGTTGTAAATTCATTTTTATATTATAATATATTATCATTCTAATACTACGAGATAATAAAAAGTGTGTAATTATTTATTGTTACTTTCTTTTCTATAAAATTTTCCAATAACCGCTTCAAGAGTTTGAATGTAAATAAAGTAAAAAGTATTTAATGAACTAGTTATTTATTATTTTTAAGCATATTTTATTCCATTAATGATGGAACATAATTTCACTCATATGATCATCATGACTTCGTTTGACATAGTGCATTCGTTTAGTCCAATTTTAGTCACTCTTTCACATAATTGTGGTCCAATTTAATGAATTACACGTTTAATGTTTATTTTCAATGCATCTGTTGTATCTGGTTTATCTGAATAAACCAATAATTTAACATAACCTCACAAAAAATAATCCAATGGCGTTAGATCACATGATCTTGTCGACCAATTGATGGGTACATTTCGTGAAATAATGAACTCATTAAACTTTTGTTTCAATAAGTTCATTTTTTCCATAGATATATGGCATAAAGTACCGTCCTGTTGAAACCACATATCGTGAAAACGATTTTCAATCATTTTTGGAAAATAATCATGAATCATGGTTTGGTAACGCACTCCATTTACTGTAGCAAGATCTCCATCTTCATTTTGAAATTTTCACTAACAGAAGAAATATTGGCCTTACTTCTTGCATTTGTTAGTTTTACAGGTACTGCTATATTATGTAGAGTAAAATTGTTTTCAATTTTTTTAACAATTCGATAAATGGCACATTCGTTTGACTATTTCATTGTTTCACGAAGCACACGATAAGTTTTACGAACCGAACATTGATTTTTATAATAAGTTTTTACAATTTTTATACGTTGTTATGAATTTAAATATCAAAATGAATTTAAAAAAATCAAATATGGCTGCCACCAGCTGTCAAAGTTTTAACATTCTTATTGGAAAACCCTATATAAGCTGATGCACATTTCGATGGCAATGCCATCATCAGTACAATGCTACATTACAAAATCTAGACTTTTTTTAATTAAGTTTATTATGTTATTTCTAATCTTTGATTCCTAATTGTTTATTCATTTATTTTCATTATTCCTGCGACTGCTTTCCCCTAACCGATTTTTTGTCTGTTCTTCTCTCATCTTATTTCTTCTTTCTTCACATTTTAAGTAATCACAGAAAAAATTTCAATAATCTGGATACAAATCTTCCTTGATGCGATAAAAAACACCCTGACCCTTTTTTCAGCTCCTCCTGCATCTATGGTCAGGCGCTCTTTCGTGGAATTTATGTTAATGCAATCTCTCTAACTTCTTCTTTTTTTCGTTATTCTTCTTGATTTTAGATTTATAAATTTGTTTGGTGGTAGTAGTCTATTTTTATTTTTCTTCTATAATCCGTTTCATGGATCAATCCACGTCGATGTCTAGACTAATTTTTAGTTAAAATTTCTTATATACTAATATTTCTGTTATTCTCACCTTTATTTGACGCATCTCCCACTAGTGGTTTATTTTTTCTTTCTTATTACGTATATTTAATCATATAGGTGTGTGAATATGTATGTGTAAATTTCAATTATTTATTTTTGTTATTTATTATGTGCTATATTTATAAAATTCAATAGCATTACATTTTAATTTTTAATTGATTGTAAAAAAAGCACTTATTTATATACACCTGGGTCTCTTTTTATGCAGTAAATACGTTCCGCAGAAAACCTCATTAAAAAAATCGTACAAAAGAAGACTTAACTTGCATTGAAAAATTATGGATACGTTCTGTAATTTTCAAAAACCGCATAAAACCAAAGCAACAAGATGAAATTACTCTAAAATTCGCATAAAAATTTCAGGAAATAAGGAATTCCTAAAAAATTTCAAATATCTGAATAAAATTGATAAAAAAAGCTTTATTAATTTATTTTTTTATTAACTATTTAATTTTATTCAAGGAAATATGTACATATGTGTAATTTATTTCACATTTTTTTGTACATATTTTAATCATCATCGCTATTTGAAAATATGCGGGTTTAGTTGTGAGCTGATGTGAAATCAGATTCGTCACTAGAGGAAAAACAAACAACAGAATTAGCGCCAACTTCTGTCTCGTTCTATGTTAATGGTTTTCTGGCGACAATGTATGTAATTGATGATTAAACTTTGAGACGATGATTTTACTAATTGTTTATGAAGCTCGCGATATTCAGACATACAATTATTTAGCTCTCGTTGGAATTTAAAAGCTCGTTCAGAATTCGTGTCATTAATAAGAAAATGATTTTCCAATTGATTACAAAGTTGCTTTATATACGTTTCCACTTCTGGTAAAAAGCAATTATTAAACCAATCAGTAAATATTGCAGTTGTCACCCAAGCCTTTGTATTAGCCATCCAATGTACCTGCAATTGTTTATCTTTGCCTTTTAGAGTGCATGGTCTTAGAGATCGATTTATCATTAGAGGTTTCAGCATCCGATCTTCCGATGCATTGCTACAAAGGAACAATGTTATTCGATCTTTTCTTGCTTTAAACCCACTGGTTTTTTTCTTAGACTTTGCGATATAAGTTCGACTAGGATTTTTTTCTAAAACAGTCCTGTTTCATCAGCATTAAATATTTGGTGTGAACAATATTCACTAACTTCAATAATTTTAGCTAACTCTTCTGGAAAATTTTTGGCAGCTTCTTCATCTACCGATGCAACTGCGTCCGTAATCTTCACGTTATGCATGGCATTCCTTTTAAAAAACCCGGTTAATCATCATTTGTTAGCCGAAAATTCCTTATCAGTTAGAGAAGCGAAAGTAAATGGCTCTGGTTCCTTTATTTGTTCATAAAAATGAAAATCTTTTCCGCATAAAAAATATTAAGAAGAAATATGAATCGCATTAAAAAAGTCCGCACAAAAAGACACTCAGCTGTATTTATTTCAATAAATAATTTTTAATATCTCTTTAATTTAAAATATGCTGGTTTGAGTTTTATTTTTAAAATAATTTTGTAATTGATTAAGTTCACAGAAAATTTATAATAATTTGTATAATTTTTACTTTAGGCTATTTTTAATATTTTTTTAATTGATAGTAACATTGCAACGGATAACTAATTTAATTGGTATTTTTTTTAATTGTTAATATTACTAAATATGACTTTTTGATAAACTGTACATTCTATGAATCATTTCTAAAACAAACGTTATATAAATCTCGAATACTTTTAAACAACTGTAGTTATTAACTGTTTTGTTAAATCAACGTTTAAACATTTCCAAGTGTTTCACGTGAACCTATCTTCCTTTATCATTTCTGGTCCATTAACGTTCTCGTAAGTGGTTTTTACTTACGAGCGACGAAAGTGTAAATAGAAAAAAAAACAATCCGAAGAAAATTAAATTTTCAGCACTCGTACATTCTTCATTCGTAATTCCATGACGCAGGGTTTGATATTCACCACATCCCGGTCATTAACATCTGACATTTAAAAATTTCGTGTTGTCGTTGCGAAACTCCATCAAAAACAGTCAAGAAAAAAACGCACGCACTTTTATTTAAAACGACTTATATTTTAACAATGTTCATTTCGTTTCTATACTCTTAAGGAATTCAGCTCGAATTTTTTTTTGTAAACGATTTCAACATCACGAAATGAAAAATGAATTCATATTTCATAAAACCCATCTCATATTACAACAAAAATACTATTCCGTTCATTTTTTTTCATTCTTTTTAATAAGATACCATTATTATATTTTTCCTTTCAAGTTTCTACACGTAAAGAAAATTAATTCAGCAAAGAGTACAACTTTTTATATACACCCTTGTGTTTTTCACATTCTCATGTTACATTCAAAATACTGAACAGTGACATTTTTTTAAAGATATTTAATGAAAATGTTGATACTATTTTCTTCAGCTAGTGAAAAATAAAAATTACATTCTATCAATGTTAGATTTCATTTAGTTTATACTTTTCAACATTTCATATTTTTTTTATATTTCATTAAAACTTTATCTTACAACTATATACACTGACCAAATGAATTATTCGTACCCTATGCAAAAAATATATTTCTTTTTAAAATAAATCTATTAAAAATATTGCTAATGAATTTTCTTTTTGTCTATAAACGTACAAATGTATATACAACAAAGTTACAAAATTTCAATTAAATAGAGTAAATATTGTTTAAAATATATATTATTTACTTTAAAGACACATAAATTAAAGTCCAATAAACTATTCGTACTCATAAAAAATCAAATATCAAATCGCGTGTAATGAACTCGGATAATGGTCCAATAAACTCGAGCTTGTTTAGCCTTTTGCACTACCGTAAATAATATTTTATATAAAAACGCAACTAGAATATATGCATGACACTAATAAATATATATATATATATATATATATATATATATATATATATATATATTAAATACTAACATATTTTTAAAAAAATAAATCACAAAACTATCGCATGCAGATATTCAATTCATCTAGAACAGACCTCACAAATCGTTAAAAATTTTCGAATACTGTCACAAGTAATAAATAAGTTAATTCAGGTCATCAAAAAGGTCACAAGTCTATGAAAAAGAACATGTTGCAAAAAACAATAAATAACCGAAAACACTTCATGCTTGCAGACCAGATGACGAAATGAAAAGAAAGATTCAACCCCCAGTTGTAGATGGATTGAATAAGGATACAAAACGTAAATTAGTATATGTATATATAAAAATTCAAAACTAGTCTAGATTTTTTCCCTGCAAACAGACTCAAAACAAAACTTCATTCCAACATCAATTCTGTCCTTATATATAAATTAGCATAATATAGCCTATAATAAGTTAGTAAAAAATCCAATCATATGTACAAAACACTGTACTAAATACTTATATCAATAAAACATCTTTTTATTTAGTCTAGATTTTAACAGAAAAGCTCTGACAATGATGGCGTCGCCATCGAAATGCATCAACCGATATAATTATAGACTATATAATTATAAATAATAAGTGAACAATAAATGATTATTGAACACTTCAAATTATTGTGGTTTGGGGTTAAAATTCATTTGAGTAAAATATATATCTAATAGTTAACACAGCAAATCGGTACAGAAAACGTGTTTTTTCAAAATGAAATGCAAAAGTTGTGAAACAAGCGTTAAAGGACGCGAAATTGTGTTCAAATTTCATAATTGAGGCCTATATTATTTGTAAATTACAAAAATATTATTAGGTTAATCGGAAATTAATGTCTGATTTTATACATTCCCATACAAATATATTTCGTATTACATGCATGGACGGGTATTCCCTTATTTTTCAGTAAAATAAAGTGTGAATTTTATACTATAGAAACATTCACATTTGATCTTCTAAAGTTAGTTTTGCAAAGTTCTTTAAACGTTAACGTAGAACTCAATATCGAACATTTGCAGCATTGTATACGTTGAGTTCCAAAAAGGCTATAATGCGAGTATGGCTTCAAGAAATTTGTGTGAAGTTTTTAAGCAAAATGCTATATCTGAACGTACGGTGCAGATGTGATTTGCGAAATTTCATGGTGGCAATTTTAGCCTTAAAGTTGAACTAGACAGAGGAAGAAAACTGGCCCTTACGACATTAGAAACAGATCCGTTCAAAACGACAAAAGAAGTCGCAGAACATTTTAAAGTGGCTCAATCTACCGTTGTTGAACGCATACGCAGATTAGGATTTGTCCATAAGAACTCAAGATGAGTCCCATACAAATTGTGCGAACAGAACTTAGCAGACTGGGTATGTGTATACAATTCTTCATTTTCTCGTCAGAATTCAGAGCAACTTTTTATTCATTTTATAACAGAAGATGAAAAATAGATTTACTATGAGAATATGAAATGAAAAAGGGCTTATTGTAAACCTAGTCAACAAGTGCCTACAACAACAAAACCGCCAGTGCATCAAAAAAAGTCTATGCTGTGTATTTGGTGGGGACAAGGAAGGACCTGTACACTACGAGCTTTTTCCCAAAAAAGTATCAATTACAGCTGAGATGTACTATGAACAATTAGTGTTTAAACTAAGCTATTCATCAAAAACGTCTTGCATTGGTGAATAGAAAAGGAGTCGTGTTCCAGCACGATAACGCGCGACCACATACCAGTTTAAAAACGCATCAAAAATTAGTTGAATTTCAATGGAAAATTTTAGCTCACTCACTATATTCGCCAGACTTAGCACCTTCGGACTATCACTTATTTAGGTCGCTTCAAAACTACTTAAGCGAAAGAAAATTCGTCAACGAACATCAAGTAATGGAGCAGTTGAATCAATATTTCTCATTAAAAAAGTAATTTTTTTTACAAGCGGAATTAATAAATTACCAAAAAGATAGCGCACAAAAATGTTCTTCAAATGAAGAAGTTGAATCAGTAGTTTGAAACTATTCTGCAGTCCCAAAGGAATTTGGAAATTGCGCTTGTGTAGTGACTAGGAGTATTACTGATTAACCCTTTCGCCATTAACGGGACTTATGTGTCCCATTAAATATTCTACTCACTAAAATATGTTTGTTGTTACTATTGGGAGAATTAGCCCAACTGAACCACTTACGCTGGAATGACGTGCTATGCACGTCAATTAATATCTGTACCAAATGCCGATATGACGTACATAGCACGTCGTGTAATTTTTGTTAAGTTAAAATAACATTGGAATTCAGTTAGCAAGTGTCACTCTTTTGTTTTGAAGACATGCAAGTGTGTTTTTGTAGAACTTCATTAATTTTACATATTTTCATTGAATAATAATCAAGTAACTACAAAACATAATAAATACAAACAATTTAATCCGTCAAAACGGACACGTTTCTGTATAAAATATTATAAGTTGTGCGAGTCGAAATCTGGATGTTGTTAAGATCTTGCAATGGTATCTTTGCTGTAAAATGAAAGGACAAAAAGGATATGTATTTGCTTTCTTCAAAACATTCCAAAGCAGAAATGATTACAATAAAAAAGAAAAAATGTAGAAATTATACCGACCAAAATGGAAACATTACAAAACTTAATATAGTTTTAGATTACAATGATGGTATGGGTGGAGTAGACCTGCAAGATAGCTATTTATCATTTTTTCTTTTAATGAGAAAATTTGCAAAAAGTTACAGAAAAATATTCTTTTATCTAATGGATATGGCATTTTTTAATACCTATATTCCATTCGGTAAATTAACAAACGTACCAAAACCCAAGAAATATTCATTTTCAAAAATTATTAATATTATTTATAAATTTGTTAATTAATTTAGGAATTTTACTATAATGTTAATGTGTGTGAGTGTGTGTCTAAAACTTGATAAAAAAATGATTTCAAATACAAACTCGCTGCGAATTGCTTGGGACGGGTTTGCCACGCGCGCATGTTAATTAATTGCCAGCGCAAGTGGTTAAACTACTGATAGGACATATGTGTTCGTAATTTAAATTTGAAATCTGAAAATAAAAATCAATTTTTTTGCCCAAAAACAAATTACTTAAGTAATTCAAACGAAACAGAAGTTTTAAAACTAAAAATATTTAATCAGTGGTGAAAGAGTTAAACTACATTTGTGTCAAGACAAATTTCATTCAATATTAAAAATAATTTTAAAAGAAACATGAATTGTTCCTTATTTCAATCCAAGAAATGTTCAAATATATTTGATAAAAGTTTAATAAATTAAATAAAATTATCGAATCATATAAAGAGAAAAACAGAGTATATTAAATTAATAAACCATAATATAATGTTTATTAATGCCTCTATTTGTAAAAAAAAACTCTAATATTAATTTCCAGACTTCATATTTTTAACTCAAATTTATATTAAACACATTTAAACATTTTCAGACAACAAAATAATCACCAATTAGCATAAAATATATATAAAATGTACATAAGCCATCAATTTATCATTATTTTTAAATTATTCTCTTGTAAGGTAAAATGTATTTACTTCTTTTTTTAGAATACTTCAATAATTGTATGAATATATGTATACAGTGACTTTAAATGAAACTCGAACATTTGCATATTAATCATTTATGTAGAATAAAAAACACGATAATTTAAATTTAATGGAAAATAAATTTATTTGTATTAAGATACATTATTTTAATTCAGACAAAATAAAACCACAGCATAATTTATTTGTGTTAAGTTAAAAAAACATTAAATAACCTCAAAATCTATGTCAAACTAAAACACAGTCAACCGTCAGTTCTATATGTGTATGTTTTATATTTTATCACGTGGTACTTCAAGTACAACATGAAATTCACCTAGTTCATTGAAAGTAAGAAAATGAAGTTTTCAGAAATAAAGAATGAAGATAACATTTTTACAGTTCAAAAAGAATCATTCAACTCGAATTCGTTACGGAACGTAAAACTGTCACTGACAAATATTATTTATGTGTTATGACACTTGAGGAAAAGGATAGGAAATATTAGGCCAGAATATCGAGAACTGCAAGTTGGTATTTGTTGCTTGACAATGCATCACCTTATAAGATGATTGCGAATTTTTGGCCAAAAAAACAATGTGCATCATTCAATATCACATTCATCCAATTTGTCATCTGTGCAACTATTCTCTTTCTCTAAAAATGAAAATGGAGTTAAAAAGAACTGTTTACGATGACTTTGAAACCATACAAGCTGCTGTCACAAGGGTTACCAAAGCCATATCAAAAATAGACTTATTAGAATCCATCTATTCGTTTTTTAGCTTGTTCGGAGTTATATTGATATATGAACCGTTAAAATTGAAAGTGGAATAACTCAATTTATTCGTATTTTGAGATATTTAAAGGTTTGTGTTTGAATGAATTAAAAAATATTGGCAAAAGTTATTAAATTCGGGTTATGTTTTTAAAACTATAAACTTGTTAATTTTTATTATGTAAAAATAATTAATAAAATTGTTAGGGAAAATAACAGATTTTTTAGCTTTAAATATAGTTATTCCACTTTCTTTTTTTAACAAATTGAGCAGTTTGTTTTTTAGCGGAATAAGTCCATTTATTTATACATTGAGATAAAGGTTTGCGTTTGAATTAAACGAAAAATCCAATTTGAAATATTTTCAGTTTTATTATATAAAAATTTATAAATAGACAATAATTGTTTATTTATAAATTTTCTAAAAACTTTTTAAAGAAATTTTCCAAAAAGTTTTCAAAAAAATTATCATAATTTCAAAATGCAATTTTTTAAACCTCTCGATTTCATTTTTTTTTTATTAAATATATTTATTTTTAGTTATAACTAAAAATAAATATAATAGAAAAAGATGAAATCAAAAGGTTTAAAATATTGCATTGTAAAATTATAATTTTTTTTAAAATTTTTTGAAAAATTTATAAATAAACAATTATTGTTTATTCATAAATTTTTATATTATGTAACTAAAAATATTTTAAAGTCGATTTTTCGTTTAATTCAAACGCGAACCTTTATCTAAATATACAAATAAATGAAGTTATTCCACTTTCAAATTTAACATTTTTGCAATAAAATTATACAGAAAATTTCATTTGATTAATTTATGGGTATATTGTACACCCTTGACTGTGTTTTAAATATAAAAATAGGACATCTATGTCTACCTAAAACTGTCATTAACTCATTTTTTCCAAAAATGGAGTTATTCCACTTTCTAATTTAACGGATTATATAAGGAACATATTTTGAATAATGTTGAGAAATATGTCAAAATAAAATGATTCTATGTTTTTGATAGAATTACAGGAGCATTGTGAATTTTTAATTTTTATAACCCAATAAAATCGTTAATTTAGATCAATATTGCCAAAAATTGACTGAATTGTATACAGTATTATATATCAAAATATAAGGTCATCCAAATGTAACACCTAAATTTGTATTTTATTAAAAAGAAACAAAATAAACTATAAACATGTTTCTCTTTAATAAAACACAAATCTAGATGTCATATTTGGATGACCCTATATGAGAGTTAATGAACAGAAAGAATATTATTTTTTATCAAAATTATGCCAAAGCATATGTAGCTAAAAACATACAAGAAAATTGAAGAATTTTATTCAGAAAATTCTTATAGAGGTTACCGAAATGTTATGCTTAGATTTGTGTTTTATTAAAAAGAAAAATGTGTATAGGGTGGTATATATGGAATCATGTGTATAGTCACTATAGTTATAGTGAGAAAGGCTCTGACGATGATGGCGTCGCCATCAAAATGCATCAGCCGATATAATTATAGATTATATAATTATAAATAATAAGTCAACAATAAGTGATTATTGAATACTTTAAATTATTGTGGTGTTGGGGTTAAAATTCATTTGTGTAAAGTGAATCAGCCACAGTTCCAAAACAACAAATATGTATAGTTTCTTTTTAATAAAACACAAATCTAGGCGTCGCGTTTAAATGACTCTACATTTACCCAATTTTTGGATTACCATCTACCTCTATCTTCACAAAATCATATTAAAGAGAAAAATGTAAATTCGTATTAAGAAATAAAATCTGATATCGAGGACTTTTTGCATTTAATACTTTTATAAAGATTGAATAAATAAAATTCGTACAAATGAATAGAGTAATAAGAAATAATATAAATTATATAATCGATTAAATAATAAAAAAAATGTTATATTTGATATATCAAAACTAAAAAAAAATTTTACTTGCTAAATGAACTAAATTTATGAATAAAATAAGAAATGTTTTCAACTTCAGTCTTAAACTGAAATCTATTTGCATATATTTAAGTATTTGATTAAGTAGATCTCGTGTGATTATATTAGAAAAATAATGTTATCAAATAAGAACGTAATATTTTCTTCACATTATTAATTTATAAAAATATTGTATTATCGATCGTTTACAAATATTGTGTAAAAAATTCTGTTATATTAAAAAACATGTATATATAAATCATTTATAACCGTATACTTTTATTTATATATATATATATATATATATATATATATATATATATATATATATATATATATACACATTGGTGCGCAACCTATGGGTCGTAGAAAAATTGTTAAGGGTCGTGAAAATGTTGAGAAATTCTCATGTTGGATAATAAATTTTTAATTGAAAGAACTTTAAAAAAATAATTTAAAAATTATATGAAAATCACATGAAAATATCTCAATTTATTATTGTGTTTTTGACCACTTTTGTATTTAAACACTTCCTTCTTTATATTCCGAAATTCCCATAAAAAGAAAGGAACAACTTATTGATATTTCTTCAAACGAAACTTGACGAATTAAAATTAAATCGTCGTCTTATCAAAAATGTTTGCTCTCAATTGACGATGAGTATTCAGAGTTGAACAAAAAGGCAATAAAAATATTAACACAGTTTGCATCAACTTATTTGTGCGAAACTGATTTTTCAAAATTAGTTGCAATAAAAACAAAATATCGGTCACATTTAGATCCCGGGAAGAATTTACGGCTTGCCCAAATATTAAGCTAAACATGGAAGAAATGATGAATTCCATGGAAGCACAGCCATCAAATTAATTTAATTGAAAAAATTGTTTTTTAATATATTATATTTTTTTTGTTAATATGCAGTTTTTTCAAAAATCTTATATCAAATCGTATGTACTGAAATATACTATAAAGATATGAATTTGTATGTGGTAAAAAGACTTTTGTTATTATTATTCTTATATGCTTATAATAGGATAGTAACAACAAATAATGTGTCGCGTAAAATTTCAGCCTGAGTATGGGGGACGTAAGAGTAAAAAGGTTGCGCACCACTGTATATATTAGGGGGACCAGAAAGTAATTTCGTTTTTCTACATTAAATTCAAACAGATAAATTTTACCAAGTTTTTATTTTTAATCAATAATGTAATTACCCTCGTTATCAACAACCTTTTGCCATCTAGTGTACACATTTTCAATGCCGGATCGATAAAAATCAATTGATTTGTGAGCAAAATATCTGGAGATGATATTTTGGACATTATCCGAATTTTCAAATATTTTGTCACTTAGAAAATGTTGTAGCGATCAGAATAAATAGAAATCCGATGGCGCAATATCGGGCGAGTATGGTGGGTGAGGCAATACCTCCCATCCCGATTCATTAATTTTTTTCCAGGGTTCGTCTTACGCAGTGCGGTCTTGCATTATCGTGTTGCAGAATAACACCTTTTCTGTTGACAATCGCTGGGCACTTTTCAATTAAAGATTGATTTACTCGATCCAATTGTTCACAATAAAGGTCTGCATTCACAATTTGTCCAGGTTTCAGCACTTCAAAATAAACAACACCGCGAATACTTCACCAAACACACAAAAGCGCCTTTTTGGGGTGTAAACCTGGCTTTGCTGCACTTCGTGGTGATTCATTTGGAGAGTCACTGCCTTTTGCGTTTTGGATTATCATAGAGCACCCATTTTTTATCTCCAGTAATCAAGCGATCAAAAAACGCTTCCGTATTGTGCCGCTGAAGCAATAAGTTGCATGTGGTGGATCGGTTAGCTTTGTTTTCTTCAGACAGATTATGCGGAACCCAAACAACTGCTCTGCTTACTTTACCAATCTGCTGCAAATGTTCTTGCATGGTCGACCAAAGTTGGTTAAGAGTATTTGACAGTTCCTCGATTGCCGAACACGGATTTGCTTCCACTTCCGCCCTTAACATGTCATTGTCTAAAGTTGTTGGTCTTCCTGATCGGTACGAGTCGGAAAGATCGAAATTACCGGATTTAAACTTAGAAAACCACCTTTGGCATTTACGAACGTCGAATGCGTTTGTATAAACATAGAAAATGTTTTTGGTAGCAACCGTTGCGTTACTACCCTTGTGAAACTCAAAAAGCATACAATGCTGGATATGTACCTCTTCTGATAATTTACGATTTTATTATTTACGAGTAAACAAGTCACTCTAACCTTAAAATGTCTTTGGCACGACTTTGAAGTACACAATGAGCTGATAAATGACTAACGAATATCGACATGCGCAGAAACAACATTACTTTCCGGTCCACCTAATATATATATATATATATATATATATATATATATATATATATATATATATATATATATAATCTAATATCTGTAATTTCTAAATAATACTATGGAAAAATATATTTAGTTAATCTGTTATATATTTAAATCAATATAAGTTCAAGAGAAGATAAGAATTTGGTACAAAATACAAATATACTACCTGATTATTTTTTTAAAAAAAAAAATTAGTTGTAAACAGTAAAAAAAATGGTAAAGTAGAAAATATGATAAAAAAATATTTAAAATTAATGCTAATCATAATATAATATAAAAATAGTATAATGTGAAAAAATTAAAGTAAATTATTTTGTCTGAAAAACAATATTTTTTTAATTTTATTTAATATGAAATGTAGTTTCAAACATGTCCGTAATTGAAATGAAATCAACCATACTTCAATTTTATAAAAAACACACAGACTATCGTTTCAATTTTCAAGTAAACGAACATGGAATTCATGGTGCAATCTTTTCCGCATGCCTTAACTCGAAAATAAACGTCGACGTGATATGCCTACGACGATTCGTCCACTTGACGGGATGTTAATGCATCCCGCCGTGAGCGCCATTTCAAATTCTGCACTCCATAACGTACACGCCGTGCGACATAATGCCCACTGACACCATCGTTACATATTTAATGAATGGTAACGATGGCTCGGTTTGTGTTGCTGTCGCTATTTTTCCCTTCTTTGCTTGCATTTCGTGACAAACACATATTATTAAACGCCATGTGTAGGTCAAGTTAAACGCGAGCCGACATCGAGGGTTGACGCCGTGACCTATTTATAGGACCGACCCTGCCGGCTAGAATTCGCCGACTATGTTGTAATCTGCATGCCCTACTTATTATTTAAGTAATGTTAAGTAAAAGTGTGTGCGTGTTGTGTATGTATATACAAGTACACAAAAACATATAATACTAACGCATATATATATATATATATATATATATATATATATATATATATATATATATATATATATATACACACATATCCGTATTTGTGTATGTTTATGGTAATCACTCTATTGTGACTTTATCGTATTTATGGCAAACTTTGTTTTTGTTGAAGTATTATTGGTTTAAAAATAGCTAAATGGTACTAGTACGATATATATATATATATATATATATATATATATATATATATATATATATATATATATATTAGGTAAAGCGAAAAGAAATGTCGTTTTTTTTCACAATGCAAAAAAAAATATTTACAAAAATAATACATAATATTTATTCCAAAAGATAATTTCCATGGTTATTTATAATATCTTGCTACAATTTAGGCAAATTTTTAATGTCTTTTTTTATAAAATTCTGGTTGCTTTGACTTGAAAAAGGCATCCAAGTGTTTTTGGACGTCATTTTCCGAATTAATTTTTTATCTCGAAGCGAATGCTCCATACTTCGGAAAAAATGATAATCAGATAGCTCAATATCGGAAGAGTAAGGCGGATGAGGCAGAAGCTCTCAATCCAGTTCTTTAATTTTTTCCTGGGTAATTCTCGCTGCATGCGGTCTCGCATTGTCGTGCTGCAAGATGCGCAGTTAATTATTTATCAGTACGGATCGTTTTTTTAGTAATTCTGCCTTTAATCTTTCTAATTACGCACAGTAGACCTTGGCTGTGATAGACTGACCAGATTTTAATAATTCATAATGAATCACACCCGAAATATCCCACCAGACACATAAAATAATTTTTTTTTAAGGTCAAAGATGGTTGAGGTGTTGAAACCGGTGTTTGACCTGGAGAAAGCCATTATTTTTTCATGTGGATTGCTATAAAGGATCCATTTTTCGTCTCCAGTAACAATTATTTTCAGAAACCGATCAATTTCATACCTGTCAGCAGCGAAGAACAAATGGTCACTCGCTAATCTAAAGCCGACAGCGATAAATCGTGCACAACCCAAACCTCCTTCCTGTGTTTTTGCCAAACCTTTTTGAATTACCTTTTATAATCGACCAGGGACAGCCGATGTCCTGCGACAATTCCTCAATGGTTTTGCACAGATCTGATTCCACCAATGATTTCAACACGTCGTCATCGATTTTTTGTGGTCTTCCCAATTTTGGCTTTTCCTTAAGATTTATGTCCCCGTTTTTAAATTGTTTGAACCAGCTTTGGCATTTATGGATATTCAAGATTTCGCCACAAGTTTCATTAACATTTTTTTGTAGCTTCTTTGGGCTTTAATCCTTTATCAAATAAAAATAACAAAATATATCGCAACTACATCTCTGGCTTTGACATTCTTACAAATAAAAAAAATGAAATGAAAACAGTAACAGTATGAACAGAGCTTCAAAATAATACCAATATTGACGTACTTGTTCGATGGTGGCCGCACGAAAACTGGTTTCAAAACGACACAAAAAAAAACATTTCTTTTCTCTTTACCTAATATATATATATATATATATATATATATATATATATATATATATATATATATATATACATACATACATACGAGGGTCGTTTAATAAGTATGGTAAAAAAGTAAGAAAAACTAAATTGAAAAACTTAATTAAATTAAACAATAAATAAATTTACCATACTTATCAAACGATCCTCGTGTGTATATATATACATACATACAGGTAACCCCCGTATAACACGGTTGTTATATTCTTAAAAAATACCGTGGTATGCGAATCCGTGTTATACGAAACAATGAATTAGTACAAAAAAGAGAGTTGGGTTCCAAAAATTAGAAAAACATACTATTATATTTTTATATTTAGGAGAAATATGAATATATAAGGTTTTGCGACATATGTTACTTTTTCCCTCTTTTAAAGTCGATTCAAAATCTGTATTTTTGTTTTAGTGAGATGAAATGTCTTTGTAAAGGTATTTTTTTATTCCTGCTAGAAATAGTTCAGGGCTACAAATTAATTCACAAAAATGAAAAACATAATTACCATTTCTAAAAAAAGTTGAATAATACGCACCCGAAAATTTTAATCTATGTATAATGCAGCAAAAAGAAAAACACAAAGTTTTAAAATGTACTTAATACTCCACGAACAAAATTGATTTCAAATTCTTATAAATTTCAATATTCTGCAGGCAAATCTGATACGACATACATGTTCAAATGAAAAATTTCCAATGAGATATCTTGTGCATTTAAAAGCTCTTATTTCGTTTCGTGTTGTACGGAAATTTCCCTAATTTCGAATTTTGTCCTTAAAAACTTTAAGCGTTGTACGGAGATTTATGAAATTTTCAAACCGTGTTATAGAAGTTCCGTGTTATACGGGGGTTATCTGTATGTATATATATATATATATATATATATATATATATATATGTATATATATATGTATATATATATATATATATATATATATATATGTAATATGTATATATATTATATATATGTATATATATATATATATATATATATATATATATATATATATATATATATATATATATATATATATATATATATATATGTATATATATATATATATATATATATGTATATATGTATATTAAGCCTATAAAAAAAGTTCTGTCCGTTTTTTGGATAAAGCAAAATAATAAAATTTCATATCATTCATTAATACAGGTGGTCTCAAAGATATTGAAAAATGTACATTTTGTCCAAAAATTAACGAATCTTTCCCATTTAAATTACCCGTGGAATTGTGGAATGTTGTAATTTTTTTAAGTTGGTACATTTGTCAATAATATCTGTGTCAAATTTCATGACGTTACACTCATTTGTAAATAATTTACAGTGGTTTTTATTCCAGCTTCATTTTAACAAAAATATAGTCTAATGACACCACCAGCATGTAACGCACACCAGACAGTTCATTTTTATGGATGCATTGGTCTTTATCCAATGATTTTTAAATTTCTGTCACTCAGAATTTTTCAATTTTCTTCATTTATTGTTGACCGTAAATTTCACGAAGCACACGATAAGTTTTAGGAACCGAACATTGATTTTTAGAAGTTTTTACAATATCTAAGCTTTCTTGAAGTGTTAAACGTTTCTTAATAATTTGCCAAACTATACGAGAGTCGTTTGATAAGTATGGTAAATTTATTTATTGTTTAATTTAGTTAATTTGTTAATTTAATTTAATTTTTAAACTTAGTTTTTCTTACTTTTTTACCATACTTATCAAACAACCCTCGTACTTAGTTTAAATGTTAAAATAAGCTTCAA
The DNA here is from genome assembly GCA_029203775.1 of Neoneuromus ignobilis. Classification (NCBI taxonomy): domain Eukaryota; kingdom Metazoa; phylum Arthropoda; class Insecta; order Megaloptera; family Corydalidae; genus Neoneuromus; species Neoneuromus ignobilis. Next base: position 12,254,159 of record CP092088.1, on the reverse strand, counting down.
AAAAATTCAAACATGTCTGCCACCAGCTGTCAAAGTTTTGTAATTCTTATTGGAAAACCATATATTATATTTTGTATCAAATTTTTATTTGCTCTTGAACTTTTATTGAATTAAATATGTAAAAGATTAACTAAATATATTTTTCTATAGCATTATTTAGAAACTACTGATATTAGAATATATATATATATAATGTATTTTTTACAAATATAACAGAAGATAATAAATTAACTATATATTTTACAAGTAATTTTCATACCTATGGAACCGAATATAATTAGGATTTGTATTACATGGTCATATATTATGAAGGTTACATTTCGTGCTATATATAACTTTGTTTTGATTTTAACTATATAGTTATTTTTAGTACGGTATAGAGTTTCGATTAGTTTAAATACCAATACAAAAAATCATTAATGTGATATTAATCATTTCTTATATTTTTGCATAAAGATATAAAATCACAAATTATTGTAAAATTGTAACCCCAAAAAAGTTATTTATAGTTTAGAATATGAGTCTACTTCCATGTAATAAAGAATTGAATTTTATTTTTATTTTATGGTTCAATTGATAGTAGAAACAAGTTAGATATATGAAATTATTGTACAATAACATATGTTTAAAAGCATTTTGGTTTTTTACTGTCAAATTTAATTTGTATCAAATTATTATCAGAATTAAAAAAATATTCTAATAATAAAACATTTAAAATTGTCAAGTGTCCATATTAGAGTATAATAATAAAATATTACGATAATATATATATATATATATATATATATATATATATATATTTAAATAATTTAATATAAATATACGATACTTATCAAATAATATATATATATATATATATATATATATATATATATATATATATATATATATATATATCATACGAGTCGTTTGATAAGTATGCTTCATTTTTTTGAATAAATCGTTTTTATTTTTCAACATAAAAAATAAGAAAAACTAAATTAAAAATTTTAATTTAAATAATTAAATTGAACAATAAATAAATTTAACATACTTATCAAATGAGCCTCGACTTTATATATATATATATATCCAATGTTTATATATACCCTTTTATCGATAAAGATTATAGGAATCGTCTTTTTCGGAGCAGATCCTTATTGTTATATCTTTGGTCTATATCCATATATGAAATATATATATATATATATGTTTTTGGTGATTTTTAAACGATGATAGAAATTTAAATTGAATCGATAGTTCTATGTAAGCACTAGTAAAAAACTTTCACTCTTCTGTCAATCACCATAATCAATATGGAGTGGTGACCTCAACAGGGCGTCCAGAATATATATATATATATATATATATATATACACATATATACATTTGTGTTTGTGTGTGTACATAAAAGTATAATAAAAGGTGTGTTTTTTAGGTTAAATAGAACTTTTGATAGGGATTCCAGTTAAAGTTTTATCACTCTTAAAAAACATCATATATAATATATTAAGTGTACATCTATATAAATTCATCATAAAAACCTATGTCATTCATTGCTAGGCGAAAGCTTTATTGAATATCATTAGAATATTTTCTCAAAATTATTTTATTGTATTCTATCCATGAAAATAATCACCACTTTCACAAATAAAACAAAAATTAATTACTGATATATTTATTTTATTTTTTACATATTCTATGGTATTAATGATTGAAAACAATTTCACTCATATGACTACCAAGACATTGCTTGACATAGTGCATTCACTTAGTCCAATTTTTAGTCACACTTTCACATAATTGTGGTCCTATAACGTTATAAATTAGAAGTTCAATATTTATTTTTAATACATTTGTCTTTTGTGTTTTATCAGGATAAACCAATGATTTCACATGACCCCACAAAAAATATTCCAATTGAGTTAGATCACTTGATCTTGGTGGCCAATTGATAAATCCATTTCGTAAAATAATGATCTTATTAAACATATGTTTTAATAAGTCTATTAAAGTTTTTACAATTTCTAAGTATTTTTTAAGTGTTAAACATTCTATGATAATTTGCCAAACTATACTGAGTTGACATGTCAAAATGAGTTAAAAAAATTCAAACAACGCTAACACCAACTGTCAAATTTCTGATATTCTTATTGGATAACCCTATATGTATATATATATATATATATATATATATATATATATATATATATATATTATAGCAGTCAGTAAAATTAATCTAAATAATATTTTTTTCTTTATGTACGTTTTTTTCCAAAAATTCCATTTTAAAACTGTTTATATATATATAGTATTATCTTACTATTTTAATTCTTGAAATGACAGTAGTTGAAAAACAAAAGAAACTATACACATGTTTCCCTACACACCACCCTATACATATGTTTCTTTTTAATAAAACAAAAATCTAGGCGTCACATTTAGATAACTCTATATATATTTGAAACTTCGACATAATTTATTTTAAAACGAGTATTTAATACCGAATGGGATTTGTTTTTTTAATATAATTATTATAAATGATTCTCTCACAATATAAAAATTATTTAAAAATTAAAATGTCATGTTTATTATTAAAATTAATTTCATATAAGTTCTATTGGATATATATATATATATATATATATACATATAATCTCATTATAAAGCCCATATCAATCCACTACTGGACGAAAGCTTCAAAAAATGTTACCAGTCACTGGTATTTGGTCATATTCACCACGCTGACCAGGCGGATTGGTGAATTTTTTTTATTCTGGGTTTACTCCCTTAACTTTTCGACAGTTATTTTTTTACAAGATGAGGTTGATGGCCTTCATGCTCAACCCTCGAAAATGAGGGACTATATATATATATATATATATATATATATATATTAAACAAAAAGATATTTATTTAAATGTTCATTATTTAAAAATTAAACATTTTACAATATTAAAACTCTTTTAAAACTAAATATTTTTCTACTTTCAAATTCAATAAATTAAATCAAAAAATTGTTAGAGTTAAAATTGCATTTTTATTATTAAATAACCAATTATTATTTTATGTACCAATAATATTCGAATAGATATATTACCTATATAAATATATATGAATTACTGTTTTAAAATAATTTAATTTTTCATTTCCGGAAGACATACAATTTATTTGCATTTATGATTTCATTTTATTAAATAAATTATTGATCAAAATTGACCTACATTGTACAAAATTTTTTTTGTATTATTGTTATTTTCTTTATATATACATATATATATATAAATATATATATTTATATATATATACATGTTCAACAGAAGGACATTCATATGAATTTTCATCGAAATCTGTTGAAAAATGCAACTACTATCTATCACGATGATAAAAATATAGCACGCGAACAAACGACATTTGTGATTTAAATTCGTTTTTTGTTCAAACACGCTAAAATTAAATTGCGTGTACTGTTTTATTCGTAAATAATTTATACATACATATATATATATATATATATATATATATATATATATATATATTAATAAAATGTTTGAAAATATGTTTTGTTATTATGTTCTCAATTTAATAGTAATATAGATTCTATATATATATATATATATATATATATATATATATATATATATATATATATATATATATATATATATATAATAGTGATATGAAATTTATTAATAATTTAAAGATTATAATATATGTAGTATTATTGTCGAGAAAAATTTGTTTTTTTCATTAACTAAATAAAGAATTGTTAGTCATAATACATTATATTTTTATACATTTGCTCAATTCCTTAAATAGTAAGAAAATTTTCCTCTAATATACTCTAAACGATGTAATTAGTAATTTAAAAATAAGATAATATTGCAATTTTTTCAACTCGTAACGATATAATTTTATATATATTTGTACGAGGGTCGTTTGATAAGTGTGGTAAATTTATTTATTGTTTAATTACATTAATTAATTAATATAATTAAATTTTTCAATTTAGTTTTTCTTACTTTTTTACCATACTTATCAAACGACCCTCGTGTGTATATATATATATATATATATATATATATATATATATAAATATATATGTATATAATATAAATTATTTTATAAAAAATCGAACAAAAAATAATATATAATTTAATTATTATACTTAAAAGTTAATAAAATAAGAAAAGATAAATTTTAAATGAAATCGTTCTCTTTTTCACATAATGAAACAAATTTATTTATATATATTTGAACTCTTATAAAAATATTAGCAGATAAAAAAATATATATTAAAAAATAAGACACTAATCATGTTTAATTAAGCATATTTTATAACATTAGCAACAACTTAAAACGCAATGTAAAAACAGTTAAGAAATTTATAATTGCAATAATTTTTATTTATATATACATATATAAATATATAAATATATATATATATATATATATATATATATATATATATATATATATATATATATATATTTACATTGGTAATAGTAGATAAATATTTTATCTATATTAACTATGATAAATTTTTGAATTTGAAAGAAAGAAATTTCTAAATCTAAAATTGATTCAACATTGGAATAAATTCTATTAATACGCATGACAAAATTTTACCAGACTTATTAACATTTTAACACAAAATTATTTTAAACAGTTATAAAATCGTTTTTTGTAATTATGTTAGGTTGTAAAGAAATTTCTTTTAATTCCATAATTGTTGTCGATAAAGTACAATTTGTATTTTCCTATTTGAATACATACATACATACATATATATATATATATATATATATATATATATATATATATATATATATATATATATAGGTTTTCCAATAAGCGCTTCAGAAGTGTAAATAGAAATAAATAAAAAGTATTTAATTAATTAGTTATTTATCTATTTTTTTAACATATTCTATGGCATTAAAGATTGAATACAATTTCATTCTTATGACCACCACGACTTCACTTGACATAGTGCATTTGTTTAATCCAATGTTTATTCTTTCACATAATTGTGGTCTATTTTCATGAATTACACATTCAATGTTTATTTTTAATGATTTTGTTGTTTGTGGTTTATCAGCATAAACCAATGATTTCACATAACCCCACAGAAAATAATCCAATAGAGTTAGATCTCATGATCTTGGTGGCCAGTTGATGGGTTTATTTCGTAAAATAATTGAAGTTTTTACAAGTTCTAAGCGTTGTTGAAATGTTAAAATTTTCATGATAATTTTCCAAACTATAATGAGTTGAAATGTTAAAATGAGTTTAAAAAAAAATTCTTAATATGGTTGCCATCAGCTGTCAATTTTTTTACATTGTTATTAGAAAACCATATATATATATATATATATATATATATATATATATATATATATATATATATATATATATATATATCAGCAGTCAGTAAAATAAGTTTGAATAATATATTTTTTTTATTTATGTTTTTTTCAAATATTTCATTTTAAAATTATTCCATCATATGTTAGTATTAGTCTTACTATTTTTATTCTTGAAATTAGAGTGAATTACTTAAAATTCTATTTTTTAGAGGAATACTCATATTATTCTATATTTATTTGCATTGAATTAAATTGACAATAAAATATGTGTGAGAAAAAAATTCAAATTTATGTATAACTTCCAAGTTTTGTGCATTTATTTTTACTGAATTAAGTAGAAATTGTCCTTTTCCCATTTAGCATAAAAAATATACAAATACATAAATTGTTCATTTTATAAAAGAAACCTATTATAAAGTTAAAAAAAATATTATCTTTTAGGAAAATTCATGAAATATTACATTACTTTCACAGAATAATGACAAATGCCATGAAAATAAGAAATTTTGTGGAAAATCGGATAGATAGAATATATATATATATATATATATATACATATACATATATATAAGCCTGTTATAAAAAATGTAAAAATCCTTTTCATAATTAATAGAATTTTATGATTGATTAAAAAATGTCTTTAGTAACTTTCAATAATTGTGTATTGATACTATTCACCTGACACTATTAAATTATAACCTGTGAATTTATTCATTTTGATTACTATTGATTCATTGTCTTATTTTCTTTAAGTTTCATGGGACATTAACTTTTTTATAGTTCATTCATTCTTCATCACATACGCATGACTCGACTATCAGTCGATTTACTTTTTATGTACCTTGATACGCGTGGGTCAACACATAGTTGATAAAATTTTAAGTGGTATGCGATTCTCTAGCTCTCTCTTTCTCTCTCCTCTCTCTATTTATATATATATAATTATATATACAGTTAATTCTCCTATAACGGAGTACTCTTATAAAGCGGTTTTCATATAACGCGGATCAAAAATTGCAACAGCCCTCATATAACGCGGTTTCTATATAATACAACTTAATTAGCTAAAACAGTCACCCTATCATGAATTTTTCTATTAAACTTTTACGATTTAAATCAATGAGGAATTCCACTGTTTTTTTTGGTCGAAATATGGTACGTGGCATCATTCTGCTGAAACCACATCTCTTCTAGATCGATGTCATGAAAATTTAGGAACAAGTAATCATTGATCATCTTTCTGTAACGTAAAATATTGACGGTAATGTGCTCTTTGGATAGAACTTTTTTCGAAAAAAATAAGTACCGATGATGCCACCAGCATGCAATCTGCATCATATGGTGCATTTTTTAGAATGTAACGAATTTTCGTGGATCACTTCAGGATTGGTCTCAATCCAAGTGCGGCAATTTTGCTTAATAACGCACTCGTTAAGCCAAAAATGAGCCTCATCACTGAACAAAATTTTGCTGTATAAGTTTGGTGAACAGAATACTGATTTCCACAATTTGAAAACGTTGCTCAAATATAAAATGTTTCATAATAATTTGCCAAAGTACATCGAGTCTAAATGTTACTTATAACGCGCAAACTGATATTTAACTTTTCAGCTATTCCTATTAAAAGTTCTATCAAACCTAAAAAAGACATCTTTAGTACCAGTAATATCCTTAATTCATCTTCTAGTTCTTTAATGATAATTTTCAAATAACTAAGTCATTTTTTTCTACAATTTCATTCTTTTGACAGATTGAAAAACTTTACCTTTTCTAAACTTTTTACACTACTCATAAACTCATTTAAATAATAAATATTCTTTTCCATAAACTTTATTTGACACTTTTCTAATATATTTTTTTAATTTTTCTCGTTACTCTATACTAATTTGTTGACTATTGTCAAAAACTGTTAGATTGTGTAATATGAAATGTGGGATTTTATATTATTTAATATAATTTTATATTATATAATAATCCGACATTTCATAATACATGACCTAATATTATATTTTGCATCATCACTAATGACTCATGCATCATTTTTTTTATAAATGAAATATTAAGGAAAATTTAAGAAAAAGGCTCTGGCGATGATGGCGTCACCATCGAAATGCATCAGCCGATATAATTATAGATTATTAATTATAAATAATAAGTGAACAATAAGTGATTATTGAACACTTTAAATTATTGTGGTGTTGGCGTTAAAATTCATTTGTGTAAAGTTAAGGAAAAAATTTTTTTTAAAAAAAATTATCACATTGTTTGCAGGCGTTTTTCGCCAATTCGAACCAAAAAGCGGGCGATTTTTTTAAATACGCTCGCAAAATTATTAAAATAAAATTAAAAATAGAAGATGCATAATTTTGCTCCGCCAAATACCCGTATTTACAGGTTCTCCACACCATACCGTTAATTTTAAAAAACCGTGTTTTGTCGGCTCCCGCACTCTAGTGATAGTGCGCGAAAGACGTGTTAAGACGTTTTCCGGATACGATGTGTTAATACCGTCTGTGTAATCAATATTTTGTTACTTTTGGAATAGATCGTGTAATTTAATTTCAGATAAACGTTAATAATTCCAATAAATCCACTACTGTACGAATTTTCTTCATAAATTTCCCAATCATAGCGACATTCAGTATTCTTTTTTTCAAATTTCAATTTTTTCATTTGCGTTTTTTCATTTTTTTATCATCTTTCTTTTTTCTAGTTTCTAGTTAATTATTTGTTACAAATAATCACATAAAGATGTATCTAAGTGAATTAATTAAAAGAAAATTTAAATCCCTGTTAATTCACTATTGTATAAACATTTTTCATCAATTTCCCAATTACGACATTCTATTTTCTTTTTTTCAGATTTTCAGTTTTTCATTTGCGTTTGCTCTTAAATTTTTACAACCGTTATTTCTTTTTCTAGTTTCTAGTTAATTATTTATTATTAAAAATAATTACATGATTTTTTCACATATTTGTTAATTAAATGAAAATCCAAATATTAGATAACATTTTTTCTATGATAAACAATCTTTATATAATTGAAAAATTTAACAAGAATCTAATATTGAAACTTAAATTTTAAAATAATTAATAAAATACTGTGTAACAATATTATAGATGTGATGAGGACTAAGACTAACTATTGTATTCAAGATAAAGAGGATACTTTCAGCACCTATTGTAATCTTTTGTTAACAATTTGTAAACGTAAATTGAGAGAAATTATATTTTCTATTATGAATCTAATAGTTTTATATAGATTAGTTTTACATATCTACCTCTCTCTCTCTTTCTCTCCCTATATATATATATATATATATATATATATATATATATATATATATATATATATATATATTTAATAAAGATAGATGCAAAGATTATAAAGTTACTAAAATTTATTTTATTTGTACTATTTTGAAAATAAAAATTATCCAAATAAATTTTTATAGATATTACAAAATTGATAAAATTGATCAATTTGTATAAATGGTAAAAGTAGCAATAACATATGTAGCAATAAAAGTAATATAAACAAACCAATTTAATATAAAAAAATCAATATCTTCAACATTACACAATAGCTTGTAAAACAATCAATGCAAAATATATTGGAAATAATTACATTCGAATCCGCAATAGCATGTTATAAAATGATTCATTTTATATGAATAAAAGCTTTAAAGCTCGTATTTGTTTGTTTACATATGAATGATGTTTATGAAAAGTTGATAGAACAATAGGATAATACTCAAATATTTTCATTTAAAAATGATTCAATTAAGACATTTATTCAATTCTTTTATGATGAAAAATACATAATCTGTTCATAGGTATTGATGTTATTGTAATTTTAATTTTTAGGATAGTAGTCAATAGAATAATGTTTACAATGATGATTTATTATTATTATTATTATGAACAAGTGTTATAATTATTATTTTAAATAAATATAGGGTTTAAAAATATAAGAAAAATATGGGTATTTTAAACATTGTAATAAATATAACTTTGATATAAAACTTCTTAAATCTACAAGTATAGAGTCATTCAAATGTGACGCCTTAATTTGAATTTTATTAAAAAGAAACATGTGTATAGTTTCTTTTTAATAAAACACAAATCTAGGTATCACATTTAGATGACCCTTTACTTAGAGATTTAGAAAAATTCATATTAAAATTATATTTATTACAATTTTTTAAATACTTTGTCACATTTATAGATTTTGTTATTGAAAATAGTTAATCATTAAAAATGTTTTCGATTTTTCTTAAGAACAATACATACATATTTTCTTATAATTATATCTGAATCTTTACTCAAAAAACAGCTTCATTTTAATTTATTTTAAAATGTATGAATAACTGAAAAATATAACAGGATGAATTGTATAATATTTAACATAACATCTGAAGTTTTTAACATAAAATCTTTTCAATAAATTATTGTGTTAAAAATTGAAATAATTCATTATTACTTTTAGTTATTGTTGGTGTAATTTAAAACAACTAACTAGAAACGAACTTAAAAATCAATAACAACTGTCAAACAAACCTTTGAACTTGTAATACTTAAGTAAATATAACAATCTTTCCAAAATTAAAAAATTGAATATGATTTTTGTAATAGCAAAAATTAAAATTTTGTAAGTATTAGATTATAATAAAAATGATTATAAATATATAATTAAATATTAATTTTTTTTAGAAATTGAAATATCCTTCAGCATTAAATGAAATAAATATTTAATTTACTAATAAAAAATTAGTCATATTTTTTCAGTGCAAAAAAAACCTTACTTTTGTTTATTATTAAAAAAGAAATCTAAATAAATCTAAAATTAAGTTAATTCTACTAATCGATCATCCATTTTTATTAATAACAAAAAGAACAACTTTATAAAAACAATAATTAATACAATAAACTGTTTTTAAGAAATTAAAAGAAAATAATTTTGAAAAACATTTTTTCTTAATAAAAAGTATTTACTTAAATATTCTTTAATTTCAAAAATTTCATTTGGAAGCATTTGTGATTTTATTTTAAAAATCAATATATTTAACATATTTCAATTTTATAAACACTTATTGAAAGTTTGAAATATTACCCGTTCAAACAATAAAATTTATCTAAACATAGGACGAAAATTCAATAAAATAATAAGTATTCTGAACTTTCTGTTAAAAAATGTAAACGAACTTATAATATACAACAACTACTATAATTATAAATTAATGCTTCGTGTTTTCTGATTTCGTATGTACATTAAAAAAGATCGACATTATTATAAAATAATGTAGTATATTTTTTTGAATTCAGTAAAATATAAGGTAATATTATTTGATGGTTATAAAATAAAAAAATATTTTAAATGCTTATTTGTGTTTAAAATATATTATAAATTTCATTTTATACATAAATATTTATGTCTGTTAAATTTAATCGATAACAAATTACATAAATAAAAATATGCTTGTAATTATTTTCAAAAAAAAAAAAATAGTAATTGTAAAAATATTAATTTCTATTAACTATTTTAACCCTTTCGCTCCTAACGCCGGTTATAGCCGGCGGCCACGAAGCGACCCCTGGAGACTAACATCCACGATGTGAGTCGCAGTGACGGACGCCGGCTATAACCGGCAGCATCGCGAACTAATTTATTTAAAAATAATTTACGAGTTCGTTTGATAAGTATGGTAAATTTTAAAATTGATAAAAAATTTAAAAATTAATAAAATTTTTAAATCTTATGGTATTTTTTTACTATACTTATCAAATGACCCTTGTATTTAAAAATATTTTTATATTTAAAAATATCAAAAACTACCAACCCGTCATTTTATTACATCCGGCAATAATAACTCGTCAAGACTTAACGGAAGACATTTTCCTTCACTTTATAAATCTCAAGGAAAAATAATTTACGAAGATGTGTTGTTTGTAGCAAAAACGATAAAAGACGTGAATGGCGTTACCAATGCGAAGAATGTGATGTTGGGTTGTGCGTGTTTTCATAATTTAAAAAATATCATACCAAGTTACTTTATTAAATTTTTGTATATTATTGTTCTACAACTTCCAATTATTAATTAAATTATTATTGTTTTATATATATATATATATATATATATATATATATATATATATATATATATATGTATGTATATTCATATATTATATATATATATATATATATATATATATATATATATATAATATATATAAATTATATTATTGACGCCTAAAGCATGTCAAAAGGACGTTGTTAGAGCGTAAGAAGTAACCCCGAACGCCGA
>CP092088.1:12047506-12237506 GCA_029203775.1 Neoneuromus ignobilis | reverse complement strand
CTATTTTGTTTAACACTACTCTTATAACTAAAAGATTACATAAATGTATTTTAACCCCAACACCACAATGGTTAACAGCATAGGTTCCTAATCTTTTTTGGCCTACCGCTCTCTTTTCAAAAAAAATTACTCACCTTATATATTAAAAAACAAGGGCAGATTTTTAAAATTACTTTATTAAAAGATATTAACAATATTGGTGTATTGCTCAAAGTTTGATTAACAAATATATATTATTAAAAAAAATCAATATAATATTATTAGTGAGAGGGCTCAACTTGGTGTAATGACACTAATTTTTCGATATTTGGTGCCATATTTGTCATCAGCAATCTTAAATCGCCGCGTTCTACTATCGACAATCTGTTTCTTTTCTTTGTTAGTAAATTGCTGACGTCGCTAATTCCTCTTTTGGCTAAATATGATGACGGGAATGCAATGAAAAACTTCTTTGATGCAGCTCATAAAGCCGGATATAATACTGGAATTTGCTTTTGAAGCCAAAATCTTAATATCCATTTTTTAATTTCAATTTTAACTCTTCATTTGTTGACAATTCTATCAACTCCCCTGCAGTGATAATTCTGCTGTTTGTGGGTTTGAGAAAGGTTCTAGTACCCAATCTGGAATAATCATGTTAAGGACATCCTGAAATCTATTTGTAAAATCTTCTTTAAGTGCTTCCAAATGCTGGAAAAATACCAGAATGTCGTCATCATTTGTTTCCACAGAGGAAAGATTCGGAAATTGATAGAATTGTCTTCGACCCAAATTTTGTTTGTACAAGGCAAGTTTTGGCACGAACGCAGAAATAGTTGCCTTTGCTTTGATCAAATATAAATTATCTTCTTGCAGCTGTAGATTATTTTCATTAAATTTATTATATGAATCAGTTAAATAAGCTATATCATTCTTAATTTCAATAAATTCTCTCTTGACGAATCATCTTTGTTTTCAAAAAAACATTATAACTGAGTCAGAGGTCATAAAATCTTTTTAGACAGGTACCCTTTGATTGCCCACAACTTCTGCCCAGGGGGGGGGGCGGTTGGTCCTCAACGCCCCCTAATTTTACCTTGAACCTAAAAAGTTTCTTTAGATCTCTTCAACGCTTACCGGTGGATGGTACTGACCCCGTTGAAAACCACTGGTTTAAAGTATTCAATAATCACTTACTATTCACTTATTATTTATAATTATATCAGCTGATGCATTTCGATGGCAATGCCATCATCGTCAGAGCCTTTCTATAAGTGATTATTGAACACTTTAAACCATTGTAGTGTTGGGGTTAAAATTCATTTGTGTAAAGTGAATCAGCTACATTTCCATAACAACAAATATCTAAAAGATTATTATTTAAATTTTTCCAATATTTTTTTCTAAAATAAAAGTTTTTAATATTATTTATACAATTAAAAATACTGTTACAAATTCTAATATCGTCATAACAAATTTATTTTTTTATAAGAATCTGAATTAATATTTAACTGAATTTAATTGAAGTAATTTATAATTTTTCTCAATCTCTTTTAACACTTAATTTAATTACTATATTTTTTTATTAAGAAGATCACATTTTATATAAATATTTTGTGTTATAACGTTAAATCAATTTAAAAAAAATGTAAATCACATACCATGAATTATTGTTTAAGTATGCTGTAACTAATATAGTCAGTATGGGAGATCTTAATCAAACCAATATTAAACACGTAACGAGAACATTATTAAACCATTAGAATTCTTACGATACTTAAATAAAAATATCTCAAAAGTACGATATATATATATATATATATATATATATACTCGTATGTGTGTGTGTATGTATGTATGTATATATGTATGTATGTGTGTATGTATGTGTCTGTGTTAGCCTCTTTCTATTTATTGCTAATAAAGCCCTTTAAAACATTCCATTATTCTATTCAATCGAACAAATTTCTTTCTTTTCCAATTCATTCAAACGAATTTTCTTATGTTTCTCTTCTATCTATCCATGGGTCTCTTTCTAGGCCTAAATATATCTTCTGTTCAAAAACTAATAAAACTTTCTCATTTAAACTGCGCACGCTTGTGGAATGTCATGTTTTAATTTTTTTAAAGTTGGTACATTTGCCATTGACGTCTATGTCAAATTTCATGACGCTTCACTCATTAGTAAATAATTTATAGTGGTTTTTGTTAGATGGTGATTGTTGTTCACGATGATTTTTATGATGTCAAAATCAGTCTATCAAAGAATTTACAATAAATTTTGTGTTGCGAACCAAATAAACTTCACGCAAACGTTGGAAATGTTAAGAAAGGCAAACTTTGAGATTATCTATCACGAATAAGAGTTTTTTAATTGCATAAGGCGTTCAAAGAGATCCATGAAGGTGTTAATGATGAACCACGATCTGGACGTCCATCGACAACAACTAACATGTCGTCCAAGTCATGGCATTGGTGCTCAAAAATCGTCGTTTGTCCATCAGAAAGTTAGAAATTGAGGTTTGAAATTTAAAAAATACAATACCATCTCATTTTGGCTGAAATGTTGGGCATGAAACGCATTGCTTCTCGTATGGTGCCAAGAACACTGAATTGTTCGTGAGTTTTTAGCCAAAAACTAAACCAATATCATTTCGCAAGCACCGTATTGACCAGATATGGCTTTGTATAACTTTTAAGTTATACCCGATATGGTTTTGTATAACTTTTTATATTCCTCAAACTTAAGTTGCTGTTCAGAGAGCATTGTTTTAAGTCGATTAAAGCCATAAAAGAAAACTCACTGCGTGAACTGAAGGCTATACCACAAAGCACGTCCACGGGGGCATTCGAGAACTGGAAGAAGCGTTGGAATATGTGTATTTCTTTTAATGAGGGGTACTTTGAATGCGACAAAATAAATATTGATGAATAAATAACTTCTTATGTGTTTTATTTCAAAAGTTTCGTTATTTTCCGTACTTAATAATATATATATATATATATATATATATATATTTAAAACCTTTAATATCATTTGAGTCACCATATACGAGGGTAGTCCCATAAGTACCCGGCCTGACCTAAAGATGGCGGTAGTTGTTTGAAAAATATCACTGTATTAGAAAGTACACAATCTATAAAGCTTATGTTTCAAGTTTGAGGACGCCACGTTGTTTAGTATTTGTTTGGCAGCCATCAATAGTGAACGTTTTCAGTGAATTTGTGGAAATGGAGAAAGTTGATCATCGTTACGTGATACAATACTTTTATTTGAAAGGTCTCAGCCCAACCAATATAAAAGCTGAACTGGATTCTACTCTGGGTGAGTCTGCTCCTTCATTTACAACAGTGAAATATTGGGTAGCAGAGTTTAAACGAGGCCATACGAGCTGCCAAGACGAGCATCGCAGTGGTCGACCAAATGAGGTGACGACTCCAGAAATGGTGAAGAAAATCCACAAAGCGGTACTAGATTATCGTCGACTGAAAGTGCGCGAGCTAGCAGACATAGTAGGCATTTCAAAAAGTGCAGTACATCGTATATTATCTGAAAATTTGGTCATGAGAAAGCTGTGTGCAAGATGGGTGCCGCGTTTGCTCACACTCGAGCAAAAACATTGTCGTGAAGATGTTTCAATTGAGTGTTTAGCGAAGTTTCACAGCAACAAAGCAGAATTTTTGCGCCGTTTCATAACCATGGATGAAACATGGGTCCATCACTTCACACCCGAGGCAAAAGAACAATCAAAACAATGGACTGAAAAGGGAAAACCGGCTCCAAAGAAGGCGAAGATCGTTTCATCTGCAGGCAAGGTCATGGCGTCGGTTTTTTGAGATGCGCGTGGGATACTTTTCATTGACTATCTTGAAAAAGGAAAAAGTATCAACGGCGAGTATTAAGTGAACTTATTGCAACATTTGAGCGAAGAAATCAAGCAAAAACGGCCGCATTTGGCTAAGAAGAAAGTGTTGTTTTATCAAGACAATGCACCAGCTCACAAATCTGTTATTGCAATGGCCAAAATTAATGAATTAAAGTTTGAATTGCTACCTCATGCACCCTATTCGCCAGATTTAGCCCCCTCGGATTATTTTCTGTTCCCACGCTTGAAAAAATGCCTCAGTGGTCAAAGATTTCCCAACGATGAAGAAGTGATGTCGGTAGTTAATGGGTATTTTGAGGAGCAAGACAGTTCTTATTATAAAAAGGGTATAAAACTTATTGAACATCGCTGGGAAAAGTGTATAGAGCTGAAAAGAGATTATGTTGAAAAATAGATATATTTTTTTTACAAAATTTTTGTGTTTTCTTTGTTGGGTCGGGTACTTCTGGGACCACCCTCGTAGTGTGTGGATACTTTACTGCATCAGATGTAAAAAATTGTGAAGGTAAAATGAATAGTCTAACTTTAATGTTGCCTTAAAACTCGTTGTCATCAAAATCTTTGTTAATATTGATTTAAAAATATAATTAAGCTGAGATTGAGATGTCAATATTTTGGAGTTACTTATTTCACCGAAGAAAAGTTAAATCCGATTAAATATTTGTAGCGTGAGCTGAAGTAATTTGTTAGGAAGGATAATTATTCACTGCAATGTAATGGAGAAAAAATCGTCGAAAAATAAGAAAAAAATTTATCACACGTCATTCTAGCAAATACACACAATAGTACCCTTTTATTTATGGATACTTCATTAGTAGATAGTTCTTTAGGACTTATTTAAGATTTTCTGTGTTCAGTATTATTGTAAGATTATCATTTCATTTTTGTTCCCCATAAAAGAACAGTTTTTCTAGCGAAAATTGATCAGCAAAGAACGAGTGTTGATCAGGTTGTGGAACTTTCTAAAAGTTCACAGTAAAATTCATTCCTTTTCTTTTTAAATATTCTCTATTCCATACAAACGTTTAATTCAAATACTTTATTTAATATTTACAAATTCTAATATTTTAGTTATTGTTTCTGTAGGTGGTACATTCTAAATATAAAGCTTGGAAAAAGGAAATATCCAAAGCAAAATAATAAATTATATTAAAATTGTTAATAATAATATTTCGAAAATATCATATTTCACCTTTTACTATTCATCTTTTAAATTGAAGTCAATATTTTTAAACTTCCAAAACCATTTATTACAAAATCTTTCAATGCAATAGATTTGGCAAATGATTTTATTAACTTCTACAGCGATGTCACACTAATTAAATAAAAATAATATGTAGTAACGAATATATGTATAATTTAAAATTAAATTCAGTCACAAAAAATAAAATAATAGTGGTACAATGATAAACAATACAAAATTTATAAATAAAATACTTACTTCTTCAATCATAAAATAAGTTAATATAGCGTTTTTCAATAAGCGCTTCAGATATTTAAATGGAAAACAAACAGAAAGTATTTAATTAATAAGTTATTTTTTTTTTATCTTTAAGCATATTCTATGGCATTTACGATGGAACACAATTTTATTCGTATGACCACAACTTCGTTTGACATAGTGGATTCATTTAATCCAATTTTTAATCTCTCTTTCATAGAATTGTGGTCCAATTTAATGAATTAAACGTTCAGTGTTTATTTTTAATTCTTCTGTTATTTGTGGTTTGTCAGCATTAACCAATGGTTTCATATAACTCCACAGAAAATAATCCAATGGAGTTAGATCACATGATCTTGGTGGCCAGTTGATGGATTCATTTCGTGAAATAATGGACTCTATACTTTTGCTTCAATAAATCTATTGTTTCTATAGATGTACAAAACGTACTACCGTCCTGTTGAAACCATACATCACGCAAATCATTTTTAGACAAATATTTTCTTTGCTACGCACATTTCCACGCCTTATTTGTGTTGTTGTATCACGTAGTGAATAAATTTTACGAAATCTATTGATAGATAGAAGACTCAAATTTGTCAATTCGTCGTCGTTTGCAGCAACTTGGGCTTTGTACGTACACTACGTACAAAATTTTAGGTAAAGATCTTGGTCTGCACCCTTACAAGATCCAGCGGGTTCAAGAATTGCAGCCACATGACCATTGATTGTGTCGAATGTTTAGGGAATGAGCTTACAATCAACTGCAAACTGATTCTCTGATCTACTGCAAAATATTGTTCAATGATGAGGCACATTTTTTTTTGGCTTAACGGGTGCGTTAATAAGCAAAATTACCGCATTTGGAGAAAAACCAATCCTAAAATAATTCACAAGAGTCCGTTACATCCAAAAAAGAAATGCAGTGTATTGTGCGGATTACACGCTGATGGCATCATCGGGCCTTATTTCTTTCGAAATGAAGACGGAGTGCGCATTACCGTTAATGATGTACGTTACAGAATAATGATCAATGATTATTTGTTTCCAAATTTACATGACATCGATCTGGAAGAGATATGGTTTGAACAGGATAGTGCCACATGCCATACTTCTACCGAAATAATCGAGTTATTGAAATAAAAATTCAGCGTTAAAGTTATCTCCAGAAATGGATCTGTAAATTGGCCTTCACGATTGTGTGATTTGACGCTCCTGGATTATTTCTTTGGCAATATGTGAAGTTTCTGGTTTATGCTAATAAATCAGTAACGATTGAGGCATCAAAAGCCAAGATAACTCGCGTTATTACGAACATAAAGCCCTAAATGCTTGAAAAAGTGACCCAAAATTATACTGACAGATTGCGATATATCAGAAGTAGCCGTGATGCATATATACACGAATAAATTTTCAAATATTATTTCCATAAAATTATCTTTCGAATAATATCAAATAAATGGTCATACAGTCAATTAATATTTATTTTATTTTAATTTAAAGTTCTATTGCGCTTAAGAAAACATCATATATATATATATAGTCATTATCATTGTCTTTATAAATCTCTTTTTATTCATTACTGGATAAAGACTTCTTGCAAAATTGTCTACTTTGACGGATCCAATGCTTATCCAAACTCATCTTTTTGCACCACCTATCCATAGATTTCTGTCTAGGTTTTTTTTACATCTCTAGTTTCTTAAATAACAATTTCTCGCGCATATTGGTGGTCTTCTCTTTATATTATATGACCGGCCCATTTTCATTTTTTCTATATCGACATATATATATATATATATATATATATATATATATATATATATATATATATATATATATATATATAGAATATCTCCCTTCCGCTTTTTTTTTTTTTTTTGTACATAGCTTGAAATTCAAAAGACCAGAAGGCGGAAGAGATATATCTAATAATATATATATATATATATATATATATATATATATATATATAGCGTATATACTTGAATTTGAATCCCTATATATCTAATACAAATAATATATATATATATATATATATAAAGGTGTTTTTTATTTTGGATAGAACTTTCGATAGGAATTCAATTTAAAGTTCCTTTTGCCCTATATGTCTGACCGAGGATCGACCATTATTTTTCGACATAATAGGTAATCATACCAGCCACTACAATAACCTGTCGAATATAGAATCAATGCTTCTATTGGATTTTCCAATAAGAATATCATAACTTTGACAAATTTACGAGCCATATTTGAATTTTTTAAGTTAATTTTGATATTTCAACTCAATATAGTTTGGTAAATTATCATACAACGTTTAACATTTCAACGACGTTTAGAAATAGTAAAAACTTGAATAGACTCATTAAAACAAATATTTAATGAGGCCATTATTTTACGAAATAGACCTATCAATTAACCACCAAGATCATGTGATTTAACTCCATTAAATTCTTTTCTCTGGGGTTATGTTAAATCATTAGTTTATGCTGATAAACCACAAACAACAGACGCATTAAAAATAAACATTGAACGTGCAATTCATGAAATTGGACCACAATTATGTGAAAGAGTGACTAAAATTGCACTAAAGGAATGTACTATGTCCAGGGAAATCGTGGTGATCATATGAGTGAAATTGTGTTCCATTATTAATGTCATAGAATATGCTTAAAAATAAAAATAAATAACTAATTAATTAAATAATTTTTGTTTTATTTCTATTTAAACTTCTGAAATGTTTGTTGAAAACCCCTTTACAACACGGTCTATTCGTTCCGTGTTGTATCGAAACGTTTCTAAGCGAAATTCAGAAATAATACAGACCATGGAAATACGTTTCATGTTATAATGAACTCGTGTTCTTAGAATCCATGTTGAGAAAAACGGAAATAATACAAATTCGTGGAATAATTTCTGTGTTATATTGAAATCGTGTTATAAGACGTAATGTCATACAAGAGCGAAGATATCGTTCTATAGCATAAATTTTCATTCATAAGAAAATTTGAAGACTTAAGACTTCATATAAAAAAAGTTAAATAAACAAAAATTCAACATTTTAGCGAAACTAAACCATAACCTATTTATTTGATGTCATATAGTATAGACAGGGGAATTTCCTATTTATTTCAACCAAAATAGTGTGATAGAAAAATTCGCGCTATATGAAGATTGTCAAAGTTTATTAAGTCGTGCTTTATGGAAACCGTATTATCAGAATAATATTTTATATGAGAGCTGTTGCAATTTTTTCACTGTGTTATATGGGAACCGTATTTTTAAAATGCCGTGTTATAAGAGGATTGATTGTATATAAATATATACGAGAGTCGTTTGATAAGTGTGGTAACAAAATTAGAAAAATTTAATTAAATTAAACAATAAATAAATTTATCATTCTTATCTAACGACCTTCGTATAAATAAATATATATATATATATATATATATATGTAATGATTTAATAGTTACTTATTATATTATTTAATAAAGGATTATAATAATATAAAATTAAACAAACAGTACTTTTAAAAAATATGTTAAATTTTAAATGTCTGGTTTGACAAACTATGGCGAAAATATACATTTAAAAAAATCATTTTGTATAATATATATATATATATATATATATATATATATATACACGCTTTTAAAACTTGATATTGAATTTGTTCTTTCTTAACTGGAAACTTGAACAAAATAGTCTGCGTTGCAAGATTCAATCCCACGACTTTTCTAAAAACGAGTGGGTGTGCAATCGATAGTATGACGACGTTGATATTTATATCATCGCTAGACAACAATAATTTTTATCAAATTCCTGATAAACGTTATTTTTAACGTTGCATTCACCAATACAATATCTAACGAATATGTTTATTTTAGGTATTGTTAAACGTATATGATAAATGTGTTTACATTTATACTTTTATTTTTATTGGAAATGAGAACCCCTACACGCATTCATAAACCCACATTTGCACACACATATATACATGCATAAATAAATACATACATACATATATATATATATATATATATATATATATATATATATATAAAAATTTGTTATATGTATGTATAAACGATTTCCATTCAAATATAAGATTAAAACATTTTATTTATTGGAAATAACGAAATATTAATTATATTTTTTAATAAAATCCCCTTCAACTATAATACACTTGTCCCATCGTTCCAGAGGTTCTTCAATTAAAAAAAAATCTCTAAATTCATAATTTATATCATATATGGGGATATTGTTAGTTTTTAAATTTCATTTAATGATCCATATAAATATTTATTGAAATAAATAATAATATTTTATTTCAATGACATATAATATTTTTTCAATAAATATTAATTAATGTCTTCATATATTTTATGATAACAGAAGTTTTCAATATTCTAGTGTAACATTTAATCTTTATATTTCTCAGTTTTCTTCTGATAAATTAATCTATTTATACATATTTACATCTTTCTTGTGATAGATACTCTTTACAAATTTAAACTAAAAATTAAATTCAAATTACTGATTAAATAACTTATATAATATGATAAGATTAACAATAATGCACTACTATTTGTTACTTTTTGCCCAGAAAAATTAATTGAAACTATAGAATATAATAACATATCAAACAATATTTTTATACTTAATTTAAATATGTTTTTACTAGTCAATTAATTATGTTGATACCAAGTAAATAACCTCTTTGTACAGGTTCATCTAAATGTTTTTTATTAAAAAGGAACATGTGTATAGTGGTGTATAAGGAAACATGTGTATATGTGAGTTTCTTTTCAATAAAACACAAATCTAGGCGACATATTTCGATAACCCTATATTAAGTTTTGTTTATATTTAAATATTTGTTTGTCATATTTATATTTTAGTTTGCAAGTGTTTTAATTTTTTCCTAGAAAATAAGAATTTCTTCCAATTAATTTTGTTCAAATGATTCATTTTCTACAAATTTGTAATATCCTCAATATTAACCTAATTCTCTCTCTCTCTCTCTCTCTCTCTCTCTCTCTCTATATATATATATATATATATATATATATATATATATATATCAAAATTCCAGGTGGATTTCTTTTGTAAAAACAGAGTTTTCAATACAACTTTTAATTGCATTGTCATATTTACTACTGTCGTCTTATAACTTAAGTACAATCAGTTTTAACACATAACAATCTCTTTTGCCCACTTTCATTATATATTATACCTTTATAAATAGGTATTTTTAAACGTGATAGAACTTTAAATTAAATCCCTATTGAAAGTTCTATCTAACCTAAAAAAAACACTTCTTATAACAAATACTGTTATAATTGATTTGTGTTTAATATCATAATTTATAATACTCTTTTACTAGATATATAACGTGTCCAAATGTGAGGTTAGGAAGTAATTTATCAATAAAATACAGTTTTTGAAAGAAAAATTCATGTTTATTGGTATCAGTGTGAAGTATAAACATGGAAATTATGAATGAAATACAAGGTCAGTCAAATGGCTTCCTCTACCATGTCGGAAGACGTCCACTCTTTTGTCGAACTTTTTAAGCAAGCTTTGCAATCAATGAGGCTGTACTTTAGCATAACTGCACGAATTTCACTCAATCGTTCTTGAGTCGTTGCTGGTTTATTGGCATAAACCTTATTTTTCAAATAACTCCATTTGAAGAAGTCAAACGGTGTTAATTCACAAGACCTAGGTGGCCAATTAACATCACTATTGCGAGAAACTAAACGTCCATTGAATTTAGTTGCGAGTAAATCGATTTCCGCACAAGTTGTATGCCGTGTGGTACCATCCTGTTGAAAACACATGTCACTGATATCAATATCTTCAAGTTCTAGCCACAAAAAATCTGTTATCATGCTTTAGTAACGCACCGAATTAATTGTAACACGAACACCTTGTTCATTTTCAAAGAAGAATAGACCAATTATGCCTCCAGCACATAAATCACATCAAACAGTGACTTTTTGAGGATATAATTATTCAACAATGGGTTTTGGATTCTCACTTCCCCATATGTGACAATTTTGTTTGTTTATATAACCATTTAATTAAAAATACGATTCATCACTAAAGATTATTTTGTTAAAAAAATCAGCATTTTAATGGTACCAATTAACTAACATACGACGCAAAAATTTACCAACACTAAAATTTTCCAAGTTTCTCATAAACAAATGTTAAATAATGATAGTTCAGTATTTGAGATTTCATCGAATAATATCCAACTTACTTTCCAACCTCAAATTTTGACACCTTTTACCTAATGATGTGATAATTTTAACCATATGTATTTTTGATAAATTTACTAATAAACTATCATCTTTTAAAACTGCTGAATTTACCTATGTCACAGCACTTACACCTAAACTATTAGTTAATATATCATTTTTTTCAATCGCTGCAGATCATTTTGATGGACATAAATTTTTCAAATGAAAACAAAGTTCGAAAAGTTCATCAAAAATTTGTCAAGTCAAAACCATCGGAATTCTAATTAAAATGTATAAAAGAGCTACCTAGCAAATGGCAATAAGTCATTATACACAACAACAAATATATAATTGATTAAAATACAATTGTTATTTTTTTATTAAAAATTAAATTGCCATATAAAAGCGGAAATTATATATTATTCAACCCAATATATATATATATATATATATATATATATATATATATATATATATATATATATATATATATATATATATATAGCTGGGTCTGTTTTTGTACGGATAATTTTAATGCGATTTTGAAGTTATGCGATTCATATTTCTTCTTAATATCTATTTATGCTAATTTTTTTAATGCGATTTTGAAGTTTTGCGGTTCATATTTCTTCTTAGTATCTTTTTATACGAATTTTTTTAAAAAAATCCCTTAAGTGGTTATTTAATTCAACGAAAAGATCTTCAGTTTTATGAACAAATGAAGGAATCAGAGCCATTTACCTCCGCTTCTCAAACTGATAAGGAATTTTCGGCTAGCAAAGGATGGTTAACCGGGTTTTTAAAAAGGAATGCACTGCATAACGTGAAGATTACGGGCGCGATTGCATCGGCAGATGAAGAAGCTGCCAATTTTTTTTAAACAATATTACGTTAAACGCACTTTTCAATTTATATTGGATAAACTAGAAAATGAGTCAGTAACAGTAACTGACGCTTGGAAAAACTTTTCTATCCTTGACTGTATAAATCATGTTGCATTTTCTTTTGTTAAAATAAAACCACACACTTTTAATGCTTGTTGGAAAAATGCTTGGCCTACATGTCTTGAAACCAGTGCAGTTATTCAAACATCGGCATTATCAGATGAAATCATTACTTTGGCACATGATATTAGTGGAGAGGGTTTTGATTCCTTTAGCCAGAATGATATCGACTTATTGCTTGAGGATAATCCCTTAAGTGACAATGATATTATTGCAATAAGTTTAGATACCGTAGAAGATTTAGAAAAAGATAATGAAACAGAAGTAGAACCTGTTCCCTTCACTGCAAAAATTATTCGAGAAAGTCTTCAACTTTGTAGTCAATTGGAAAATCATTTTCTTGTTAATGATACGAATTCTGAACCAGCTTTTAAATTCCAACGAGAGCTAAATAATTGTATGTCTGAATATCGCGAGCTTCATAAACAATTAGTAAAATCATCGTCTCAAAGATTAATCACCGATTCATACATTGTCGTCAAAAACCCATTACACAGAACAAGACAAAAATCGGTGCTAATTCTGTTATTTGTGTTTCTTCTAGTGACGAATCTGATTTCACACCAGTTCACAAACGAACTTACATATTTTTAAATAGTATATTTTCAAATATGTTTGAAAAAATGTAAAATAAATTGCTCATATCTACATATTGTTTGGAATGAAATTAAATAGTTAATAAAAAAATAAAGTAAAAAAGCTTTGTTTTGTATCAATTTTTTTTAGATATTTGAAATTTTTTTTAGCCATTCTTAATTTCCTAATTTTTTTTATGCGAATTTTAGAGTAATTTCACTTTGTTGCTTTGGTTTTATGCGGTTTTTGAAAATTATGAAACGTATCCCTAATTTTTCAATGTAAGTTAAGTCTTCTTTTGTATGATTTTTTTTTAATGAGGTTTTCTGCGAAACGTATCTACCGCATAAAAATAGACCCAGGTGTATACATATATATATATATATATATATATATATATATATATATATATATATATATATATGTGTGTGTGTGTGTGTGTAATCTTCACTTTTATTATTATATTATTTTTATATGTAGATTGTAATAAAACCTCTTTTTATGAGTAATTTAATAAAATAGTTTTTTTTTTTAATTACAGACAACCTTTAATAGTAGACAACTTTTAACAGTTACTTTTCTTTACAATTAATTTTATCTATATCGATTATGTTCATTTGGATCCTTAAATCAAATTAATATATTATATCTTAAAAGTTTTTCGTACCAAAAATATTTAAGGTATTGCGGATTAAATAAATATTTTAAGGAAAAAAATAAAATAATAAATTTCTTTATAATTTCAGTACATATTTCCTTCTTTTTAGCCATTAAATGATAGTTGATGCATTTTATTTTTTATACATACATACATACGAGGCCGTTTGATAAGTTCGTGTAATTTCCGAAAGATGGCACCACTGGTGCATATTGAGGTTATTTTTAATTAGTAGCACCTCTTGGAAGAACACACATCAAGTTTCAGCCATATCGGTCTATTCCTTTGTGTTTGACAATCGTTGGAATCAAGGAAATCGAGTGATTGTCAAATAATGGACGAAAAAGAATTTCGCGTGTTGATTAAACACTACTTCATTAAAGGCAAAACGCCTAAGGAGACTAAATAGAAGCTTGATAAACATTATGGTGACTCTGCACCTTCGATTAGTGCGGTTTATAAGTGGTTTCAAAATTTTCAGAGTGGCCATATGAGCACAAAAGACGCTGAACGTTCTGGACGCCCTGTTGAGGTCACCACTCCAGAAATCATTGATAAAATCCATGATATGGTGATGGATGACTGAAGAGTAAAAGTGCGTGAGATTACTAGTGCTGTAGACATCTCGTGTGAACGGGTACATAATATTTTTCACCAACATTTGGACATGAAAAAGCTATCCGCTAGGTGGGTGCCGCGATCGACCAAAAACGAGGTCGTGTGAAGTGTTGCAAGAACGGTTTGCAGCTGTTTCAGCGAAATCCGCAGGACTTTAAGCGTCGTTTCATCACTGTAGATGAAACATGGATACATCACTACACTCCTGAGACCAAAGAGCAGTCTAAACAATGGGTTATCAAGGGGGAATCTGCTCCGAAAAAGGCGAAGACAATTCCTTCGGCCGAGAAGGTTATGGCGACTGTCTTTTGGGATTCGCAAGGAATAATCTTTATCGACTATTTGGAAAAGGGTAAAACCATTACAGGTGCATATTATTCATTGTTATTGGATCGTTTGAAAACCGAGTTGCAAGAAAAACGTCCCCGATTAGCCCACAAAAAAGTCCTCTTTCATCACGACAACGCACCAGCTCACACCTCAGCAGTTGTGGCCGCAAAACTAATGGAAATAGGGTTCCAAATCGTTTCACATCCACCCTATTCTCCAGACTTGGCTCCATCGGACTATTATTTGTTCCCTAATATGAATAAATGGCTCGCGGGAAAAAGATTTTATTCGAACGAGGAGGTGATTGCAGGAACGAATGACTATTTTACAGACTTGGATAAATCCTATTATTAGGAAGGGATCAACAAACTAGAGCAGCGTTGGATGAAGTGTATAAGCCTAAAAGGAGACTATGTTGAAAAATAAAAACGATTTATTCAAAAAAATGAAGCAGTTTTTATTTTTACACGGACTTATCAAACAATCCTCGTATATATATATATATATATATATATATATATTGTGTATATATATATATATATATATATATAATTGTTTGTTTGGATGTGTAAATACAATACAATATAAATATATTATGCATATGAATATATGTATGTATATTATAATCGTCTCAAGAACTTTCATCCAGTGAAATGACGCACAATGGTGTAGCGTCGGTACGCAGCCACCGCGATCACTGCGCCGCCGGGGGGCGCTGGGCCGCGCGCATATAGCCTCCACGCACAGGTCATATATCATCACCACCACTTCCATCGCCCCTTTTCATCCCACACGTGCCGATCGCACACAAACATTTGCGTGATACTTCCATCCTACTCATCATCACTGATATTTAACTATTCCGATAGAGAAGTGCACTGCACATTAGATAACCTCTTATGGTCAACGATTTATATAGGTGGTGGTCCTCGATATACGTATAATTTTTACTTACAATTATGTTAAGGTCATTACTCTAGTCAAAAGTTAACCGATTCATTGAAATTTATTACCATAAGCATACATTAAAATAATTTCTTTTTTTAGAAAAAATATTTTTTAATCGTTTCATAAATACTCTAATTGATTATATATAATTATATATATATATATATATATATATATATATATATATATATATATATATATATATATAGGGTAATCTAAATATAGCGCTTAGTTGTCAACACTCTATTATGTTTTAATGTCATGTCTTTTCAAATGACATAATAAGCCTTTTTATTTTAATAGAAAGTTACAATTTTAACCATAGATAGGTATACATTGCAGCAGCGCATTTACATTATTCAAATTTATTATAAAAATGGATGTTCTTTGAAAAATACCCATTGCAAAATTAGTGATTTTTTGGTGTAAATAATCTACCAAATCAATCATTAATTCTTAGATTAGTGAAAAAACTCGAAGAAACTAGTTGTATTATTATTAAATCAAAAATTGAAAGACCAAAAACAACATGCACAAATGAAAACCTTGCTGCTGTAAGTGAAAGTGTTAAAAATAAATCAACAATATCAATTTCACGTCGTTCGCAAGAATTAGGCATATTTTATCTTTTTATAGATGATTTTGCCTAAAAATTTGGATTGACACGTGTACAAAATTCAATTAACTTAGGAATTGAAAAAAGAGATCATTTACAACATTGTAATTTTGCTAGTTTGATTATTGAACAACGAACAACGGATCCATTGTTTTCAAACAATTTTTTTTTCAGTGATGAAGCTCATTTCACAATGGATGAATTCGTTAATAAGCAAAATTGTCTTATCTGGGGTGATGAAAATCCTCATTTTATTCATGAAAAATCTCTACTCTTAAAAAAGTCACTGTTTGTTGTGTATTTTGAATAAATGAAATCATTGGACTATTTTTCTTTGAAGATAATGTTGAAATTCTCTTACTGCAAATGATGAGCGATTCCAATCAATGTTAACACTAAACCTACCGACAATTTTGTATACCTATTCCTACCGCGCGCGGTCAAATTGACCGGTAATTAAAAAAGTTATCGATTTTATTATTCATGCAGATAATTGTTGATTTGTTGCTAAATGTATATAAAATAAAGAATTTTCATGAAGTTTCGTCCAAATTTATTTTTATATAATTTCTAAAATTCTTTATAAAAAAACAAATAAAACTAAATTTTTATATAGAATGTTATGCATACATAATATACTTTATTCGGCTTCCTCACATTGTTTACAAATTATTTTAGTCTGAAATGTGCATTTGCCGTAAACATATTTTTCGCACTTCGAACAGATTTTTGTTGTTTTATAACCTTTACAAAATTTTATTTGACAAGTTTTTCGTACGAACAAATCGGAACTTGAAGACGGTGTTGGTAAAAGCTTTTTTTTCTTGAGATTTTTTATATGCATCGCCGAGTTCTGAAGCTAACTGGAACAAAAATTCCTGCCTCGAAATGTTTTCACCCGTTGTTTCTTTATACAAAATCCAGGTATTTATTCCAGCTAGGTCCAAAATATTGAAAAATACCTGAAGTGGCCACCTACAACTTTTCGACTTCACGCTGTATTTCCTTGCCATCTGGTCTACCACATCTACACCAAATTTTGTACTATTATAAAATCTAATAGTTTCCGGTATTCCAAATTTGTCTGGTTTGTTTGGCATATATTGTGTAAATCTACACCTAATCTTCGACGGAAACAACTGCTCATCAACAGCAATATATGCACCAGGTTTATAACAATTTTGCGAATTTTCAATAAATCGATCCCATATTGTGGATATCATAGCAAATTTGTTGGTTTGTAAACGCTGACTTCTTTCGCTCTTCTTATCAAATCGTATAAACTTCATAATTTCAGTAAAGTCGTTTCGGCTTATTGTTTTCGAAAAAAAATCTGGTCCCCAATTTTTATTCCACAAATATGAGATATCCAAATTTTTTGCCTCATATGCGCCACGAGCATATAGCAAAGAAATAAATGCGTCTAGTTTTGTTGCATTTAGCTCCCACTTAGTCCCCAACACCCTAAATGCTTCTTCTTCTTCTGTACATTTTATAATATGATGCATTATACGCTGATCAACGATAAGAGTAAATGCCGTCTTCATTTGTCCTTTCATTATATGTCGTTTAGCATATCCTGTTGGCCCTGACATATCCCTAAAAATATTATGCACTGGTAACCTGCCAGGTTTGGGACTTCCGTTTATTTCTTCCCAGACTGTTCCATCAGCAGCTGTTTCGATGCGTTGATCCTCTAAATCTGTCTCACTTTCGGATGTCAATAAAACTCTCTTTATTTTCTGTCCTGGACGCTTATTTATAATATTCTCCTCTTCACTATCGCTTTCTGATTCCAATTCACTTGTTGTAAATAGCTCTTTCTCTGTTTCCATGTTTTTTTCAATTCGAGAAGTTTCTTGTTCATCATATTCTGAAAACTCTTCTTCTATTTCCGTTATATTTCTTAGGTAATTTGTAATTTTCAAATGCTTTGCCATTTTTAAGGTAAATATCTACAACAGATTATTACACTATGTAAGGAATAAAAAATTTACATCCAAGTATTGATACTTTACCTTATCTCCTTCAAATAAACAATTGTAAAAAAAAATTGCATAAGAAACTCTTTAGAAGTGCACTACTTGAGACTGTAATCAATACTATTGTTGTCTACTCTTTTCAATTGAAACCGACGCTGAGATAACCGTAAAACATTTTACTCTGAGACAACTGTATAATATTTTTTCCCACCGGTCATATTGACCGACCGCGGTAGCTAGGCCACAAGACAAAATTTTCTTGGAAAATAGAAAAAATAACTAGAAGTAAAGAATGAAGAAAATATTATATGCATATTCTAAGAATTGTCATACAGTTTGATAACGGTATTATAACGTTTAAAAATGTGTAAGTTTTACAAAAGTTTGAAAACGGTCAATTTGACCGGTACTGTAGGTTTAGTGTTAAGTGACTTTTATATCCAAAATTGAATGATATTGATGTGTCTGATGTCTACGAGTTTTTCCAACAAGACGGTGGTATATATCACACAACTCGAGGAAACATTCAGTATTTGCATTCGAAATTCCTCCAATGTGTAATTTTACAAAATGCAGATTTCAATTGACCTCAAAAACAATGATTCCTACTCTAATTTCTACTATACACCTTCAGAATAAAACATTATTATTATGCTTCATGGGTAATTAAAGTCGACTAACACAAATCGTTGTAGTCTATGGGATACCGGATTAGTGAATTTGTTGGATCACTGGAGGTTATATTAATACATACAGTTTGTCCAACAGTTAACCTAAAATTTTCAAAAATATTAGGTTGTCACAAAAATTATTTTCGTTTTATTAATAAGTAATAAATGACCAAAGTTTTATGTTATATTACTGATTTATATACGATTCATTTTACTCTATTACATTCCTCCATATCTCCGAAAGCCGTATAATGCCATCTTTCCAAAACTATTATAGTTTGCTAGCAAAATATCGTTCCAAGTGCATTTTTATGTCATTTATTGAACTAAACCTTTTACTACAAAAAGTTTTTTTAATGAAAGAAATAGATAATAATCACATTATGAAATATCCGGAGAGTGCGGAGGATGAGGTTTAATATCCCAGTCAAATGTTAACAATTTGTTTCTAACTGTTGAAGACACGTGGGGCCTGACGTTATTGTGCTGGAAAATGACGCTCCGACTGTTCGTTAATTCTGCCCGTTTTGTGCTGATTGCTTCCTTTAATTTGCCCAGTTGAGAACAGTGTTTAGTTGCAATAATGGTTTCACCTTGTGAAATAAATTTCCAATCCCAACAAATAGACATCAAAACTTTTTTCGGGTGAAGACCGGGCCTTGTTATCATTAAAGGCTTCTTATCGCTGGACCAAGGGCGTTTACGATTAACATTTCCATAGAAGATCCAAGTCTCATTCTTTGTAACTAATCCTTTCAAAAAAGGTTCTTTCTCGTTTCGCTAAAAAAGCAAATAACTCGTGGAAACACGGTTAAAAAGGTTGGTCTCTGTCAACTAATGCCGAACCCATACTTCAAAGCGATTGACGTAGTCAATCTTTATGAGATGATTGTGTACCGTTGTTCGAGGAATATTTAAAGCATCTGCCAATTCACAAACAGTATATCGCAGATTTTTATCAATCAAGGCTTTAATGAAATCCGTATATGTACGAGGGTGGTCCCAGAAGTACCCGACCCAACAAAGAAAACACAAAAATTTTGGAAAAAAATATATTTATTTTTCAACATAATCTCCTTTCAGCTCTATACACTTTTCCCAGCGATGTTCAATAAGTTCGATACCCTTTTTATAATAAGAACTGTCTTGCTCCTCAAAATAACCATTAACTGCCGACATCACTTCTTCATCGTTGGGAAATCTTTGACCACTGAGCCATTTTTTCAAGTTTGGGAACAGAAAATAATCCAAGGGGGCTAAATCTGGCGAATAGGGTACATAAGGTAGCAATTCAAACTTTAATTCATTAATTTTGGCCATTGCAATAACGGATTTGTGAGCTAATGCATTGTCTTGATGAAACAACACTTTCTTCTTAGCCAAATGCGGCCGCTTTTGCTTGATTTCTTCGCTCAAACGTTGCAATAAATTCGCATAATACTCGCCGTTGATAGTTTTTTTCTTTTTCAAGATAGTCAATGAAAATTATCCCACGCGCATCCCAAAAAACCGACGCCATGACCTTGCCTGCAGATGAAACGGTCTTCGCCTTCTTTGGAACCGGTTCTCCCTTTCAATCCATTGTTTTGATTGTTCTTTTGTCTCGGGTGTGAAGTGATGGTCCCATGTTTCATCTATGGTTATAAAACATTCACAAAAATTCTGCTTTGTTGCTGTAAAACTTCGCTAAACACTCAATTGAAACATCTTCACGACACTGTTTTTGCTCGAGTGTGACCAAACGCGGCACCCATCTTGCACACAGTTTTCTTATGTCCAAATTTTCAGATAATATGAAAATTTGGACCATTTCTGGAATCGTCACCTCATTTGGTCGACCACTGCGATGCTCGTCTTGGCAGCTCGTACGGCCTTGTTTAAACTCTGCTACCCAATATTTCACTGTTGTAAACGAAGGAGCAGACTCACCCAGAGTAGAATCCAGTTCAGCTTTTATATTGGTTGGGCTGAGGCCTTTCAAATAAAAATATTGTATCACAAATGATGACCAATTTTCTCCATTTTCACAAATTCACTGAAAACGTTCACTATTGATGGCTGCCAAACAAATACTAAACAACGTGGCGCTCTCAAACTTGAAACATATGCTTTATAGATTGTGGTACTTTCTAATACATTGATATTTTTCAAACAACTACCGCCATCTCTATTACCCTCATAGTAGATAGGTGGTCGCTGCAGTCTTCATCTTCCAGATTGCAATTACCCACTCGGAATCTCCTAAACCAATTGCAACCTGTCTGAACATTTGTAGTACTACTTCCATAAATGGTGCAAATCTCGTTTGCATTATCGTTAACACTAATTGCCTTTTTAAAACAATGCAACATTAAATGTCGCACATTCTTCCTTTGATTTTCCTTACTTAAAGGCGTATGAAAGCGCGTGTATAACTCTTCAATGCGAACGAAATATGTTCTACGATAGTTAGACGACTACTGAAATAGATGACATCAACATCCAAAAGATAATATTGCATGTTTATATAATTGCTGACAGGTAAAGCAGCTGCATACCGGTCGCAAAAGAAACTTTGAGACAACTTATAAAAATCGCATATAATGAACTTAGACAATGACTTAGTGACCTCAAGTTTGTTTAGATTTTTGCACTGCCAAAAATAATATTTTAAAAAATTCAGTTATAAAACGTATGTATGACAATAGTATATAGGTAAAGATATATAAAATCAAAATACATTATTCCACCATAAAAATAAGAAATATAAAAACATATCACATTCATATTTTCAATCCATCTCAAAAAAAAAAACTAACAAACTGTTAAAATTTCAAAAATTTTTCACCGAAAATAAATATTCAATGACAATATGTCAATTTATTTTTTTTTTTAAAAAGATATATGAATCCAATGCATAAACCATATTGTAAAAAATATATAAATAACATCTTTCCACTTAAAAGTGATAGAATTTTTATATACGTAAAAATAAACACCTGCGGATACGCATTCCATATACATAATAAAATCAAATAAAAGATATACTATTCATTGAAGATATATTTGATAAAGATAGGATAATACATTAATACATTAGAAATATCTCTCGCAGAAAGTACGAAGGTCATTTGATAAGTATGGTAAACAAGTAAGAGAAACTAAATTGAAAAATTAAATTAAATTAAACAATAAATAAATTTACCATATTTATCAAACTACCCTCGTATGTCCGAATTAACAGTGAAAAAGGATTACCGGTGTTCGGATTAGCGATGATCAACTGTATAGGTATTTTCTTCTGGAAAATAATGCCTCTCTATCTCAAACTTTGTTTCGTCCAAGAAATTTTCATAAATTTTATAGGGTTTTGCATAAGAATGTCAGAAATTTGACAGGTAGTGGCAGTCATGTTTGATTTTTTTCAAGTTTATTTTGATATTTCAACTCAATATATTGTAGTTTGGCAAATAATCATGAATTTTTAATACTTCCACAACGCTTAGAAATTATAAAAAATAATAGACTTATTGAAACAAAAGTTTAATGAGTCCATTAATTAACGAAATGAACTTATCAATTCACCACCAAGATCATGTGATTTAACTCCATTGAATTATTTTCTGCGCGGCTATGTGAAATCATTAGTTATTGCTGATAAACCACAAGCAACAGAAGCATTAAAAATTAACATTGAACGTGTAATTCATGAAATTTGACCACAATTATATGAAAGAGTGATTAAAATTGGATTAAACAATTATACTATGTCAAGCAAAGTCGTGGTGATCATATGAGTGAAATAATATTCTATCGTTAGTGCCATAGAACAGGTGTCGGCAACCTATGACCCGCGGGTCACCGAGTGACCTATTTGATAATTTCAAGTGACCCACTTTAGTTCCAAAAATAAAGTACTACTTCAAAATTTTTACTTCAAAATTGATATTATTTGAAACTGACATAAAAACTAAAAAATTTCATTTCTTTCCCTTGTTAAAAAGGAAACATGAAAAAGGAAATATCGATGAAAGCAATCTAAATATGCTCGAAAGTTGGATTTTCGTCATTAAAAATGAATATGAAAGTAGGTTTCAAAGTTTTAAGAAGCATGGAGAAATGTTTACACTTATAATAAAGCCCGAGGAAATAGAAGAAAATGTTTTAAATTTGCAGTATTTTCAATATCTAAAAATTGACAATTTTAGTTTAGAAATGATTGATTTTAAAAGTTCAACGTTACGGACGGATAAATTCAAGAAATTGCGAAAAGATTTGGAAAAAAACAGAAGATAATCATCTTCTCATGATATCATAATGTTGGGCATTACTTCCTACGAAGTTTTCATCTTTGAAAAAAATTGGCTTTGCCATTCTGTCCACATTCGGTTCAACTTATAAATGTGAGCAAATATATTCACAGATGAAATTTATATTAAGCAAGAACAGGAACAGGTTAACTACCGAAAATTCAGATGCTTGTATTCATCTTAAAACGACTAACTCTAAACCAGACTTGACTAAATTGACGTCACAAGTTCAACATCAGGGGAGCCATTGATATCGAAGAGAACGTTTATAAATAAAGTTCATTCAACTATGTTTGTAATTATTTTCTTAATAAAATATATCTTATTATTTACTAAAAGACTGTTTTAATACGAAAATATCTGACCCAAACGACTCTTTAATACTCACATTTTGGTTGATTTTGACCCGCGGTCAAAAAAGGTTGCCGACCCCTGTCATAGAATGTACTTAAAAATAAATTAAAAAAAAAAATTAAATACTTTTTGTTTTATTTCTACTTAAACATCTGAAACGCTTATTGAAAAACTCTATATTTACCTTTATCAATAAGCAAAACATTTTTCTGTAACTCTGGTAACTTCCTATTTAACTGATTAATCAAAATTTTTCTAACCTTTTTTGCCCTTTTTACCTGTTAACCAAAAGTTTTTGTTTTGCTATGAATGCCACACAACCGTTTTTATAACATAACGCACACGCGCACACACACACACACAAACACATATACATCTACATACACACATATATATACACACACACACACACACACACACATACATACATACATATATATATATATATATATATATATATATACAATAAAAGAGAGAGAGAAGGAGAGAGATAAAAAAAGGAAGAAAAAACAAAGAAAGAGAAAAATAACCAAGTAATTTTATTTAAATCAGAGAAAGAATGCCAAATTTAAATATATAATATAATATTAACATTTCTATAGAAAATCTCCAATCATAGTTTTCCACTTCTAATGTTCGTGAAACCAAAATATCTTTAAGTTAACTAAAAAAAAACTTTTAGCCGGAATCAATATCTATTGTTCTCGGTTTTTCTTATCGTTTATTGCGTCATCAACGTAATATAAAATGATACGTAAGAAGTTCAGTGCAAAAGTATTTTATTAAAGTTTATCGCTTATAGAAGTAATTGATAGCTTTATGTTATAAAAGAAATTATTTAATAAAATATAAATAACTATTCATTTCTTATTTATTTAATCGCGTGAGATTTATTTCGTTTTTTTTTTTAGTTAATATTCTACTGTAGAAAATTTTATTGCATTGTTTGTTGATAGTTTGATTATTCAAATTTACATTGATTTCAAAATATTAGTTCAGTTTATATGTATCTAGAAAAAAAATTATCTACTGATATTTAAAAGATATTATTAAATATATGTTATTAAAATAATACTATTGTAGAAATTTATAATAAAATATTTTATCATTTATATCATTAGGTCAAATTATTTTAAAATAAATAAAAATTCCTAAACTGTTATATATATATATATATATATATATATATATATATATATAAAATTTATATATATATATATATAAATATATATATATATATATATATATATATATAAATATATATATATATATATATATATATATATATATATATATAAATATATATATATATATATATATATATATATATATATATATATATATATATATATATATATATATATATATATATATATATATATATATATATATATATATATATATATATATATATATATATATATATATATATATATATATAAATATATATAAATATATATATATATATATATATATATAAATATATATATATATATATAAATATATATATATATATATATATAAATATATATAAATATATATATATATATATATATATATATATATATATAAATATATATATATATATATATATATATATATATATATATATATAAAATATCAGTGGTTTCCAAACTTACTATGCCCATGGACCTCTTTTTATAGGAAAAACCTGACCATGAACCCCCAAGTGAAATAACTCTACATAATTGCATAATAAAAAAATTACAAATTTAACTTTAATGTTTTGAATGGTAAATGGTGCCGTAAAAATAAAATATAAATAAAACATTTTGATATTTAAAGTAGAATTTATTGAAATTATAACTTTTGTTTTAAAATACAAAAACACATTATTATTTTTTTTAATGAGATTGGTGAACCTGATTGAATGATATGAGATTATTTATGTTCTGCTCTATGTTCGTGAGTAACATTCATAAGTCTCCACGAGCACCAATTTCCAGTTGATTTATTTTTTTCATGATGAGTCTCATAACTGCATTAAATCTACGTTTTACTAAATAGGAAGACGGGAAAGCAATCAACAGCTTCTGTACAGTGACCAATGCAGGATATAAAATTGGTATCTGTTTTTGTAACTAAAACTTTTGGTATCCTTGTTCAAACATTGGTTTCAGCTCCTCATTTGTGGATAGTTCAATAAATTGCTCCTGTATTAATATAGATTTATCTGAGTTTGTGGGTCTACTTGCAAAAGGGTCCAACGCCCAATCAGGGATAACAAAGTGAAGAATGTCTTCAAATCTTTGACTGAGGTCAAAATGAAGAGCCGTTAAATGTTGACAATAAGCAAGCAAATCTTCATCTCGTTTGTGCAATTTTGAAAGATTTGTAAACTGAGAGCATTCTCCTCTCCCCAAGCATTGTTTGTATAGAAAAAGTTTTGCAGCAAAAGCAGATATTATACTTTTGATTAAATTTAATTGATCACCTTGTAGCTTTAAATTGGTTTTGTTAAATTTGGCAAATAAGTCAGTCATATAAGCTATGTCATTTTTTGAATTAATTAAATTGAGCCGTAAATCATTGTCTTCACTTTCCAGGAATTCCAACACTGAATCAAAGAGTGCATAAAATCGATCCAAACATGCACTTTTAGATAACCAACGAACTTCCGTGTTAAGTAGTAAACGATTATAATCGTTATCATTTTCCAAACAAAGTATAATGAAAATGGATCACAATTATGTTACTTTATATTAAACCTTTCGCGGACCCCCCAAAGTTGTCCACGCACCCCCAAATTAATTTTAAATTGCCACATATCCCCTCAACGGTCACAAAGACCCCTGGGGGTCCGGGGGAACCACTTTGGGAACCTATGATACATATAAATGAATAAGAAATTCTTGTGGAAATTTGAATCTTATTTTCAAAACACAAAAGTATACAATTAGAATTTTAATATTCTTTGAAATTTTCATTTTTTTGATAAAATAATATTAATAATTGAGCCATTCAGAAGCCAATGTGATTAAGTCCATTTTTTGACATTTTCATATTTTTGTAAATTTTAATGAAACAAATAATGTTCTTTTTATTTATTAAATGATTTACTCGTTGCTTCGTTTTTTCTATGTCAAAAAGCCATTTTTATTGCTTCTGAATATGTTATATAATAATGTCAGAAGCTATTATGATTAAGCCCATCTTTTATCAACATTTTGGTAGGAAATGCACCAGCAATCCTGGAAAATGGCATCGAAATAACGAAAAACTAAAAAGAATTCAAGGTAAACAATATTAAAATAGAAATAATAAAATAATTCCTGCAAAAAAGTTTGATAATAAACCTTGCCACTGTTTACGGCAATGTAACCGTAATATAACATTTTCTCAAAGAAAAAAGGCTATGAAAAGTTTCTATAATCTTTAAAGATCATCATAAACAGAATATATTTTAAGGGGTTTGATTAAAGCTTGCGCTATCAAAAAACAAAGACCTAGAAATAACACCAAAGGACCAAAATCTCAGTCTTTTGAATATTTTATTACACTTAACCGACAAGACGTTCGTGTGTGTAAAAAATATTTCAAAGAAACATATCAAATAAGCGACGGGCGACTATATAATTATAAATAATAAACATATTTATCAATATTTTCTTTGTATTATTTTACTAATAAAGTTCACAATAACCAATGCTATCGTACTATTTTTATATAAAATTTTTATATTTTTCAGTTGCCAAAAGGTGTAAGTCCGAAAATTTTTAAAACATTGCCATTGTCCCAATAAATATTTACATTTTTGTTTGTATATCGTTTTATAACTTGTTCTGTTGTAAAGCCTATATCTTGAAAAAAGACTTTCTATATATTTTTGATCAAATTAACCAATTGCGCTGGCAATTAATTAACATGCACGTGTGGCAAATCCGTCCAAAGCAATCGCAGCGAGTTGGTATTTGAAATCATTTTGTTATAAAGTTTTAGACACACACACACACACATTAACATTATAGTAAAACTCTTAAATTGATTAACAAATTTATTAATAATTTTTGAAAAGGTGTATTTCTTGGGTTTTGATACGTTTGTTATTTTACGGTATAGAATAGAGGTATTAAAAAATTCCATATCGATTACATAAAAGAATATTTTTCTGTAACTTTTTGCAAATTTTCTCATTAAAGGAAAAGATGATAAATAGCTATCTTGCAAGTCTACTCCACCCATACCATCATTGTAATCTAAAACTATATTAGGTTTTGTAATGTTTCCATTTCGGTCTGTATAATTTCTACATTTTTTCTTTTTTGTTACAATCATTTCTGCTTTGGAATGTTTTGAAGAAAGTAAATATATATCTTTTTTCTCCTTCCATTTTACAGCTAAGATACCATTGTAAGGTCTTAAAAGAACTTAAAATGTTTTTAATTTTGTCGCTGCGAGATTTTTTAGCATATTCTTTCTATTAGATCTGACTGTTCGGATAGTATTAATTTTTTGCAAATATAATTTCCGATACAGTTTTGGTGACGAATACCAGTTATCTAAAAAGAGAGTATGTACAAATCAACTAAAGGTCTACATAAATCCAATACATTTTCTGATGCGCTATTATCAGATAATAGTTCTTTGATAAAATATTTTTTTATAATAATAAAAAAAATATTGTGTTTTGTAGTTACTTGATTATTTAATGAAAATATGTCAAATTAATGAAGTTTTATAAAAAAGCGCTTGTATGCCTTCAAAACAGAAGTGTGACACTTGCTAACTGAACTCCAATGTTATTTTAACTTAGAAAAAATCACACGACGTGCTATGTACGTCTTATCGACATTTGGTACAGATAGCAGTTGACGTACATAGCACGTCATTCCAGGGCAACTGGTTAATAAACAAAAAATTTAAAAATTCATGTATTAAAAAACATTAATTTTCTCAATTTCTGTTAAATGGACTTAATCATATTGGCTTCTGAACGGCTCAATTATAAGTATTTTATTAATTTAAAAAAAATTATTTGCTGTTAATAAATTAAAAATATATCGATTAATTATTTATATGAAATATTTATATTTTACAATTGTTAAAAATCTATATAATTTTCTATCAGAAATTATTAATATTAGTTGAGAAGCTAAGAACTTAGTGAAATTATTTGTATTAAACCTAATAGTCTAGAAAATACAAAAGAAATATTTGCTATAAAGCTATAAAAAATGGCATTTACTAATTATTTATTGAATCTACATATATATTGAAAACTTTTATTAATTTTCCGAATCAATTGGCGTTCAATTCCTAGTACACAGTACATCATTTGAAATAATAAAAATATATTTGGGAAAATAATTTTCATGACTATAACCTTGCTGGCAAATAAATTGTTCAGAAATGCAAAATGGTTTTCATATTATCTCTCAAAATGGTTATACTGAAATCTTAATACATGCGGTCAAGACAATTGTTATATAAAAAAAATTAACTTCAAATACTTCTGTGCCAAATATGTCAAGGAAAAGGAAACTATATTCATGAAAAGTATCCAATGATTCATTGACAATGTTGTAATAGTGCCAAAGAAAAACAATTACTGTAAAAAATGTACATGGAATAAAATATAGCGAAGTATATATTTTAAATATATACATTTAAAGTTTAAATTATGAATTCGTATATGAATAAAGCGATTTGTCAAAAAATTTTTTACTTATCCAAACTATTTTCGATTTTAAATATATATGTTCAAATTATAATTATACCTAATTCTGTTAAGAGTATTCGATTTTTTTTAACAAAATAATAATCTAACAACGAAATACTCAGACATTTTATAACAATTTTCAGTAATAACTTTTATTTTTTTGCCAAAATATATTTACATAAACATATCATTTTTACGAGGGTCGTTTGATAAGTATGGTAAATTTTAAAATTGATGAAAAATTTAAAAATCTATTAAATTTTTAAATTTTATGGTAATTTTTTTTACCATACTTATCAAACAATTCTCGTATATAAAAAATTATAAAATCTGCATATCAAATTATATAATAAAATATCTATAATGTTATTATATACCCACAGAAATGCATAACAGTGATAAAGTGAGTAAATAGTGATTACTTTACAAAACACTTAGAAACTATTTTGAAATAAGTTGATTTTCCAGGTTTAAATTAATATATTTTTCTCTTTAACTTAAATGAATTTCAACCCCAATTCCACAATGGTTATAAAGTGTTCAATAATCATTTATTGTTCATAAATATATTGACTGATACGTATTTCGATGACATTTCGTCAGAGCAGAAAGGCTCTGATGATGATGGCGTCGCCATCGAAATGCACATCAGCCGACACATTTGTAAACAATAAGTGATTATTGAACACTTTATAACCATTGTGGTGTTGAAGTTGAAATTCATTTGTGTTAAAGTGAATCAGCCACAGTTCCAGAACAACAAATCTTTTTCTCTCTTCATTATATAAACAATCAAAAAATGGATCATTTTTGTTTCGATCAAAAAATGAAACATATCTAAATATTAAGTCTTTTAATTCTGTTCGGGAAAAATATGGAGCATTCATATATCTGAACAGCTTAATATACTTATTCTAAACAAGTAGTTATATACTGTTGATTTTTATATTCCTAATACATAAGAAAATTAAATAAGTGACATGTTTTTTTCTTTATTTTTACTCAAATTATGTTATCATTATCAATAGATATTTCGAAGCATGAGGAAGTTAACATTTTTAAAATGAAAGCTCATAAATAATTTTCTGCAAATTTTATCAACCACAACACCTTCATTAAACATTTCACATATGGTTTTCTCTACAGTTCCCATATTATTTCAATTCTTAAAAGAAATTTTTTTTTACTCATTTCAATTTGGTAACCGTTTCTAAAAATGCCACCATAAAAAATAAAAGTACAGTAATATCTTGTTTAGCACTTAGGATACATTCCTGACAAAAAAAGCGCTAAATGAAACAACGTTAAACGAGGTCATTTTAACACATAGTAAATTGGGAAAAGGGAACACGCGACCAAAAATAAACAAATTTTACTTTAATTCTAAGTTATTTTTATATTAATTTGCATAATAATATATGTTACATAACACGTAAACATATGCACACAGAAATATAAAGTTTATTTTTGTGATGAAGATCCTGGCTCTTCTGAAATTCTTGATTTTTTTTGCAAAAAATCGTCTATTGCTATTTGTCGCTTTCTTTTTCTATCGTTAAGCAAATGTCAATAGCAGGAGATCGCATTCAAAACGCCTCGTCTTGCTTTTGCACTCCTTTCAAAATCTGAATCATTTGCTACAATTTAATCAACGATTTCGGTTATCGTTACCAAACATTTACTAAGAAAATCTGTAGCAAGTTCTTTGGATTCTTCGTTATTCAAAGCACTATTTTCAAGTTCTACATGAATTCCTTGTTCTAAGTTCTTGAAGGTCGTCGTTGGTAAGGTTCTCGCCAGAAACATGCCTAACTCCTCAATATCCTGCTCATCTACATCTCCTAGTCCTGCTGTATCGATTAATTTGACAATTTGATCAATGATAGACTCTTCTCGTTAAGAAT
The DNA here is from genome assembly GCA_029203775.1 of Neoneuromus ignobilis. Taxonomy (NCBI): domain Eukaryota; kingdom Metazoa; phylum Arthropoda; class Insecta; order Megaloptera; family Corydalidae; genus Neoneuromus; species Neoneuromus ignobilis. The sequence goes on along the minus strand of CP092088.1, from coordinate 12,206,321 downwards.
CCTTGGATACCTCCGGCCATACCTTCTTCCACACTTCGTTCATACATTTACAGTTAATTTTTGTCAAGTGAGATCGATATTGCCTATGGCATCCTTGATGTTATATTTTTTCCAAAATTGCACAATTGATTTTTTATTTTCACCGGCTGTTTTATCAATAAGTTGTTGAAATGTGCGACGAAGATAATATGCCCTAAAATTTGATATGATTCCCTGATCCATCGGCTGAATTAACGACGTAGTGTTGGGTGGTAGGAAAACTACTTCAACCGGAATGCAAGTGTTTAAGTCGGATAAGTTGGTGGGATGGCTCGGAGCATTATCTATCAGTAATAGAGCCTTCGGTTCGATTTTTTAAAATTCACAATAACGTTTTACGGATGGACAAAAATATTTTTTTAGAATTTGAGGAAACCGCGTTATATCGAATCAGCATTAATGGTGGTAGCGTTAAACGGGGTATTACAGTATATCTATTTCCTTTACTATTAAGTTATTGATAGATATATCTTCAGTTAAGAACCTAACAGAACTTTTGAAATAAAACACACAGGAATTAATTTATTCATCAATATTTATTTTAATGAATAAATTTGAGAGTACTTTGAAAATACTTGAAACTTTTACAGAAAAGCTAGTCCAATCGATGCCGAAAGGTTGGAGGTAGTGTTAAAAGCAAAGGAAGGCCCAACCAAGTACTAACTTTTTTGTAAACTTATTGTTATATTTAGTTTTTCTAAGCGTACGGTCACTTTTGTGAGATTGATAACTTAATTTTGTTGTTATTATTTCAACAGTATGTTTTATTTTTGTACTAAAATTATTCTTAAGCTAAGCAGTATTCAAAAAATTTATAATTTTGTTGACCAGAGTTTTTTTTTCATATAAAAACGTTAAAATATGGGGATGCACGATGACTTTTGTGACTGACTGTATATCCAGTTTTATTGTAATATAAATTTTTGTACTTCATTTTGTTTAACACGTTGACGTAAATTCCTTCTAAATTGTTCAATCTTTTTCCAAGTATGAATAATGAAATATTTCTCATTAAATGATATAGTCATTTTATTTCAATTATTCCCAGAATTGGAAACTGGTTGCGACAAATGTATTTGTAAAATTTAACGACGTGCATAGCCGCAAACATTTCATACATTTTGTCTCAATCTCTTTTCGAGTGTGATTTTGGAAGCTTCAAAAATTTTGTTTGAAATTATTACTGGAAAATTTTTATAAAATTTGCTATTCTGCTTTTTTCATTATAAATGTTTTTCAAAATTGAATTTTGTATCTCTAAATGGATTTTTGAATTTTTGTTATGCTATTATAAATTTTTGTTCTTGAATTTTTTAATTTTGTATTAAAGAAAAATCTATTTATATGTTTATAAAAATATTTTTTTTCCTTCTCACTAAATTATTCTCAAAAAAGATCGTTGTAGTCTATACAGCTACCAAAACTTCTATAGCTGTCTTTTGTGTATCAGAGAAATCGAGCTATTAACCCTTTGCATTCGAGAGATGACTCTCGGTCACCACATACTTTGTTGCAGCAACTCGGGTGGTAACTCTCAGTCACCATTCGGTTTGACGCGATACGTGATCACCGTTATACGACGGCGATGTTCATTTTCGTTTGATTTCTATGACATAAAATAACCATTAGATTTTTTAACGTTATTTTTACCGATCAACTAATTAATGAAATAGTGCATGAAACTAATAATTGCACTACAAGAAAGTTAGAAGGGAAGACACTATCATCGCATTCTATATGGCGAACTTGGTATGATGTGACCATCGAAGAATTTTACTAGATGGTATTGAGGTTACTTTAAAAAAACACAATGTTATCATAAACTATATAAAATATATGGGCGGTGTTGATCGAGCTGACCAATATGCCTCGACATACTGTTTTCTAAGAAAGACCTTGAAATAGTGGCGAAAGCTATTTTTGGTGGGGGTTTAGAGATCTGTTCAATCAATTCTTATATTCTTTATAAATCAGTAAAGAATCAGAGAAACGAACGGCCGCTTACTCATCTGTAGTATGTAAAAACTTTGCTTTACCAATTTAGAGGAGATTTTCGCCAGACACGAGATCGAGCTTCTACTTCGACCTACAGTTTTGATGAAATCCGATTGAATGGGAAGTTACATGTTATGCTAACAGGATTTAAGGATTGCAAGGTTTGCTCTCAACGAAATAAGCCTGGCGAAAGACACCAAACCACATATTACTGCGATACTTGCACCGACAAGCCGATGGTACATCTTGGAGATTGTTTAATAAAATATCATACAAAACAACAATACAGAGCTTAATGTTTAACAAATTTCCTTCTTTGAGGTATAAAGATATATACGAGGGTGGTCCCAGAAGTACTCGACCCAACAAAGAAAACACAAAAATTTTGGAAAAAATATATTTATTTTTCAACATAAACTCCTTTCAGCTCTATACACTTTTCCCAGCGATGTTCAATAAGTTCAATACCCTTTTTATAATAAGAACTGTCTTGCTCCTCAAAATACCCATTGACTGCCGACATCACTTCTTCATTGTTGGGAAATCTTTGACCACTGAACCATTTTTTCAAGTTTGGGAATAGAAAATAATCCGAGGGGGCTAAATCTAGCGAATAGGGTGCATGAGGTAGCAATTCAAACTTTAATTCATTAATTTTGGCCATTGAAATAACGTATTTGTGAGCTGGTGCATTGTCTTGACGAAACAACACTTTCTTCTTAGCCAAATGCGGCCGTTTTTGCTTGATTTCTTCGCTCAAACGTTGCAATAAGTTCGCATAATACTCGCCGTTGATAGTTTTTCCTTTTTCAAGATAGTCAATGAAAATTATCCCACGCGCATCCCAAAAAACCGACGCCATGACCTTGCCTGCAGATGAAACGGTCTTCGCCTTCTTTGGAGCCGGTTCTCCCTTTTCAGTCAATTGTTTTGATTGTTCTTTTGTCTCGGGTGTGAAGTGATGGACCCATGTTTCATCCATGGTTATGAAACGGTGCAATAATTCTACTTTGTTGCTGTGAAACTTCGCTAAACACTCAATTGAAACATCTTCACGACACTGTTTTTGCCCGAGTGTGAGCAAACGCGGCACCCATCTTGCACACAGCTTTCTCATGTCCAAATTTTCAGATAATATGAGATGTAGCGCACTTTTTGAAATGCCTACTATGTCTGCTAGCTCGCGTACTTTCAGTCGACGATCATCCAGTACCGCTTTGTGGATTTTCTTCACCATTTCTGGAGTCGTCACCTCATTTGGTCGACCACTGCGATGCTCGTCTTGGCAGCTCGTACGGCCTCGTTTAAACTCTGCTACCCAATATTTCACTGTTGTAAACGAAGAAGCAGACTCACCCAGAGTAGAATCCAATTCAGCTTTTATATTGGTTGGGCTGAGGCCTTTCAAATAAAAGTATTGTATCACGTAACGATTACCAATTTTCTCCATTTTCACAAATTCACTGAAAACGTTCACTATTGATGGCTGCCAAACAAATACTAAACAACGTGGCGTCCTCCAACTTGAAACATATGCTTTATAGATTGTGTACTTTCTAATACAGTGATATTTTTCAAACAACTACCGCCATCTCTAGGTCAGACCTGGTACTTATGGGACGACCCTCGTAAAATATTAAAATATAAAAGTGTTATACGTTAATTTGTGTGTGAAATCACTTTAATGAAGCTGTAAGAAATTCACCAAAAATGCGGAAAATCGTCTCGAGTTGCTGGTTCGCCCGAACGAAAAAGGCCTCGAGTGCAAAGGGTTAAAAACAAATGATGGCTATAAACTTCCACCATTTTTTAGGAATATTTGTTAGAAAATATAATAATTTCATTCTGTAAATAAGAAATCTTGATCGAACTCCCCAAAAATCAACTAATTAACAAAAAAAAATTGTTTTTGTCGTCCATCACCGATTTCAAAGTGAGCGTCAACGTGTGAAGATTATTTCTTTAATTATTATGAATTCATTACATTTTTATTTCTTGTAATCAGACATGTTATTAAATAATCCAATTAAAAATTTCCATTTTGAACCCTTGTCTAAATATATCTAAAGATCCATCATTCTCTGAAAAACAACACCGCCCCCCCCTTCACATGGGCTCAAAAGTATTCACCACAAATCATAAATGCATATTGCTTACCTATCCATTCTACCCCTCTTAATGTTTTTATTCGGTCTTGTACATGGCTGACTTCTTTCTCTCGAGTGACGTTCCTAGTAGCGCACGTGTATTTTATAGTGTTCGTGTAGCATTCGTGCTATTTCATTTTTAAAATATAAACATTGAATAGCAAAACAATATCGTTATGTAAACATTCACATGTACGTCATGTAGTAACGTGACATCGCCTACTCGTGACTTTTGATTCCGATAATTAATGAGAGGAATGGAACAGACGCTAATGACATTACGGTCCTTGAAATGTATTATTTTATCAATAATTTCACCCACAACTTTTACAGCAAGAGTTGTTGGTTACGTTCTATGTATAAAAAATACATGAAAATCTATCATTCATCATCTAGTTTCTTTTTTAATTATGAATTCAAGTTATGATGGTTTTAATAGTACATAGGGTCATCCAAACGTGACGCCTAGATTTGTGTTTTATTAAAAAGAGACATGGGTATAGGGTAGTGTATAGAAAAATATGTGTATAGTTTCTTTTTAATAGAACACAAATATAGGTGTCATATTTGGATGACCCAAATAATATAGCAATTGTAATTATTAAATAAATTCTATATATACGAGGGTAGTCCCATAAGTACCCGGCCTGACCTAGAGATGGCGGTAGTTGTTTGAAAAATATCACTGTATTAGAAAGTACACAATCTATAAAGCATATGTTTCAAGTTTGAGACGCCACATTGTTTAGTATTTGTTTGGCAGCCATCAATAGTGAACGTTTTCAGTGAATTTGTGAAAATGGAGAAAATTGGTTATCGTTACGTGATACAATACTTTTATTTGAAAGGCCTCAGCCCAACCAATATAAAAGCTGAACTGGATTCTACTCTGGGTGAGTCTGCTCCTTCGTTTACGACAGTGAAATATTGGGTAGCAGAGTTTAAACGAGGCCGTATGAGCTGCCAAAACGAGCATCGCAGTGGTCGACCAAATGAGGTGACGACTTCAGAAATGGTGAAGAAAATCCACAAAGCGGTATTGGATGATCGTCGACTGAATGTGCGCGAGCTAGCAGACATAGTAGGCATTTCAAAAAGTGCGGTACATCGCATATTATCTGAAAATTTGGACATGAGAAAGCTGTGTGCAAGATGGGTGCCGCGTTTGCTCACACTCGAGCAAAAACAGTATCGTGAAGATGTTTCAATTGAGTGTTTAGCGAAGTTTCACAGCAACAAAGCAGAATTTTTGCGCCGTTTCATAACCATGGATGAAACATGGGTCCATCACTTCACACCCGAGGCAAAAGAACAATCAAAACAATTGACTGAAAAGGGAGAACCGGCTCCAAAGAAGGCGAAGACCGTTTCATCTGCAGGCAAGGTCATGGCGTCAGTTTTTTGGGATGCGCGTGGGATAATTTTCATTGACTATCTTGAAAAAGGAAAAACTATCAACGGCGAGTATTATGCGAACTTATTGCAACGTTTGAGCGAAGAAATCAAGCAAAAACGGCCGCATTTGGCTAAGAAGAAAGTGTTGTTTCATCAAGACAATGCACCAGCTCACAAATCCGTTATTGCAATGGCCAAAATTAATGAATTAAAGTTTGAATTGCTACCTCATGCACCCTATTCGCCAGATTTAGCCCCCTCGGATTATTTTCTGTTCCCAAACTTGAAAAAATGGCTCAGTGGTCAAAGATTTCCCAACGATGAAGAAGTGATGTCGGCAGTTAATGGGTATTTTGAGGAGCAAGACAGTTCTTATTATAAAAGGGTATCGAACTTATTGAACATCGCTGGGAAAAGTGTATAGAGCTGAAAAGAGATTATGTTGAAAAATTAATACATTTTTTTCCAAAATTTTTGTGTTTTCTTTGTTCTGTCGGGTACTTCTGGGACCACCCTCGTATAGTTCCTTTTTAATAAAACACAAATATAGGTGTCATATTTGGATGACCCAAATAATATAGCGATTGTAATTATTTAATGAATTCTATATATACATTTATGCTTCAAATAATAAGAACAAGATATTCATAAGAAAACAAGTTTAAAACATTTTTATAATTATTATACTTTTTATTGACAAAAAACCAAATTGTAAAATAAAAAAGTTTATTTAATTTTTAAATAAAATTAAAAATTAGTCAAATCAAAAAAGTAAAAAAATACACAATCATTAAAATTAAAATAAAAATAAAAAGTTACTTTTAACTAAATTATTTGTTTAAAAAATCTTTTCAACATTCATTACATGTGATATTATATTGAATAGTATTTTATTGAATAACCTTTATTTTTCATTATTTGTTAACATTTTTTGTCCATAGATTTAACCAACTTGCGATAAATCTCAAACGAAATGTTATACCATACTTCCTGGGCATACTGGCACATTTTGATCTTATTTTTCAGTCTTCTGCCTAGAATGATTTCTTAAGCTCATTCGTTAAGTGCTTTCGTTTAATTTAAATCTTAATTAATCTTTTACATAATTGTGGTCCAGTTTCATGAATAAACGTTCAGTGTTTATTTTTAATGCTTCTGATATTTGTGGTTAATCAGCATAAACCAATGATTTCATATAATTCCACAGAAAATAATCCAGTGGAGTTAGATCACATGATCTTGGTAGCCAATTGATGGGTCCATTTCGAGAAATAATGAACTCATTTAACTTTTGTTTCAATAAGTATATTATTTCCATATATGTATGGCACATACACCGTTCTGTTGAAACCACATATCGTGCACACCATTTTCAATTATTTTTTGGAAAAAATCATTTAACATGATTTGGTAACGCACTCTATTTATTCTAACGTGATCTCCAGCTTCATTTTGAAAAATATGATTCAATGACATCACCAACATGTAACGCACACAGGACAGTTACTTTCTGTGAATACAGTGGTCTTTGTTTAATGACTTGTGAATTGCTTTCACTCCAAATTCTACAATTTTTTCTTTAGTGTTGACCGTTAGTTTTTACGAAGCGCACAATTAGTTTTACGAACCGAACATTGATTTTTATAATAAGTTTTCACAATTTATAATAAGTTTTTACAATTTAGAAATCATTGAAATATATGTAAAATTATGAAATCCCATAGATCAATTTATGAAAATTTGGAAATTTTCATTAACTTCATGTTTAAACAAACGATCTCACCGTATACGTACGAAAAATTCAAAAAAAAGTGAATTCGTAAGTTTTGACTGCTGAAGTGATGTTTGTTCAAAACACTGAATTTTATGAAATTATTGTGATGGATCGATGAAAAGTTCATTTTTTACGGAAAATTTGATTTTTCCAGTAAATCCATCACAATACATTATTATTAATCCATCGACCTTTTATATTATTAAAGTTTCAAACATTCCATGATAATTTGCTAAACTATACTCAGTTGAAATATCAAAATGGGTTAAAAAAATTCAAACATAGCTGCTACCAGCTGTCAAAGGTCTGACATTCTAATTGGAAAACTGTGTAAAAAGAAAACAAAAATATTTTATGTTTTCAATTCGAAAACTTTTTGAATGAATACTGTATATTATTGTAAATTAAAAATAAAAAATATGATTCTTAAATTTTAATAATATTCAATATTAACCTAAAAAAAGCAAATAAAATAAAAATATTGAATATTCATATAATTTTTTCAAATAAAGTTTATTGTCATATGAATGTACTAATAATAATAATTTCTTTTATTAAAATTATTTCAATTACACTTTATATCAATTTTAAATGCAAAATTGTATTCGATAAGAAATAAAATCAGTCGTAGAACTTTGAACATTAATTAAAATATTAATATTATTTACAAATACATATGTTTGAGGTTAGATTTTTTAAAACAATTTTCTTTATTTATTAAATAATTTTTAGTATAAAACAATATACAAGAATACCTCGCATAGTACTGCTCCGATTAAAACGGTTTCACTATAGTACGGTTTGAAATTTCCAAAAAAATAATTATGCGCATGCGCACATTATACTCATCGCATGCGCAGTTCTAGTTTTGTAGTCTTTTTTCTTTATCTATTAGTTTTCGATTTGTAACTCTAGAGTAAAGTCGATTTTTTGATAATTAAATTTTAATTGAAAATGTATTTAAAATGAATGTATAAACCCCTGATTTACTTTTGTTGATACATACAAACATTTGAATATATTACCCTTGTTTCATTTACTGAAAAACTGGAAAAAAAATATTTGGAACCAATTAACGTTTTTTATATTTAGTTAATGTTTTGATTAGTCCAGTTTCAAATAGTCCGGTAAATCAGTGGAATCGATTAGTCGTACTATGCGAGATATGGGCGTATATATATATATATATATATATATATATATATATATACGAGGATCATTTGATAAGTATAGTGAATTTATTTACTGTTTAATTTAATTAAATATTTCAATTTAGTTTTTCTTACTTTTTACCATACTTATCAAACGACCCTCGTGTGTGTATATATATATATATTAGGTTGGCAAATATCTCCCTTCCGCCTTCTGGTCTTTTGAATTTCGCAGCTATGTACCAAAAAAAAAAAAAAGCGGAAGGGAGATACTTGCCAACCTAATATATATATATATATATATATATATATATATCTATCTATCTATATATATATATATATATATATATATATATATATCGACATAGAGATTACGTAACTCGAATAAAAATATCCCAGCATACCAAATAACAAACACAGAAAAAATATTTTATATTATTAATCCAACTGTATACGTCAAACAGTCAGCTCTCTGTCAAATCAGCATTCAGTACAAGTTCAATGCTTCTGTGTATTTTCCGTTTTCATTCAGTTTTTCCAATTCCCATTCGAGCGACATTCTACTGAAACTGTGCTCAAGGTGTAGATTGCATTCTATAACTCTTTCGGGAGCAAATTGTCAATTTTATTAACGACTTTTTTAATGGCAGTGTTTATTATTGAATGTATAAAAAAACATATCATTTGAATATAATTATTTTACTATTTAAATACATATTTACATAATTTTAAAACATTTTATACCAGAGAGATAAAATATAGAAAAACGACTTTAATTTCTTTCATCTAATAATTGATTTTTTTAATATCAACTACAACAAATCATTATTTGCATGTACATATAGTTTAACAATGTAAATATTTAAATAGGAATAAAATATAAATTTTTTATTTCCATTTCATAATGATAAATACATTCAATAAATATATTCAATTATTGTGAATATTATATATATGGTCATCTAAATGTGACTTTTAGATTTATGTTTTATTGAAAAGAAACAACAGAAACTATACACATGTTTCCCTATACACTACCCGATACACGTTTCTTTTTAATAAAACACAAATCTAGGCGTCACATTTGGGTGACTATATATAAAAGAATTATATTACTAATGAACGTTAATGTTCTTATAATGTAGAAAATTACCTTCAGTAATGTACATATATTTTTTATACTTATTATCTACATTTCTTTTTTATTCAAATCTATATCGATAGTGTTTTTTACCATTATTAATAATTATTATTGGAAATATGGGATTTAGAAACAGTTTTTTGAATTTATTTATATTTTAGTAGTTATATTATATATATATATATATATATATATATATATATATATATATATATATATATATATATATATATAAAGTTTACAAAAAAGTTCTGTCCACTTAACGCACAATTATTTTAAGTACATAGAAAACTGTTTTAACTTATTAACTACCATAGTAAAACTATAAAAATATTTTTTTTATTTTTACAGCTATAAGAAACAAAATAAACATAAAATTAATTACATATAAAGATAATAATAAAATATTACAAAATTAAGGGGTGTACTCAAATGAGTACAATGGACAAATTAAGTATAGAATTGTTTAAAACATAGCCTTTCAATGCAGAGTGTTTTTAAGCATCTTCCACAAAACCAAAGTACACCTGAGTCTTTTTTTATGCGGTAGATACGTTCAGCAGAAAACCGCATTAAAAAAAATCGTACAAAAAAAGACTTAACTTACATTGAAAAATTAGGAATACGTTCCGTAATTTTCAAAAACTGCATAAAACCATAGCTACAAAGTGAAATTACTCTAAAATTCGCATAAAAAAATCAGGAAATAAAGAATGCTTAAAAAAATTTCAAATATCTGAAAAAAATTGATATAAAACATTGCTTTTTACTTTATTTTTTAATTAACTATTTAATTTTATTCAAAGCAATATGTACATATGTGTAATTTATTTTAGAATTTTTCATACATACGAGTATTTTAATTATCATCGCAATAATATCTGCACTGTTTAAAATAAAAATAAGAAAATAAAAAAGAAAGTGAATAGCTACACTGTTTTCAAGACATGTAGGCCAAGCCTTTTTCCAACAGGCATTTAAAGTGTGTTATTTTATTTGAGTAATAGCAAATGCAACATGATTAATACAGTCAAAGACAGAAATTTTTTTCAAGTGTCAGTTACTATTATTGACTCATTTTCTAGTTTATCCAATATAAATTGAGAAGTGCGTTTAACGTAATATTGTTTAAAAAATTTTTACAGCTTCTTCATCTGCCGATACAATCGCACCCGCAATCTTCACGTTTCGATGATGGCGTCGCCATCGAAATTCATCAGCCGATATAATCATAGATTATATAATTATAAATAATAAGTGAACAATAAGTGATTATTGAACACTTTAAATTAATGTGGTGTTGGGGTTAAAATTTATTTGTGTATAATATAAAATTTGTTAAAAGTTTTTGTAGCCAATTCTCTATCTAAAAGTATATACAGAAGATGGTCGAGAAATTCAAGAATGGAGATTTCAACATTAAAAACGAACCACTCTCTTGAATTCTTTCTGTGATCGATGAGAATATCTCCTGCAATATTGTAAAGAAGACCCATTTTTGTCTACATCAGAGTAGCAGGTTGGATATTAAATTCGTTGACTGTTGGGAAGAGGCAGGATCGTGTAATTAACTCGTCTCTATTTTCACGCAATAAAATAAACCATTTTTAAAATGCCTCGTAATTAGAGATAAAAATGTAATGAGTAAAAGTGTAAAGCTGGTCAATCCACTCCATCAACATTTAAATTAAGTTTAAGTGTACTAAAAGAAAATATTGTCTATATAGAGATATAAGAGAACTATTTTATTATCATTTTTAATATAAAAAAATCATTCTAATAACTATTAGGTGTACTCATAAGTAATATCGTTTTTTCAGTGTCAAAACTGCACTCGAAGAATATTTTACTTCAAAATCACCTTCATTTTACAAAATGGGAATTTGGTAAAACGACATTACTTATGGGCACACCTAATATTTTCGACAATTGGTCAATTAGAACAATTAACTTAAAAAAGCATCTAGCTGTTGTTAACCCTTTAACTGTTTATGTCGAGTATACTCGTCAGAGCGAAACGAAAATTTTTCGCATAATATCGAATATACTCGTCGTGAAGATAAAAAAAATCGCATTCGTATTATTATTAAACGAATCAACTGTAATTTTTATTCCTGAAAAAGGGCAAATAAAGATCTTTTAAAAAATGTACATTTTAGAATATTCGTTAGTCTGGCAACCTTATTTATTTTAATACACAATAGCTTGTATTAAGCTGAAATAAACAAATTCTGGGGAAACTTACCGTTACAAACGATTTTTTTATCAATGAAATAAATTTTGTTTGTTAACAACGAATCAAAAATATATATTTTCTCAAATAAAACCAACACGCAACTTTTGATTTTTAATCATAATTATAACTATTTTTTTATAGAAGCAGAAACATTTTACTCTGTTTATGTCGAGTATACTCGTCTTCGCTGGAAAATAATTAAACAGGCAGAAAAAGTTTTTCGAAACAAAATTAAACAGTTAAAGGGTTAATGTAGGATACTCCAAATGAGACTGAACGGTTTAGACATACACTTACTTACTTACTATCCTTAAATCTCATTTAGGCTACCCTATAGGAAACAAACTATCTTACAACATAAAAACACAAGGTCACATATTTCTTAAGTAACCCAGAAAAAAAAGCGAAAGTTGACCGGAATATTTTAAGTCACATATTCTTCTGATATAACACCTTCCGGCTACCATTTATTTTTAGCTGTATAATTTTTTTTAATGAAAAAAATTAATGTAGATGGAGATATGAAAAAGTACTGAATACGTTTTCAACTTCCAAAGACGAAACATTTTATATAAAAAAAAACTATTTAAGATAAAAAGAAGTTATATATAATTTTAGAATTTATATTATTAATTAAATATTAAACAAACAGGATAATAATGTACTATTTTATTTTACTTAAAAAACGGATAGATCTTTTGAGTAGACCTTATATATACACTATTGCACATAAGTCATGGCACACATGGGTAACAAGGAATTTATTGATATAATTCAATGAAGTCGTTAAATTAAAAAAAATATATTTAATGGAAAATAAATATAATATTCATTAAATTTATTCATTATATAATATTCATTATATTTATTTTCAATTAAATATTTTTTTTTAATTTAATGACTTCATTGAATTATATCAATAAATTGCTTCTGTATTATATGTGTACCATGATTTATGTGCAATTAAATATATTTTTAATTTATATATATATGAATATATCAATATATTGCTTATATATATATATATATATATATATATATATATATATATGTATATATATATATATATATATATATATATATATATATATATATATATATATATATATATATATCACACACACATAAACACTTATACGTATATACAAACAGAATACACTTGTAGAATATTAAAAATATAATGTTCGTCATAATGAAATGAATAAATTTAAAACAGAATAGGTATTATCTCTTGCTCTAAATATATATGAATTCCAAAAATATTATTTAATTTGATTTAGTCTCTCCGCTTGAAATTTTATGCGTAACCATTAGCCAGACTGTTGTCAACAATTTTCTCGTGCTCTGTCATGAATAGTTATCGTGACGAAATTGTAATGACGTCACTACGCGTTTAGCGTGCCTGGGGCATATAAATTTTTAAAGAGCCATAATGATCTGCCGTCCGTCCGTTTAACATATAAATATGCTATTAGTAATTGTAACAAATATATTACGCGATAGAATGATAATGCGCAATAAAATATCAACTAGTTACTTTTGAATTGTGTCAAAGCGGAGAATAATAATAATGATCAAAAAACAATTTCGATTGACACAGTTTCTACTTATATATATATATATATATATATATATATATATATATATATATATATATATATATTTTATAATATACATTTTTCTTTTTTAAGATATGTATTGTATATATATATATATATATATATATATATATATATATATATATATATATATATATATATATATATATATACGAGGTGTGATCAAAAATAAGGTGAATTTTTATTTTTTTCAAAGAATATTTATTTATTCATCAATTTTTATTTTGTCCACTTCAAAGTAATCCCCCTCGGATATAATGCACTTGTGCCAACGCTTTTTCCAATCCTCAAAGCATTTCAAAAATCATTTTTGTGATCTTGTTCAGCTCCTCTTTCGATGCCGTCTTTATTTCCTCAATCGTTGCAAAACGCCGTCCTTTCATGGGCCTCTTCAGTTTCGGGAACAAGAAGAAGTCACAGGGGGCCAGGTCTGGGGAATACGGTGCCTGCGGCATCATTAGTGTGTTGGTTTTAGCCAAAAATTCGCGCACAAGCAACGATGTGTGAGCAGGGGCGTTATCATGGTGCAAAAGCCAATTTTTGTTCTTCCACAAATTCGGACGTTTCTGGCGGATTGCTTCGCGCAAATTGCGCATAACTTGCAGGTAATATTCCTTATTTACTGTTCTACCCTGTGGCAAGAACTCATGATGCACCACGCCCCTGCAATCAAAGAAAACTGTAAGCAAAACCTTCACATTTGATCGAACTTGGCGTGCTTTTTTGGTCTCGGTGATCCGGAATGCCTCCACTGGGACGATTGAGTCTTAGTTTCGACGTCATAACCGTATATCCATGTTTCGTCACCTGTTATGACCCTGTCGAGTAAATCTGGGTCGTCGTTGACGTCATTCAATAGATCTTGGGCGATGCTCATGCGACGGTTCTTTTGGTCGAAATTGAGCAATTTCGGAACAAACTTCGCTGACACACGTCTCATGTCTAAAACACCCGTTAAAATTGATTGGCACGAACCAAACGAGATGCCAATATCATCAGCAATTTCTCTAATGGTAATTCGACGATTCCCCAACACTATTTTCTTCACTTCTTCAACGTTCTCATCAGTTGTTGACGTGCTGGGGCGTCCAGAACGAGGTTCGTCGTTGGTGTCTTCTCGGCCTTCTTGGAAGAGTTTATACCATTTGTAAACATTTTTTTGGCTTAAAGTAGACTCATCGTATGCCACTTTCAACATTTCAAGTGTTTTGGAGCACTTGATTCCATTTTTCACACAAAATTTAATGCAAACTCTTTGATCCATGATTTTCGACAGCGGAAAATCGTGGAGCCTGCAAAACACTTCTAACTTTTATGCCTCTCACCAACAAACTAAACATGCTACATAGCTGAAATTTGGAACATATATTCGAGACGAGTGTACCAACATAACCAAATAAAAAAATCGAAGATCGAACGGATGTAGCCCGCTAAATTTCAAAATTCACCTTACTTTTTGATCACACCTCGTATATATATATATATATATATATATATATATATATATACACACACTAGGTAGAAAAGTCTGTGTACATTTATCAATACGGAAAGATTTCTAAATAAAAGAAATTTAATAATTTAAATTTGAAAACAACCATATTTTTCATTAATTCTATAAACTACTAATTCTTTATAAATGGCAATTTAAAATATTTTAAATTTATAAAAAAAAAATTAAACAGAGAAAATACATAAAAATTCAGTAGAAAAAGTCCACGTACAGCAAATGAAAATCAAAAATAATATAAAGTAAAATAAACTTTTCAAGTAAATAAATAACTGGTTGGACAACCTCTTCTTTTAAGAACCTTCTGTAATCGTTTTGGCATGAAATGTACTAGTTTTGTAGTTTCTTCAGCACTAATCTGATTCCACTCTTCTTCTATAACTTTCTTTAACATATTCTTTGAAGTTATGCTATGTTGGCGAATTCACATTCTAGCAAATCCTAAATATGCTCTATAGCGTTTAGGTTTGTTGATTGGGGAGGCGCATTCAACTGTTTTGGAACGTTATATAATATCCGTAGCTTAACAACTTCTGCCGTGTGCTTCAGATCATTGTTATGTACAAAATTAAATTCGGGATCTAGACTTAATTTTTATCAATGTGCCTTATATTCAGTTTTAAAATATTTAAGTAAGCATATTTATCCTTCATAGATATTATAAATTTAATTTGTCTCATACCACTGCTTCCCATACACCCCATACTATTATTCCACCACCACCATGTTTTGCAGTAAAAGCAAGATTTTCTTTATTCAGTGATGTACACACAATTTTGTGTCCTTTTATTTCAGAAATGAAATATTTACTCTCGTCTGAGAAAATCATATTTTCCCAAAACTGGATTAGTTTATTATTAATATATAAGGTTTTCCAATAAGTGCTTCAGAAGTTTAAATGAAAATAAAACAAAAAGTATTTAATTAATTAGTCATTTTTTTTTATTTTTAAGCATATTCTATGCCAATAATGAAATAACACAATTTCACTCATATGACCACTACGACTTTTCTTGAAATAGTGCATTCGTTTAATCAAATTTAAATTACTTTTTCACATAATTGTGGTCCAATTTCTTGAATTACACTTCAATGTTTATTTTTAATGCGTCCGTTGTTTGTGGTTTTTCAGAATAAACCAATGATTTCACATAACCTCACAAAAAAATCCAATAGAGTTAGATCACATAATCTCAGTAGCCAGTTGATGAGTCCATTTCGTGAAATAATGTATTCATTAAACTTTTGCTTTAATAAGTCTATTGAATTTTTTACAATTTCTAAGCGTTGTTGAAGTGTTAAACGTTCTATAATAATTTGTCAAACTATACTGAGTTGAAATGTCAAAATGAGCTTAAAAAAATCAAACATGGTTGCCGCTGTCATTTTTATGAAATTCATATTAAATATATATATATATATATATATAATGTATATGTATATATAATGTATATATATATATATATATATATTTATATTTATATATATATATATATATATATATATATATATATATATATATATATATATATATAAATCAGTTTTTGTCTTTTTCACTAATCACTGAAAATAAAGATCTTATTATATTTTTCAGTCACCATTTATTTCGACTTTCACTGATTGTCTTTTCCAATATATCTATTTCATTTTTCAAGATTTTTATATTTCTATAATAAATCCGATTTCTGTATATGATACTTTCAAATCCATTTTATGCAACAAAATACAATGAATGATTTTTATCTTCAAGCAAAATAAATAATTTAAATATAAAAATGTCTAAATTTACTCGATTTTTAACACATAAGCTTCATTTTCTTTATTTTTAAACCTCTATTAATTTTTTAAATGAGTGGTCTATCCATACTCATCATCTAATGTAAAAAACGGACCTAAGATTATTTTAATTTTTATGTTTTACTTGAATTTTTAAATAAAAATATGTGTTAAAATATACTTTTTTACATATATATATATATATATATATATATATATATATCTATATATATAGAAAGAGAGGGAGAGAGAGAGGGAGAGAGTAACTGCCAGAATAAGTATTTATTCATATTTTGTTGGAAAAGACTCCCTTTTATCATTAGAATAATAAGTTGTTCCTAAATACAAAAAAAAAACACATTTAAGTTCAGTTACGTAGAATACAGCACACAAACTGAAATCATATTACATATTCTGTTCATTATAAAAAAGTATTTAGCAATATTCATCCCCGGAGAAAAATGGTACCTCTATCATTTGATTTAAAAAGAAAAATGAATACTAGGGAAGTTTGGAGAACTAAGACAAATCAAATATAAAATTGATGAGTAGAAAAAGATATATATATATAAGGAATAATTTTCAATAGTTATTTTAAATTGAAAAATATTTATTATTGTTGTTTGAATATAAATCATTTAAAAATGTATTTAGTACAAATTTAACACACATACTCATACATACATACCAACATGCATATATATATATATATATATATATATATATATATATATATATATATATATATATATATATGTACATACATAGATATACAGAAATACATAGAATAAGAAATAGAAGCTATCTACGTACGCAAAGTTTAAAGGGTACAACATTGTTTTTGCATGATCCGTTGAGTTTCATTGAAGTACAAGACTGCAAATATAATGGAATATAATAGCAAAATCATGTTTTGGTTTCAGTCGTCGGACACTGAAACAGTAGCGAAATGTATATATTTGAATATAAAATAACTGGATGAACAACATAATTAAATTATGTATATCAGATTTAAAATAATCGATTCTTATTGAATATATATATATATATATATATATATATATATATATATATATATATATATATAGGATCATCCAAATGTAACACCTAGATTTGTGTTTTATTAAAAATAAATAAAAGAAACTATACACATGTTTCTTTTTAATAGAACACAAATCTATGCGTCACAATTGGATAACTCTCTCTCTCTCTCTATACATATATATATATATATATATATATATATATATAGCTTTCGATTTATCTTAATATGATAAGTCTTGGAAAATGACAATAGTTTAAAAATGTCAAATCAGATAAGTAACCACTACTACATTTTTTTATGCTAACAATTTATATACAACGATAGATTTATGCAGAACAAATCATACAATTTTTTTTTTAATTTTTGGCTAAAATGCGTTAAATATATAATTTACTAATACTAGTTATATCCTTAATTATTCGTACATACATGCAATGATCATTAAATAATTCATGAATTAATCGCATACATTTAATTAATTCATGCAGTTTTTCCACAATTTCCTTATTTTGACTAGTTGTAGGACTCTCTATGTTCACTAAACTTTGAATACTACTTTCAACTATTAAACGTACTAAATCTTCTTCTCCATATATTTTCAAAATATTTTTTTATTCATTGTTCCTTACTGATTTTTCAACGTATCTCAAAAAGATTTTGTTGTGATATTTATGTTAATAATTAATAAGATATGGATTGAATTCCAGCCAAATAAAACGTAATTACAAATAAATTGTTAAAAAAGAACTTTATTTCAAAAGATATTGTTATTGATAATATCTGTAAAATCAAAGTGCGAATATTTTTGGAGCAGACATATATACATAAATATATATATATATATATATACATATATAAAGAGAGAGAGAGAGAGAAATAGAGTTTTCCAATAAGAATGTCAAAACTCACAGCTGATGGAAGCCATGTTTAAATTTTTTGAAGCTCATTTTGACATTTCAACTCAGTATAGTTTGGCAAATTACCATGCAACGTTTAACATTTCAACAACGCTTAGAAATTGTAAATACTTTAATAGATTTATTAAAACAGAATTTTAATGAGTCCATTATTTCACGAAATAGACTTATCAATTGGCCATTAAGATCATGTGATCTAACTCCATTGGCTTATTTTTTGTAGGGTTATATAAAATCATTGCTTTATGTTGATAAACCACAAATAACAGAAACAATAAAAATAAACATTGAATGTGTAATTCATGAAATTGGACCACAGTTATGTGAAAGAGTGACTAAAAATTGGACTAAACAAATGTACTATGTCAAACGAAATCGTGGTGGTCATATGAGTGAAATTATGTTCCATCATTAATGCAATAGAACATTCTTAAAAACAAATAACTTATTTATTAAATAATTTTTATTTTATTTCTATTCAAACTTCTAAAACGCTTATTGGAAAGCTCTATATTAGGTAACCAAAAAAGTTTTGTCATTTTTTCGTGTATAATAATTACAAGAATTGTTTATGCATCGTATGGTACATTATTCTGAGCAAATTAGCTGAGTATCAAAATACATATCTTGTTTCATTCGTTTATTTTATCTTGATGTGTTCATTTTAATTTAAAATATAATTTCAACCCTTCAAAATATCTGTACAAAACAATGTAATACATACATATTTGTTTACTTTATGAATTTAAACTTGGTTCTTACTCTACTGTAGTCGCAAGAAAAAATTATACTGGATTTAAAGAAGGAGAAGTACATAAATAACAGCCTAAAAGTGGTTTTAAAAAATTGTTTCAGAGAATAAATCATTAAAGAACGAAGTCTGATCAGATATATCATATAAATATAGACGAATTACAGACAATGATTAGAAGAATTTTGAATTTCACAAATCAACAGCTTACTAAAAAGTTTAAAATAAGTAACGAAACAATGCGCAATAATTGACATAAAAGAGAAAATGGTGAATATTAAGAAATTTATCCGTAGGATTTAACTCCCAACAACAAATTACAGCGTCTTAAAAATTGTGCATCTCTTATTTCATAACCAAAATCACAAATCTTTCTGGGCAAAAATAAGATTTTTGATAAAAAATGACATTTATTTCAACTATAATTTAATACCACTCTGACTATTATCAAATAATCCTTTACCATAAACGATTAAAATTTACTTCAAAATAAATTACTTTATGTGTTTGATGGACTTCAAGAAAAATATTCACGAAATGGACGCATCAATTGGTCACCAAGATCATGTGATCTAATTCCATTGGATTATTTTCTGTGGAGTTATGTGAAATCATTGGTTTATTCTTAAAAACCACCAACAACTGAAGCATTAAATATAAACATTGAAAGTGAAATTCATGAAATTGGGCCATAATTATGTGAAGAGTGACTAAAAATTGAATTAAACGAATACACTATGTTAAACAAAGTCGTGGTGGCCATATTGTGTTTCATTATTAATGCCATAGAATATGCTTAAAAAATAACTAATTAATTTAATACTTTTTGTTTTATTTGCATTTAAATTTCTGAAGAGCTTATTGAAAAACCTTATTCATATACACACACACACATACATAATTTAAGTTTTTCTGATTTTCTATTTTAAATGATCAATTTTACTAAACTGATAAACAAAACGAAACTTTACTTACCAAACTCTATTCATCATTGTTGTTTAAAATATTTATCTATATAAAAATATGAGAATAAAATATTTAATAATATTTTTACAAATTTAAAAAAGAAATTCATTTAAAATTGTTTTTTATTTAATTTACTCATAATTGGAGTTTTTTTCGAATTTCGTATAAAAAAATGGTTAGAAAATTATTTTATAATCATGCATTTACAATATTTTTTCTCGTGATTTCTTTCTGAATCTTTTCCTTTTTATACTTTCGAAATATTGGTTATATACTTTTTTATACTTCCTAAAATATTAAGAAATCTTATGTAATATAAAAAATTATTTCATTATTTTCAAATGTATATGATTTAAAAGCTATTATTTTTCATTCATTTATAAATCATCTTTAAATGAAACGTGATACAAAATTAAAACATATTTATTCACATACAAAATATATCATATAAATAAATTAAAAATTTCTTTTTTTATATTTTGAATTTAACAACAAACATCATTAACGTTCCTATTTTTTACAGTGTTATTTTTGTCACTTTAATCTAAAAATCATGAACTTTGTGACTAATACTTAATTGTTTTCGGTCTCATTGGAAAAAAGATAGAACGCGCAGCAAAACAATGCCGACTCTAAACTAAAATCAGTTTAGTATGGAAATTAACTCAAAGCTATTGGAAGAAGGTACATAATTTGTATCGAAACCAATTGAAGAAACTCCTCTATCAATACCAATCGTAATTTCGTAGTCTTTGAATCGAAACCAATTGTAACAAGAATGAAATGAAAAAATGTTTGAAAACAATTTAACATTTTACTTGTATTTATATTATTAATCGAATCTATTATTCTTTCCAACTCATAACACGTTCTTACCATAATTAAACACTTTATATCAAAAATTATTTTTTCAAACGTTTTTATTTTTAAATTATGATGCCAAAAATATATTATTATTTAGTACATTTATTATCATATTTATTTCAGTTAATAAAAAATTCCTATTTATATCTTATTTAAAAAAAAAGAATTTATTTTTTATATACAACTCCATGTTCAGTTTTATTGTATTTTTAATAGCGTTTGTTATATTTTTATTTTATTTTCAAAAAAAAAAACAGCTTTAGATCATGAGAACTGATAAATAAAAAATTAACATTTACCAAACAAATTCATGTTTAAAATAATTTTTCTAGCTGAAATTGATCTATATTGTACAAACAGAATTAGTTATGTTTTTCAACGGAAATAATAATTATTCTACTTATCTGTGTAAATAATGACCAGTATTTACCTGATACAGATGCAATCGGCAATTAGTCATACGAAACAGTAATACAGTGTAAATAGTCGAAAGCTTTCCAGCACAAACATCAATAAGCTAAACTGGGTTATAGTTACAAACCCACACCATCAGCGTCAGAATCAGAAACGCGTTCGTGAAATGGTGTCTCTGACTTTCGACCAACGTACCAGCGATTAATCTTGAGTTAGTAAGCGTTTCCATCCTGTGAAACTTTCTCTTGCAATTTCGTGAAAATGTGTTCTGAAATTATTATCACTTCGAAGAATCTGTCAAATTACGCGCATTTTTAATGTGCAAGTTTTCTCATAAACTTAAATCAGATACATATATCCATTTTGATGAAATGTGGATAAGTAATTGAACATTTATACGTACAGTATATTTATTTATATTCGTTTTACTTTTAAGAAAATTCTTATAAATATCAGCATTTCTATTATAAGTATATATATAAATATATATATATATATATATATATATATATATATATATATATATTTATAAAGGAATATCTCGCATAGTCCGGCTAATCGGTTTCACTGATTTGCCGGACTAATTGAAACCTGACTAATCGAAACATTAACTAAATACAAAAAACGTTAATTGGTTCGAAACAAATGTTTGTATGTATCAACAAAACAAAATCATCGGTTTATACATTCATTTTAAATTCATTTTCAATTAAAATTTAATTATCAAAAAATCGACTTTACTCTAGAATTACGAATCGAAAACTAATAGAAAAAAAGACCACAAAACTAATTAAACTAGAACTGCGCATGCAATGCGTATAATGTGCGCATGCGCATAATTTTTTTTTTAAATTTCAAACCGTACTGTAGTGAAACGGTATTAATCGAAGCCGCACTATGCGAGGTATTTCTGTATATATATATATATATATATATATATATATATATATATATATATATATATATTATATATACAGTGATACCTTACATAGTTCGACTTCGATTAATCCGGTTTCACTACAGTACGGTTTGAAATTTTCCAAAAAAATTTTTTTACTTGAAAAAATCCTACTAAAAAGTTTTTCTTGAAAAAATCACAAAAAATTAATACGCAATTTTTCAAGTTTTCCTCTTTGTTATGAAAACATATTAAAAACAAAATCATGGGTTTATACATTCATTTTAAATTTATATTCTTCAAATGGGTTATTAAAATTTAATTATCAAAAAGTCGACTTTACTCTCGAGTTACGAATCGAAAACTAATAGAAAAAAAGACCACAAAACTGCGCATGCGATGCGCATAATGTGCATATACGATTTCAGTTTTCTTTTTTAATATGTTTTCATAACAAAGGGGAAAACTTGAAAAATTGCGTATTAATTTTTTGTGATTTTTTCAATAAAAACTTTTTATTAGGATTTTTTCAAATAAAAAAATATTTTTGTGAAATTTCAAACCGGACTATAGTGAAACCGGATTAATCGAAGCCGGGCTATGTAAAATATCATATATCATATATATATATATATATATATATATATATATATATATATATATATATATATATACAGAAATACCTCGCATAGTACTGCTTCAATTAATACCGTTTCACAATAGTACGGTTTGAAATTTAAAAAAAAAATATGCGCATGCGCACATTATATCCATCGCATGCGCAGTTCTAATTTAATTAGTTTTGTGGTCTTTTTTCTATTAGTTTTCGATTCGTAATTCTAGAGTAAAGTCGATTTTTTGATAATTAAATTTTAATTGAAAATGTATTTAAAATGAATGTATAAACCCCTGATTTTGTTTTATTGATACGTACAAACATTTGAATATATTTCCCTTGTTTTATTTACTGAAAAACAGGAAAAAAATGTTTGGAACCAATTAACGTAGTTTGTATTTAGTTAATGTTTCGATTAGTCCGGTTTCAAATAGTTCGGGTAATTAGTGGAACCGATTAGCCGGACTATGCGAGGTATTCCTGTATTTATATGTGAGTGTATGTGTGTGCATTTACTTTACTTTTTAATCACTTAAATTTAAAACATTTGTAGATTATCATTATAATTAATATAATTTACAAATAGTAATTACATAATAATAATATTTTTAAAAATAGATGTATTTTAGTAAGTAAAAGAAATATCATAATAGATAATCAGTGAAATAAAAAATATTTTCGTATATACACACATATATAACAAAATATTTCATGTATATATATATATATATATATATATATATATTCGGTTGTCCAAAAAGTTTTTTCGTTTTCTTAGTAAGTAATAAATATACAATATTTTATGTTATATGTTATAGTACTGACTTATATACGATCCATTCTGCTCTATTACCTTCCTCAATCTCTCCGGAAGCCGCATAATTCCATCTATCCAAAACTTTTGTGGTTGGCTAGCAAAATACCATTCCAAATGTATATTTATGTTATTTATTGAACTAAACCTTTTACTGCGAAGAGAATTTTTTAATGAAAGAAATAGATAGTAATCGTATAGAGCAATATCTAGAGAGTACGAAGAATGAGGTAGAACAACCTAGACAAATGTTAAAAATTTGTTTCAAACGGCTAAAGACACGTAAGGGTTGATGTTATCGTTCTGAAAAACGACGCCTCATCTGTTCGTTAATTCTAGCCGTTTTTTGCTGATTGCTTCCTTCAATTTGTCCAGTTTGGAACAGTATTTTGTTAAATTAATGGCTTCACCTTGTGGAAGCAGTTCATAATAAATGACATCCTTCCAACTCTACAAAACAGACATCAAAACTTTTTTCGGGCGAAGATCGAACCTTGATAATGTTAAAAGATTCTTATCCATGGACCAAAAACGTTTACTTTTAACATTCTCATAGAAGATCCAAGTATTATACTCAGTAACTAATCCTTCAAAAAAGGTTCTTTCTTTTTTCGCTGAAGAACAGCATTCTCCTTTTAAATTTAAATTATGTTTAAATGTTGAGGAGTGAATTATCCAACTTTGCAGTATGATCTTTTCCTCTCTATATTTTCATATATAAACCAATTTTCATCTCCAGTTTCGCCGCGTTCCAGAAACAGTTAATTTTTATTGCATGAAAGTAGAGACGAGCAAAATGTTACACGATCTTGCCTACACTCAGCAGAGAATTCATATGATACCCATATTACATCCTTGTACACAGATTTAACTGTCAGACATGATCTGAAACTATTTATTGGGTTATATCAATCTTTTCTTCTATCTCTGATGTGGATAAAAATGTTTTTTGAAATGAAACTTCTTTAGCGGCATTGGGGTTAAATTTTTACATGCAACGGAGAAGTTGTGCACTCATAGTGATGAAAATGAAACACTTACATACGGCCTTTCCACACTAGTCAACATGCATACAGTATTCAAGGCCATTACCACTCGTCTCACACGCTCTTACCCGAAAACTATTTTTTTTAGGTGGGGAAGTTTGTCGAATAGAGGGTGTGAGACGAGCGGTAATGGGCGTGAATACTGTATGCATGCTGACTAGTGTGGAAAGGCCCATAGTATACATAGAGCAAGGGTAGAAGAGTAGTGAGACCCATCACGCATGCGCGCCGTGTTAACATATAATTACTATTGCGAAGCAAATAATCAGCACTCTGTATTTATTATTTAATTGTTGCAACGACAAGATATGGTACTACAATTGATGCTGTATTCATGAAGTATTTAGAAAATGTGACGTCAAAGACATTCATATCTTACTTTACTTATCATGAACCAATTGTATCGTTTGTACCTACTCAATCACTACCGGAGGAAGCAATGCAAAACGAAGAAATTCGAAACGAATAAATTTTCATATTTGTTTATTACTTTACGGCAAAGAAGTTTCACTTCTGGCGTGCATACATAAGTAAATGAATATCAACATCTTTTTTTCCAAATTCTGTGAAAAATATTATTATCGATCACAAAAGATCTTCCAGAATGTTGTTCACCGTTTAGGTTAAAGTTTCCATTTTTAAATTTCTCGAACCATCAACTGTATGTACTCTCAGATACTGCATTTGCTCTAAAAATATTTAAAAAATGTCTTTATATTTCAACAGCATTCTTACCTTATCGACAGATATCTTTCCTTCACTCTTCTTTAATAAATACTGATAATAAATCATCTGTTTCGATATACGTTTAAAAGCACTAATTATGATACATAACCGTAATAAGAATAAGATATATTTATTTAATTAAAACATTTCTATGTACTTAAAATTATTATGCGCCAATCGGACATTACTTTTCGGTTGATCTAATATATAGGATGGTCAAAATGAGACTGAAGAATGTAATGTTCAGTCCATGTTTACATCCTTCTATCTCATTTGGGTCAGCATGTATGTCTGGTAAATATAAGAAGGAAAGGAAACGTCTCTGTGAAATACATATTACTCTTTAGTTTACATAGCCTTTTCTTTTCTTCTTGTATTTACTAAACATACAATACACTTATTCTGTTATTTGTGGTTCATTTGAGTAAATTTTTTTTTAAATATTGATTTTTAAATCCTTTATATTACCTTGAAGTGTGGTGTACTAATTAGAATGTATTTAAGAGCAAACAAGATAAAAACATTAAGTTTGGAAATGATTATTCTTCTAATAAGGCAATAAACCTGAACTTTTAGTTCGCATGAAAAGAAACTGCATATAATATGTTTAGATAATTGCATACATTTTTTAATGTACAGAATTCAATCTTATTATATAAAATCACCCAAATGTGACATATAGATTTGTGTTTTATTAAAAGGAAACAAAAAAAACTATACACATGTTTCCCTATACACATATACTTTTCAATAAAACACAAATCTAGGCGTCATATTTAGATAATCCTATGTTTACTGAGAAACTTATTACAAAAAATAATTGTAAATATAGAAATATATAACTTCAAAAAAAATATCTTACAATGTAAGATGTTTGATATAATCATAATTAACTTTCTTCTTTTCAACGGAAATCAATTGCACGCAACTTGGAAATAAAAAAGAAGAGGAAAATCTGATATAGAACCTCATTTTCACAATCCAATTGTCTTAAGATAGTTTTTTATTAGTCTTAATTTATTTCCGGGATATTACACGTCACCTGGCATTTTTTCTAGACAGTGATTTATTAAACATTGTTATAAAAAAATATTATGTAATATATTCAATTAATTACATTATTTTTTTTAATAATAAAACCTCAATACTGTGAAATATTTATGAAAAATACTAGAAAAATCAACCGTTTTTTTAATACGAATCAAATTAAATAAACCTTATAGAATTTTTTAGAAATATGATGTAAAATAGAGTTTTTAGATACCTCGAAATTAAAAAAAGACTAAAGAATCGTTTACAAAATGTAATGAAAATATTTCCAACTAAATATTTGATTTCGTGTTTTGAATTTTGGCCAGTTATTTTTTTATACATTTATGTTGACTATTTTTAATTTAAAAATTTATCGAAAATCATTTTTAAATGTAAAAATATTAACTTAAATTACACTGTCATATTTCTGTTTTTTTTACAAATAATCTATTTATTTAATGAAAATAATAATAAAATTATTAAAAAGATTTAAGTGATTACCATGTATAGTCAAGGACAATTTTATTCATACTCTTCTCAGTTCATGACTTTTTATTTTTCACAACCTAAATCAATAGCATTGGAAATGCTATACTCTATGGCATTAATGAGGGAACACAATTTCACTCATATAACCATCACGACTTTGTTTCACATAATGGATTCGTTAATACAGTTTTTAGCAAATGAATGAGAAGGCCAAGGAGTCCATGCCGGCTTGAGGGAGGAGGTATTACTTAACAGGCTACTGCTTTAACCTTCACTTTTAAAGATAGATATCTGGGTTTTTTGCAACTTTTCCCAGATCATAAACAGATGCTTAAATAAGAAATAAGAGGATCTAGAACAAATGATATGATCACACATGACGAGCATCGAGGTATGTCCCACACTTCTAGGTACGTCTAAGATATGAAGCTTATAATTGATTTGAAAACGCGTAAAATCCAAATACCCACAAAAAATACAGTTTTTAGTCACTCTTTTACATAATTGTGGTCCAATTTCATTAATTACAAGTTCAATGTTTATTTTTAATGCTTCTATTGTTTGTGATTTATCAACATAAACCAATGATTTTATATAACCTTACAGAAAATAATCCAATGCAGTTAAATCACATGATCTTGGTAGTCCATTGATGGGTCCATTTCGTAAAATAATGAACTAATTAAACTTTTGTTTCAATAAGTCTATTGAAGTTTTTACAATTTCTAAGCATTTTAAAGTATTAAACATTCATTGATAATTTTCCAAACTATAGTGAGTTGAAATGTCAAAATGAGCTTAAAAAATCAAAATGGCTACCACCAGTTGTAAAAAATTTGATTTATTGAAAAACCCTATATTTTTCATATTTACAGAAAAAAATACTGTGTATAACGAAAAGATATAATTTTAGTTTTTTTTTTGTATTTCAAATTAAGAATAACTAACTTTTTTTTTTGCTTTGTAATAAACGTTTTATCTTTGATAGAACAAGCGTACGAATACTTTTTCATACATTCCACTCTGCTTATTTGTAGATTTTTCTCTTATATAGTCATCCAAATGTGACGCCTAGATTTGTGTTTTATTAAAAAGAAATAAAACAAACTATACACATGTTTCCCTATACAAATTTTTTTTAATAAAACACAAATTTAGGCGTCACATTTAGATGACCCTATATATATATATACATATATATATATATATATATATATATATATATATATATATATATATATACGAGGGTCGTTTGATAAGTATAGTAAAAAAATAAAAATAAAAAATTGAAAAATTGTATTAAATTAAACAATAAATAAATTTACCATACTTATCAAACAACCCTCGTATATATATAAATATTTTTTAGAAACTCTAAATTATAAAATGACATCATTGTTAATAAAACGAATTAATATCCATGCTATGTAACATCATTTAATCATAGAGAAAATATATTTTTCTCATAAAGCACAACTGAAATAAATCTAACAGTGATGGCGCGTTATCGTGGCACGATTGCAGTAAGTTGATTGTATGACGTCACGGAAACTTTACAAGGGTACGATGTGCGTGAGATTATTTTATAGTTCTTTTTCTAGAATGACGCCCACGTATCAACTGTCATTAGTTATCAGTGAAATTTTCATTCGCTTTTATACGTTTCGAAATGCATTCTTTTTATTTATATTGAATACACAACTTAATGTCTTTTTAGCTGTTGACTCGATTCAGAGTTATGTGTTCCTTTTTAATAACATGTGAATGGTTTTTTGTATTACTTGAAAATATTTTTAATATATTTATAATTATACAATATTAATATTTAATGTTTACAGATATATTCATCGAAATATCTACAAACTATTAAGGGGGAAGGTCCGGTTTAGAACGATAAAAAGAAGGTCTGTATAATCTGTTTTTTTTTATTTTATTACTTTTACTTTAAACAAAAAAAGTAACCTAATAATGTAAATATGAATATATTAAAAGAGTTAGTGATACGTTTCGTAGTACCCTTTAAACAATTTTCTGTTCATAGTGACACGTCTAGCTCCTCAGCTATTAATTAAAAATCAAAAATCTAAAAATATTTTTAAAATACATAAAATTTTTGAAGCAGTGAACTTACGAAATTTAAATATTTTTTTTTATTTTTGTCAATATTTCAAAATCAAACATTTTTATTGACTTTTTCACAGTTGTACACTCTTTAAAAATTAGTAAATTCGAATAAACTCAATATATTAGAGTTCACTGCCTAGCAAAAAGTAAAATCTTTAATTTAAAAAAAATATTTAAAATTGGTCAATTAATTTTTGAAATATTTGTCCCACCAGTTCTAAAAATGATATTTGTTGTTTTGGAACTGTGGCTGATTCACTTTAACACAAATGAATTTTAACCCCAACACCACAATAGTTTAGTGTTCAATAATCACTTATTGTTCACTTATTATTTATAATTATATCAGTTAATGCATTTCAATGGCGGCGCCATCATCATCAGAGCCTTACTGTTGTCTAAAAATGATATATCGAAAAAACGCGTTTCAAATTTTACATAGTATAACTTAAAATCCATGCTGCAACTGTCACATTTGATAGCCTGTAACCTTGGTAATTTTCAAAATTTCCTTTTAACTACATATTCTTCAAACATCAGAGAAGTAAAAAATATAATAAAATCGATTTTTTGATAATTCTAGACCAAAACGTTTCCTTAATATATTTAAATATTGCGTAATTGCAAATAATATATTCGATTTTGTTTATAAATGCGATTATAAATAATAATTTAATTATTAATTAATTTATAACTAAAAAAGTATATTTAATCTAATTAATAATTTTTATTATTTTCTTTACCCCCTTCTCAAAGATTATGAACAATTTTCACTTTTTCACCATTAATGATTTCAATGTCAATTTCATTATTATCAAATCATAGAATTGTAATAAATAATGAATACTTTATTTATACTATATAATAGGTAAATCCAAATTCAAAACTTTATTAAAACATCTAATAAAGTCTACAATATTGAAATTGATTATAAATAGCGATGTAACATAGTGTTTTAAATATGACCTTGAAACTGAAAGCTAAAATGCTGAAAGTAAGTTTCTCAAGTTACCAAACTAATAATAATACTAATTATTTATTAATTCGTTTTTCTTTAATTCAAAACATAGTTTATATATCCATTTACTAATATAATTATTAATTACTAGTAAACTAAAAATCTACATATATGTATGCAGTTTATATTTACTTGCATATTTTACTTTGAAAAAGTCAACTTTTGTGATAGTAACAGATGATTTCCAATTATCACAATATTTGATTAGAACGTTTATTAATATAAATTGTTTAATAATTGATCATTTTTTTGCTTATAACTGAAAAATGATTGAATGATTATCGAAATTCGCAAAAGTATAAAAAAAACTGGATTTGTATATTTATTAAAATGAAATAAAATTTTGTAATATTAAAATAGAGACTCCTTTAAAACTTAAGTATTAGCAACAATTACAAACTACAGTCGAGTCTTTTCTATTCGAATCTTTTTATGCAATTGTAAAGTTATGCAGTGAATATTTCATTTAAATTCGGGGTTTCCCCTTAGAATATACATACGTTATTGCATGATCAGTTATTACTTTGTTACATGAAATTGGTGAAGAATTCATACAACCACTGGTCTACAGAATATATACTGTAGACCAGTGCTTCTAAACCTTTTTAGTGATCAGCACCCCTTTGAATCTAAAAATAAGTTCCCGAACCCCCTTGAAAAATATGTTTCTATTTCTTTATTTAGGAAATTACATCTATTGCAAGATAATTTTTTTATTGAAAAATAAACATATATTTACATATACATACAAAACAATATCTCAATTTTTGATGGCTACGTTGTTGTTGTTTATTCATAATAATACTTTTGGAGCGAAACTCATTCTTTGAAAGAGCCACGCGTAAGTAATCACTTGCATTTGAAAATTTAGAAACTTCTCTCATACCTCTTGAAATACTTTCTCGCACCTCCCAGGGATGCACGCACCCTAGGTTAAGAACCACTCCTATAGACATACTGGACGCGTTATGATATAATTTATTTTTTTGCATCAAATAATGCCAATAATACTTTAGACCAGTGGTTCCCAGCGGGGTCGGTACCGCCCACTGGTGAGCGTTGAAGAGATTTAAGGAAGCTTTTTTGGTCCAAGGCAAATTTAGGGGGCGTTGAGGACCAACCGCTGCCCCCCTGGGCAATGCTCGCAAGAATGTGCTGAAGAAGGTTTCGAGAACTTAGTTGAGGCAGATATTGTATAATTAATGGCGGACGAAGAACTAGATGAGGATGATTTAATTAACATGGTTAATGAAACAAACGATCGTGACAATAATCATGATAAAGAGGAGTCTGAACCAATTGTGTTTACAGTAAAAGTCATCCGCGTAGGACTTAAATTAGGGCGAAAATTGGGTAATCATTTTCTACATAATGACCCGAATGTTGAACGAGCTCTCCAATTCCAGCGAGATATTAATAAATGCTTAACTCAATATGAGGAGGTCTATAAAGATTTAACCAAAAACCAAACATAATTGTTAATTACGGATTTCATTACCAAGTCTTGTAAGAAAGATGAATAGTCTATGAAAGTGATGACAGTAATTAAATTTTAGGTTAAATTTTTAAAGATGTTATATTTCTTGTTTCCATAAAATGAATTACATACTTATACCTTTATTTATTTGTCATTTTATGAATGGACTATTATTTTTATATTTTTCAAGGTATCTTACTTTTATTTTACGTTGAAATAAATGACTGAATTATGCACATTTTAGTTAGTTTTCGATTTACACGGTTTTGCGTATAAAAATCAACGATTTCGATTTACACGGTTTTCTGAGGAACCGATCTTCAGTGTAAATCGGGGGATAGGTATACTCCTCACTGGAAGTGATACATATGTGCCAACCCTTCTTTCAGTCCTCGAACACCCACTCGAACGCGCTTTGTGATATAGACATCGGTTAATTTTCTTTTATAGCTTTAATTGACTCAAAGCGGCAACTTGAGTTTTAGGAATAATAAAAAACCACACGGAGCCATATCAGACGAATACGGAACGATTTTGATTGAGTTTTTAGCCAAAAGCTCACAAACAATTCAGTGTTCTTGGCATCATGCGAGAAACGACACGTTTCATGCCTAACATTTGAGTCAAAATCACATCGCATTGTGTTTTTGAGATTCTCACCTCAGCTGCTAACTCTTTGACAGACATACGACGATTTTTTTAGTACAAATGCCTTGCTTGGGCAACGTGTTCATCGTCAGTTTATGTCAGTTGAAATCGTAGTTTACATCGACGGCTTCACGGCGCTCTTTGAACACTTTCTGCCATTCATAAACTCTTGTTCGTGATAGACAATCCTCAGAGTAGGGTCTTTCTTAACATTTCCAACGTTTGCGTGAAGTTTATTTTGTTCGCATCATAAAATTTAATGCAAATTCATTGATCAATTAATTTCTACATCGTAAAAATCTCAGTGAACAATTACTATCTAACAAAAACCACTGTAAATTATTTATTAATAAGTATCGTATCATGAAATTTGACACAGATATCATTGACAAAAGTACCAACTTAAAAAAAATTACAACATTTCACTCCACAAGCGCGCGCAATTTAAATGAGAAAGTTATATTAGTTTCCGTACTTAATGTATATAATATACATTTAATTTAATTTTTCACTTTAATAAATATTTTGTATCTAACTGTATACAAAAAAAATTAAAAAATGACCACATCATCTTAAAAATTAATAAGAAATATTATTTTTTAAAACTATATACATTTTGAAGAAATTTTTAAATTCATCAACATATTTCAAACCTATTTCATTTTGGTAAGAAGCAGATTTATTAATTGAAATTCATGATACAGCTTTTACAAATAACTTATCATAGTAAATATTTTATATATTTTGTAACATTGAGTACATAGCAATATTTTTTTTGCTAGTAGAAGACGCCAATGCGCAAAGCTGGCTGATTTATCTTATTTCATATTTTTAATACATACTTGAATGTATGAAACAAAAATACATAAGTTTTATTTAATGTAGAACAAGTTTTACTGTATATTAATTTATATTTTCTTGAAGAAGAGATTACTTTACGGCATTTTTTATATATTTGATGTCATCATAAAATAATGTGAATCATATTAAAGTAGATCAAGGTCTGATCTGAACTGAAAACACAATACATTGTTTTGAAAGAAAATTAATGAATTTATATTAAAAAAATTACAAAAACAATATACTTTTTAATAAATTTTAAATAAATGATTTTAACAAAAAAAAACTATAACAGCAATAAAATTTCCACTTAAAATTGATAAAATTATATAGAGAGAGAGGGGAAGAGGAAGAGAGAGAGAGGGGTATTTCAATAACGGTGCTCGATCTTTAAAATTGAATAAAAAGAGTTGTATATAAGATATGGCGAAAATCTTTATTGCAGATTAAAGTACATTCAATGCCATTATGTTTTAAAAATAATATCGTTCAAATAGACTCCACAGCTTCGTTCCCAATAGTCGATCCGAGAGAGACAATTTTAGATAACTCTTCCACATAAATCAGGTTGGATTTCAACAATGGCTTGAATGATGTTATTCTCCAGATCATCAATTGTTACTGGTTTATTGGCATAGGCCAGAGACTTAACGTAGCTCCAAAGAAAAAAGTCTAACCAAACCAGAATAAAGTCTAACCAACCAAGTTCTAATAATTTTTGGTAAGTGATCAGAAATGTATGTGATCTTAATGGTAGAACAACATCTTTACGATCCATCAATTCTGGACGTTTCAGTTGCAATGCATCATTTAATTTGGTTAACTGTCGATAGAACACATCCGAATTATTCGTTTGGTTCCTTGAAAGCAGTTCAAAAAACACAATTTTTTTATAATCCCACCAAAATATTCTTTTGATAAATATCTACTTTTAATATGCTTTAATCTGATTTACCAGCTGCAACCACGAACATTTTTACTGGACGTTGTTGTAAACCATCTATTTTCATCGCCAGTTATCAGTCGTTTCAAAAATGAATCATTTTCATTACGTTTCAATCGTAAACATTTATCCGTTTAATGAGATAAATTTCTTTAAGTTCATGTGACTGAAATTAATCTGTTTGAAAATAAACTAACTAATCTGACTAATGGAGAAAAAAATAATAGGACTAATAACTAACTTATTTATCACTAACCATTCGACATAATTGAAATCATTACAATATTTTACTCAATTTATGCCTAACAGTGAGTCCTAACAAGCATCTAATTATACTTCTTTGCGTTATCTGGAGCAACTGAATTATTATGGCATTTAAAACCTATGCTTTATTGTCATAAATAGTATAAGTATTGTAGAAAATATTGATCAAAAAGTATTTTTTTTAAATATAGAAAAATATTCGATTTTACAATATGAAAATTTCTTCTGAACTGACACCATTCCAAATTCGTTTTCTCTCTCTTTCATATATATATATATATATAAATTGTGTTGAAAAAAAATTTAGCGTTTTTCAATAGATGGTACTAAAGGTAATTTTCCGCTTACCTTATATATCTCACATGTTTGGCTATTTTTAATTTTGACAGACGATATTTGTACATGTTTTTTGGTGCATATCTTTTAGTGATTTATTCATTTTTGATACATTAATTTGAATCTTAAAGATGGATGTAAACAACTTGCACTTACGTATTATCATGTTATTTTATTTCTAAAGAGGGAAAAATGCTGCCCAAACGGTAAAAAGATATGTTCAGTTCATGGAGATGCTTCTGTAGTGAAAAACACTGTTCGCAAGTGGTTCGACCGCTTTAGAAGTAGAAATTTCGATTTAGAGGACAAAGAACGTTCCGGTTTGCCTAAGATTGTTGATAATAACTAAATCGTAACTTTAATTGAAAATAATCCACATCACACGACGCAAATTATCGCAAAAGTACTCCAGATATCTCAAATTTATATTGTAAGGCATTCGAATGCACTAGAATATGTGAACCACAGTAATATTTGAATTTCTTATAATCTGATAGAACGACATTTGATAGACCGCATTTCTGTCAGCGATACGTTTTTAAAACGCATTGACAGAGACCTATTTTTAAAACGAATTATTACGGGTGATAAAAAATGGATCGTGTACAACAATTTGGATCAAAAAGATCTTGGACAAAATGAAATAAACAAACTTTAACCACTTCAAAAGCTGGTTTGCATCCAAAAAAGCAATTCTGTGCATTTAGTATAATTTGAAGGGTGTTCTATACTACGAACTGTTTCCATATAACCAAATGTTAAATTCGAACAAGTACTGCTCTCAACTTGATCAATTAAAGTCAGAGATCGACCAAAAGCGTCCAGAACTGGCAAATCGAAAAAAACGTAGTCTTCCACCAGAACAACACAAGATCCGCATGTGTCTTTACAGACATGACAAAAATTGGTGCAACTTGGATGAGATATCCTACCCCATCCATCGTATTCTTTTGACTTAGCGCCCCGAGATTACCACTTATTCTGATCGCTACAGAATTCTCTTAACGGAAATAATTTTAGTTCATTGGAGGACTGCAAAAATCACCTCGAGTACTTTATAGCAAAAAAGGACATCAAGTTCTGTGAGAGGGGAATACTGAAGCTAACTGAAATGTAGCGAAAGGTGGTACAACAAGATGGCACATATTTAATAAATTTAAAAAAATAAACTATGTAAAAAGTTGTATTAAATTAAACTTAGAAAACGCTACGAACTTTTGTTCAACACAATATATACGAGGGTAGTCCCATAAGTACCCGGCCTAACCTAGAGATGGCGGTAGTTGTTTGAAAAATATCACTGTATTAGAAAGTACACAATCTATAAAGCATATGTTTCAAGTTTGAGGACGCCACGTTGTTTAGTATTTGTTTGGCAGCCATCAATAGTGAACGTTTTCAGTGAATTTGTGAAAATGGAGAAAATTGGTCATCGTTACGTGATACAATACTTTTATTTGAAAGGCCTCAGCCCAACCAATATAAAAGCTGAACTGGATTTTGCGCCGTTTCATAACCATGGATGAAACATGGATCCATCACTTCACACCCGAGACAAAAGAACAATCAAAACAATGGACTGAAAGGGAGAACCGGCTCCAAAGAAGGCGAAGACCGTTTCATCTGCAGGCAAGGTCATGGCGTCGGTTTTTTGGGATGCGCGTGGGATAATTTTCATTGACTATCTTGAAAAAGGAAAAACTATCAACGGCGAGTATTATGCGAACTTATTGCAACGTTTGAGCGAAGAAATCAAGCAAAAACGGCCGCATTTGGCTAAGAAGAAAGTGTTGTTTCATCAAGACAATACACCAGCTCACAAATCCGTTATTGCAATGGCCAAAATTAATGAATTAAAGTTTGAATTGTTACCTCATGCACCCTATTCGCCAGATTTAGCCCCCTCGGATTATTTTCTGTTTCCAAACTTGAAAAAATGGCTCAGTGGCCAAGATTTCCCAACGATGAAGAAGTGATGTCGGCAGTTAATGGGTATTTTGAGGAGCAAGACAGTTCTTATTATAAAAAGGGTATCGAACTTATTGAACATCGCTGGGAAAAGTGTATAGAGCTGAAAGGAGATTATGTTGAAAAATAAATATATTTTTTTCCAAATTTTTTGTGTTTTCTTTGTTGGGTCGGGTACTTCTGGGACCACCCTCGTATATACAGGCATACCACGCATAGTGCGGCTAATCGGTTCCATTGATTTGCCATACTATTTGAAACTGGACCAATCGAAACATTAACTAAATACAAAAAACGTTAATTGGTTCCAAACAAATTTTTTCCTGTTTTTCAGTAAATAAAACGAGGGTAATATATTCAAATGTTTTTATATATCAATAAAACAAAATCAGGGGTTTGTACATTCATTTTAAATACATTTTAAATTCATTTTCAAATGGGTTATTAAAATTTAATTATCAAAAAATCGACTTTATACTAGAGTTAGGAATCGAAAACTAATAGAAAAAGACCACAAAACTAGAACTACGCTTGCGATGCGTATAATGTGCGCATGCGCATAATTTTTTTTTAAATTTCAAACCTTACTATAGTAAAACCGTATTAATCGAAGCTGCACTATGGGAGGTATTCCTATATATATATATATATATATATATATATATATATATATATATATATATATATATATATATTAAAAAAATATTCAATTTCAACAAAAACTTTAATATTTCAGAACTTCTAATTTAATTAGTACAGATCAAATTTCTTATTTAACGAAAAAAATATATTAAAATTGATAATATTTAGTCAATCAATAGCACATTGTCTTTTAAATGATCAAATTTAAATTAAATTTATTAGGTGTACCCATATATCGTTTTTTCAGTGTAAAAACTGCACTCGAAGAATATTTTACTTCAAAATCACCCTCATTTTACAAAAAGGGAATTTTGTAAAATGACATTACTTATGGGTACACCTAATAGAATAATATTCGTGTCATTTTCTGTTCCATTCAATTTAAACAGCATATCTAAACAAATATAAAAAAACTCTTGTTAAATGTAAAAATATAAATACTTATTACGTATTCAATGTTATATAGGAATTAAAAATAACTTATAAAATATATCCTTAACCTACATAAAAAGATTAAAATTAAAAAACTTTCATAATTAAAAGGTTATTGTATTGAATTGATGCCAGTATGATATGAGTTTCAATTTAGAACTTTGATATGCATCACTTTTAAATAAGAAAGAAAATATTTCAGTAGATTAATATACAAGGCCATCCAAATGTGACGCCTACATTTGTGTTTTATTAAAAAGAAACAAAAATAACTATACACATATTTCCCTATATACCACCCTATACACATTTTTCTTTTTAATAAAACACAAAACTAGGCGTCACATTTGGATGACCATGTATTTTTGACATAAAATGTATATATAACAATTGATAACGTTAAACAGAAGCAAGAAATATATTTTTCCAATATTAGAATTTTAGATAAATTTTAAGATAGTCGAATACTTTTATTACATTATATATATATATATATATATATATATATATATATATATATATGTATTGAGAGAGAGAGAGAGTTTTTTTAAACGTGATAGAACTTTAAATTGAATCCCTATCAAAAATTTTATCTAACCTAAAAACATCTTTATTATACCTTTCTATATACATACACACATACATATATATATAAAGGGTTTTTTTAAGTTAGATAGAACCTTCGATAGGGATTCAATTTAAAGTTCTATCACTCTTAAAAAACATTCTATATATATATATGAAAATACAAATGTGTGTGTGCATGTAAATGACCTTTTGAATGATCTCTTCCTATTTTTAAAAATTAATTATTGATAGATAATAATGCAACAGCAGTTTATGTTATGTAAACCTATTCGTACAGAACTAATTGATAAACATCATACATCATCTGCTCATTTCGAGAGAGTGTGATTTATCAAATCGTTCTCGTATCGGAGAATCTCTTTCACTGCATATCCGGTTATGATTCGAAACAAACTCTGACAATATTAATAATTAATTTAAATGCCACGCATTCACTATTATACATAATCAAGGTTACGATACGTTTGGAACCGCGAAACGTTGACCATTCTCAACGAAATTCGACGAGAGCATTTCGACTCATGACCGAATTGATTTTGACCATGGCACGTCGATACATACAAGGAACATTCATAGGGCGTTGGTTGTTGTAACGCCGCATTTTTTATCGTTGCAAAACGAACCCAACGCCAGACGATCGTTACGCGACAACCGTCGTCACGGCGTGGGCGACGCTGTGACGTCATTGTGCCAACGTCCAATCGCAGTGTGGTGTGTTCCGCGTCACGCACGAACCCCTCACGCCGCTCACGTCTCGTGAATGCGTTTCCGCTCCCGCGCGCCCGCGTCGCTAAGAATGGTTGAAACATGGTGCCGTTTCCCCTTTCCCATATCGCGGACACGAGCATTTCCACCGAATTCTCTGACGTCACAGCGAAACTTGAATGAGTTGCCCCCGTTGCTACTATACGTTGCTATATGCTGCGACGTCGTCTAGTCGGGGTTTGTTGTAGATTATGTTGGATGGATTGGTTACGTTTCAAGTATGTACATGACACAATACCTGCATGTATACGGAACACTTTGATACGTTCAGATTCACTGAGAGAAGCGTAACGAGTACTCCTTGTCCGTTTGACACATTGCAGATTTTGAACGGTTTCGTACGATAAGTGTATGCTCATTTGAGCGCTTTAATTTATTATTTATAATAATAGTGTTGACAAACTTTCAGATATACACTACAGTCAAGTATAAACACGAAATGTTATTTTAGGAACTTGACGGTTTACTTCCACACAAGAACACTTTTTAATTGTTGTTCATAATTCGTAGCTAAAAAACAAAGCATTATTTATCTAACTCGCGTGTATATATGTATATATATATATATATATATATATATATATATATATATATATATAAAGTTGTCACTAAAGTCATGACGTATTTAAGTGTGTTTTTCAAATGTCATTTATTTATATAAAATTTAATCAAAAATGTATTCGTCATTTTGTTCGATGACATTTTGCCATCTTTCGGTAAAATTCATAACTTTACGTTCGTAGAAAGACCTATCTTTATTAGCAAAAAAACTGGACAAATGCTATTTTATAGCCTCATCGAATTGAACGATTTATAACGCAATGAGTTTTGCAAAGACCGAAACATGTGGAAATCTGACGATTCAAGGTCAGGTGAGAACGATCAGTGCGACAACACATCTCATCCAAACTCCAATAGTTTTTGACGAATGACTAAACTTATGCGTTGTCATGTTAGAACACAACTCCTTTACGATTAACGAGTTCCCAACACTTCTGGATGATGGATTCGTTCAATTTGTCTAATTAGCGACAATACATGTCAGAATTGATTGTTCTATTCGTTGGTAAGAGCTCGAAATACACGACACCCTTATAACCCCACCAAACTGAGAACATGATTTTCCTTTGATGAATACTTATTTTCGATGTTGTTTAAGCTGACTCATCGGGCCTGGATAAAGACTATTTGCGTTCCACGTTATTGTATACGATTCACTTTTCGTCACCAGTTATCATACGTTTCAAAAATGGATCGCTTTCTTCACTTTTAATGTGCATATCGCAAATACGTGCAGTCAAAAGAACTTTTTGGAGTTTATGAGAAATCTAAATGTCGACTTTTCTTATGTATCTCAGCTTCTTCAGATGGTCGTGAATACTGGAATGATGAATTTTAATAGTTTTGCAATCTCACGTATCGTGTAACGCGAGTTTGACTAGATCAATGACTATATTTTGTCGTCATCAACATCGATTTACCTTCATGAGCAAGAAGCGTCGTTAACATCAAAATCACCAGTATGAAATTTCGCAAACCATCGTTGTCACTGACGTTTTTATAGGGCATGGTCACCGTAAACTTTACCCAACTTATCACAAGCTTGCCGTACGTTCTTCCTTTATTGAAAAAAACAGTAAAATATGGCGAAAATACACAGTTTGATTTTTCATCTTTAACTTTTGTAAAATTTATAAAACTCAACCAAATCGCTCAATTTTTTTATTTGAATGAAGGCAGAAGTGTCAGCTGTCAAACGACAACAATTATATAGATATTCCATCGCCAAATCGATTATCTCACAAGTTATATAGCTTGGTATACCATCCTGTTGAAACCACATGTCACTGATATTAATATCCTCAAGTTCTGGCCACAAAAACCTGTTATCATACTTTGGTAACGCACCGAATTAACTGTAATACAAACACCTTGCTCATTTTCAAAGAAGTATAAACCAATAATACTTCCAACCTATAAACCACACCAAACAATGATTTTTCAAGATCTAATTGTTGTTCGACAATGGCGTTTGGATGTTCACTTCTCCATATGCGACATTTTTGATTGTTTACATAACCATTTAATTGAAAATTCGATACATCACTGAAGATGATTTTGTTAAAAAAATCAGCATTTTCTGATTTTTTTCTTGGTACCAATTAACAAACATACGACACAAAAGATGGTCAGCTGGCTTCAGTTCTTGTGTTAACTCTACTTTATACGCATGAAGATGAAAATCTTTTCGTAAAAAGTTTATACAGAGTGCTTCTTGTGATGTTTAACTGCTCTGAACGTCGACAAATCGATGTTTAAGGGTCTTTTTCAACTCTTTCACGTATAGCAGCAATATTTTCAACTGAACTACCGCTACAAGCATATATTTTTGGTCTATGATCACCAACAGTAATAACTTGTTCCTATTTCGCGATTAGATTACGAACAGCAGACTCCGAAGGTACTTGATTACGTGAAAAAGATGCATGAATTTTACACATTGACATTGTAAAATTTTCACCATTTTTATAGTAAATGCTCACTATTAAAATGCGTTGTTCAAGCGTATAGTGTTCCATCACTAAAATTTCCCAAGTTTTCAATAAACAAATGATAAAGTTCAATATTTGACATTTCATCAAATAATATTCAACTTACTTCCTAACCTCAAATTTGGACGCCCGTTATTAAACCATATTTTAATTACTGAATGTTATTTGATACCATTTTT
Organism: Neoneuromus ignobilis; assembly: GCA_029203775.1. Taxonomy (NCBI): domain Eukaryota; kingdom Metazoa; phylum Arthropoda; class Insecta; order Megaloptera; family Corydalidae; genus Neoneuromus; species Neoneuromus ignobilis. Next base: position 12,164,184 of record CP092088.1, on the reverse strand, counting down.
GGATATTGTGACAAATTCACATTATCATAAATTAATCACTCACTTAATCATCATAAGTTTTTATAAAAGTGTTCAGTAATCACTTATTACTGATTTTACTTACTGTTAGCCTTTCTATGACAATGTTATCATAATCAAAGCACTACTTTATAAAATCTACAAGTAATTACTAAACACTTAAAAAAAATTCTTCTAGTGGGATGAGTGATTTATCCATATTAAAATTATATGATTTTAACATTTTTTCAATAATATTCTATTTTTACATTTTAAATATATTTAATATTTATATATTTTTAACGTATGTTTTTTTTTAAAATACATTTGATTTTTCAAATAAATGTTAATTTTATTAATAAAATAAAATTAATTACATTGTATTTAATTTTCTATTCAAACATAATTTCGATCTATTTTCTTTTATTGTAAGTATAAGAGGACACAAATTTTAATAAGAATCATACATATACTTATAATAATTTGTAAACAGTATATTAGGAAATGCAAACATAAAAAGTAGGTTTAATAAATTTTCTCGTTCTGTATTACTAAATAATCAGGTTTTCCTTTATACCTATACATCTCTTTTTATTTATATACCTATGTATATATATATATATATATAAAATGTATCAGCTTTTTTCTATCCATTGCTGAATGAAAAACTCTCCTGAAGTTGTTCAGTACCAGCTATCAAATGTATTTCTTCTTCATTCTACATAAACCAATTTTATCATACAACTATCCCATCTATTCATAAAAATCTTTTTAGACATTTTTATATTGCTATATTCGCAGTCACATAATCATATATATATATATATATATATATATATATATATATATGTGTGTGTGTATGTGTGTGTGTGTGTGTGTGTTTGTGTGTATTGTATGATAAAATTCACATACTGCACATTGAAAACAATTTCATATTACTAACGATAATAAAATTCAATTTTAGAATTTCTTTATTGATCAAAATTAGTCAAAAGATATATGCAAACTTATAAAATCATTATTTTTGATAAAAATAATTTATTAAACATTACAATTAGATAAATTCTAAAAATAGTGAAGTGATTTTAATTTTTTTCCTTACTTTTTAACTCTTAATTTGAAATCTTTTAAAATCTTCGTAAAATCTAAATCTTCTGGATTACATTTTATTAATTATTTATTTTATTTATATCTATTATAATCCTTTAATTATTACAATTCTTTTCTAAGTTGAAATAAATTTTCTCAAATTTTGTAATTAATTACTTCATATAATTTGCCTTAAAAAAATTCTTATTATTTTTCGTTCTCTATATTCAATATATTAAAAATAATTATTTATCGCAAAATATTATTACTAAAGCAATCCGTTAAAGTTTAAACACTCATATATATATATATATATATATATATATATATATATATATATATATATATATATATATAAACATACTTAAATTATTTTTTTTCAACTTTTTTGATCATAAAACAAAAAAAAATTCATTATAAATCATATTAATAATACTTTTATTTAAAAAAAAAATAGTTTAATTTTTTTCAATATAACTCATTAACATTTAAAACCCAAGAGAATTAAAAATTGAATAATCAATATTTTATGTTGTCCAATAAAAGAAAAAATATAATTTTCAATGTCAGATAATACTTATATAAAAATTTATTGTAAAAAAAATTTTTCAATTACTCTATGTCAAATTAATATCGAATAAAATTATTGTAATTTATTATCATGATATAATATATAAAATAATAAGTGATATATATATATATATATATATATATATATATATTAAGTAAATACTTTTTTTAAAAATAATTATAATTTAAAATAATTAAAATCAAAAATACCTAATTTATTAAAAAGTTATAATAAACTCTAATCATTTATATATTTAAGTAATTAAAAAATTAATATCTCAGCTGACCATTTTTATTTTTAAACTAAAAATTCACACATATTCTTAAAAAAAATACTTGCAGAATGCATTTACCACGATGTTACCTCGATATTAAAAGCAGAATACAAAATGAATGAGAGACTGTTGAATGAGACAATTATTATGAAAGACTTGTAAAATCAATAACATGAAGAGTTGTAGCTGTTCCAAGAACTAATGTTTATAGACAATACATTTACTTATACTAATAATTTGTCAGTATATAAATAGCTACAAATGTTTTTTTAAGAAAGGAAACTAATTGAATTATTCTTTTTTAATTACATTTTGTTTTATTGGTTTTCTACTTACACGAATATTTATTGATTTCGTATATAAATATTATACAATTTTTAGATTTCGGTTATAAACAATTTAAATATAGACAATTTTAGAAATAAATATATTGTAAATTATAATAAATACCTATCAATTTGTAACTAAATTGAACTTTTAATGTCTCTCCCGCTGTACTATATTAAATATATTTTATTATAAAATTGAATATCGAACGAATTTAAAACGAGATATAATATTGTTATATGCCATTTATAAACTAAAAATTTATCAATCAATTTTAAAGTATTTTTGAAAAAAATATTCAAATAAATAATTTAAATATGCATTTTAAAATTTTTTAATAATATAAATAAAAACTGTTTTATAATCAAATTGTGTGAATCCTGTGATCAACATATGGAATTTTTAAAATATCATATCAATATTCTATTATAACGAATTATTTACATATTATTGCAACATAAATGCTGAAAGAATGAAAAATAAATATATTGGGGGTACCCATAAGTAATATTGTTTTACAAAATTCTCTCTTTATAAAATGAAGGAGATTTTGAAGTAAAATATTCTTCAAGTGCAGTTTTAACACTAAAAAAACACATTACTTATCGGTACACCTAATATAAATCAATACACTCCAAAACAATATTAGAATTGAAATGAATGGATGATTGAATGAACAAATTTGTAATAAGTTCAATCACATGGTTAGGAAACATCACAGAATCGTACTTAAATTATAACAAAAAATGAAAAATAGTTTTTGATTATTGAAATTGATTTGACCAATAAAGCAGAATTTGGCACAAAATGACTAAAATATCATAATGACTAAAGTTTTAATTAATGGCTAATCATAACTAAATTAGTTATTAATCACAAATCATTTTTGTTCGTTAGTAGGATTTATTAACTTGTTTCCAACCAGACTAATTTTAATCATAATTATTTATTAATCATTAGTAATCACAAATCATTAGGCACTGTTTATTCTAAGTGACTAAAACTGAAAAGAAATATGAAATATAAATATTATTATCAATATACGAGGTCGTTTGATAAGTCCGTGTAATTTCCGAAAGATGGCACCACTGGTGCATATCGAGGTTATTTTTAATTAGTAGCACCTCTTGGAAGAACACACATCAAGTTTCAGCCATATCGGTCTATTCCTTTGTGTTTGACAATCGTTGGAATCAATTGATTGTTGAAATCGAGTGACTGTCAAATAATGGACGAAAAAGAATTTCGCGTGTTGATTAAACAGTACTTCATTAAAGGCAAAACGCCTCAGGAGACTAAACAGAAGCTTGATAAACATAATGGTGACTCTGCACCTTCGATTAGTGCGGTTTATAAGTGGTTTCAAAATTTTCGGAGTGGCCATATGAGCACAAGAAACGCTGAACGTTCTGGACGCCCTGTTGAGGTCACCACTCCAGAAATCATTGATAAAATCCATGATATGGTGATGGATGACAGAAGAGTGAAAGTGCGTGAGATTACTAGTGCTGTAGGCATCTCGTGTGAACGGGTACATAATATTTTGCACCAACATTTGGACATGAAAAAGCTATCCGCCAGGTGGGTGCCGCGATTGCACACGATCGACCAAAAACGAGGTCGTGTGAAGTGTTGCAAGAACGGTTTGCAGCTGTTTCAGCGAAATCCGCAGGACTTTAAGCGTCGTTTCATCACTGTAGATGAAACATGGATACATCACTACACTCCTGAGACCAAAGAGCAGTCTAAACAATGGGTTATCAAGGGGGAATCTGCTCCGAAAAAGGCGAAGACAATTCCTTCGGCCGGGAAGGTTATGGCGACTGTCTTTTGGGATTCGCAAGGAATAATCTTTATCGACTATTTGGAAAAGGGTAAAACCATTACAGGTGCATATTATTCATTGTTATTGGATCGTTTGAAAACCGAGTTGCAAGAAAAACGTCCCCGATTAGCCCACAAAAAAGTCCTCTTTCATCACGACAACGCACCAGCTCACACCTCAGCAGTTGTGGCCGCAAAACTAATGGAAATAGGGTTCCAAATCGTTTCACATCCCCCCTATTCTCCAGACTTGGCTCCATCGGACTATTATTTGTTCTCTAATATGAAGAAATGGCTCGCGGGAAAAAGATTTTATTCGAACGAGGAGGTGATTGCAGGAACGAATGACTATTTTACAGACTTGGACAAATCCTATTATTCGGAAGGGATCAACAAACTAGAGCAGCGTTGGATGAAGTGTATAAGCCTAAAAGGAGACTATGTTGAAAAATAAAAACGATTTATTCAAAAAAATGAAGCAGTTTTTATTTTTACACGGACTTATCAAACAACCTCGTATACCTTTTTAACTCGCATATAATCGGAAAAGTCATGTCAGATTTTTGTAATAGATGTCAGTAGTTTTTTTTATAGTAAAAGCGTCATTCGCATCCAAATAATTGTTTTATGTCGTTTGACAGCTGACACTTCTGCCTTCATTTAGATAAAAAGTTTGAGCGATTTGTTTGACTTTTATGGATTTTATAAAAATGGAAGATCAAACTGTGCATTTTCGCTATATTTTACTGTTTTATTTCCGTAAAGGGAAGAACGTACATCAAGCTTGTGATAAGTTGGGTAAAGTTTACGGTGACCATGCCCTACAAGAACGTTAGTGCCAACTATGATTCGCGAAATTCCGTGCTGGTGATTTTGATGTTAACGACACTCCTCGCTCAGAAAGGTCAATCGAGGTTGATGACGACCAAATAAAGGCATTGATCGAGTCAAACCCGCATTATACGATACGTGACATTGCAGAAACATTAAATATGCATCATTCCAGCGATTCGTTCACGACCATTTCTAGAATCTGGGATACATAAGCAAGCTCGACATTTGAGTTCTTCGTGAACTCAAAGAAATTCATTTGAACTACGTTTATAAACATCTACTATATGTTCATTAAACGTGAAGAAAACGATTAATTTTAAAGCGCAAGCATTTCTGATGTCAACGAAAAATGGATCGTATACAACAACGTGGAACACAAACGGTCTTGGTTCAAGCCCAATGAGTCAGCTCAAATAACATCGAAAGCAGATATTCATCAAAGGAAAATCTTGTTCTCAATTTGGTGGAATTATAAGGGTGTCGTGTATTTTGAGTTCTTACTAATGAATGAAACAATAAATTCCAATTTGTACTGTCACCAATTAAACAAATCCATGATCCAGAAGCGCCCAGAACTCATTAATCGTAAAGAAGTTGTGTTCCAACATGACAACGCGAGATCACATACAAATTTGGTCACCCATAAAAACCATCCGAGCTTGAATGGAATGTGTTTCCGCACCCAGTGTACTCGCACTATCAGACTTCCACATGTTTCGATCTTTACAAAACTCCTTGCGTGGCAAATTGTTCAATTTCGATGAGGTTATAAAACAGTACCTTGTCCAGTTTTTTGCTAATAAATACAGATCCTTCTATGAACTTAGAATTATAAACCTCGCTGAAAGATGGCAAAAGATCATCAAACAAAATGACAAATATATTATTAATTAAACTTGGTACTTTATATAAATTAATGACATTTGAAAAACATAGTCAAAATTCGGCGTGACTTTGCCGACTACCGAATATATTCTAAATCCTAAACTAATATCACACCCACTTCAACTTTAGACTTTCTCGTAAAAATCGTTGACTCTATTTTGGACCATTGATTTGTATATACACCTGAGGTTCTTTTTATGCGGTAAATATGTTCCGCAGAAAACCGCATTAAAAAAATCGCACAAAAAAAGACTTAACTTACATTGAAAAATTAGGGATACATTCCGTAATTTTCAAAAATCGCATAAAACTATAGTTACAAAGTGAAATTACTCTTAAATTCGCATAAAAAATCAGGAAATAAAGAATGCTTAAGAAATTCAAATAACTGCAGAAAATTGATAAAAAATAAAGCTTTTTACTTTATTTTTTAATTAACTATTTAATTTTATTCAAAGCAATATGTACATATGTGTAATTTATTTTAGAATTTTTCATGCATATTTTAATTATCATCGCAATAATAGCTGCACTGTTTACAATAAAAAAAAGAAAATAAAAAAGAAAGTGAATAGCTGCACTGTTTTCAAGACATTTAGACCAAACCTTTTTCCAACAGGCATTTAAAGTGTGTGGTTTTATATGAGTAAAAGCAAATGCAACATGATTTAATAAAGTCAAATATTGAAAAATTTTTCCATGCGTCAATTACTGCTATTGACTCATTTTCTAGTTTATCCAATATAAATAGAAAAGTCCATTTAACGTAATATTGTTAAAAGTTGCAATTATGCATTGATCTAATGGCTGAATAATGCTTGTTATATTGGGTGGAAAAAACATCATCTTTACATTTGGATGTTCTAAACATTGATGACCTGGTGCGTTGTTAACAAGTAATAAAATTTTGAAATCGAAACCTTTTTGCTTCATATACGTTTCCACTTCTGGTAAAAAGCAATTATTAAACCAGTCAGTAAATATTGCAGTTGTCACCCAAGCCTTTGTATTAGCCATCCAATGTACCTGCAGTTGTTTTTTATCTTTGCCTTTTAGAGCGCGTGGTCTTAGAGATCGATTTACCATTAAACGTTTCAGCATCCGATCTCCCGATGCATTGCTACAATGTTATTTGATCTTTGCTTGCTTTAAACCCACTGGATTTTTTCTCAGAATTTGCGATATAAGTTCGACTAGGCATTTTTTCCAAAACAGTCCTGTTTCATCAGCATTAAATACTCAGTGTGAACAATATCCACCATTTTTAATAATTTTGGTTAACTCTTCTGGAAAATTTTTGGCAGCTTCTTCATTTACCGATGCAACCGCGCCCGTAATCTTCACGTTATGCAGTGCATTCCTTTTTTAAAAACCCGGTTAACCATCCTTTTCTAACCGAAAATTCCTTATCAGTTTAAGAAACGGATGTAAATAGCTCTGATTTCTTCATTTTTTCATAAAACTGAAGAGATTTTCGTTGAATTGAATAACCGTTTAAAGAAATTCTTAAAAAAATCGACATAAAAAAATACTAAGAAGAAATATGAATCTCGTAACTTCAAACTCGCATTAAAATAATCCGCACAAAAAGAGATCTAGCTGTATTACCTATTTGGAGAATAGAATTTCCTACTCAAGAACTCTTAAAAGAAATTTACTATAAATTCAAAAAATCAAATTGTTACTCAAACTAATTTTGAATTATGGATTTACGATTAAACAATATTTAATTTTAAGTTCTTAAATAATTCTCTTAATGCTGCTTTAAATAGTTTCAGTAATATCATATTTCATCTCACTCCATTCATGACTTGACACTTTTCTCTTTCTTTCTGAACTTTTAAGAAGGATGTAGCGTTTATATGAATGATTGGAGATGCATATAGTCCACTATATACATCTTCAGTTTCTTGATTCTTCGATGCATTTAATATTGCAGATGTATTAAATGAGTCGAAATTTTTCATATTCTTTAAATCCTAGATAGAGTGGTATTTAATATTCATTGCGTCGATTAATAACTTCCCTTACTACTCGAATTTACTACCTTACTACTTTACTACTTAAATGTAAATTGTGCTAAATTCACTTCGAGATCCTGTTTGTTCTCACAACTGTGAGAAATCCAATTGATTTTGTAGCCGTTTTGAAATAATTTTTGTAAGTCAAAATGTTACAAGTCTTACTTATCTTCTTTTTTATCTTTAATTACTTTGAAGCCATTTCATTCATTTTGGTATTGTTCTTTTTCTATTAATCATTTGAAAATGTCTACTGTGATTCCATTTCTAAGAGCAGTTTTTCCATTTTTCAAAATTATAATCATATTTAGGTTTATACACACACATTCAGACATAAATGTATATATATATATATATATATATATATATATATATATATATATATATATATATATATATATATATATATATATATATATATGAGGTATAGCAATTAAATAATGATTTTTTAACGCGTTATCTGGAAACACTAATGCCTTCGTTATTGTCTAGCTGTAAAATTCCACAGTTTTTTCACCTGTGTACAAAATTTCAACACAATCATATGAGTTTTACGTTTTGTGTGATTTTTTAAAGATTGCTCTATAGTGACCTTGTGTCGTGAAAATTTGCGATAAAAAATCTTCATTAAATTTTTGTTGAAATCCGAAGAAGAACCGTCGATAATTTGTAACAAAACTGAAGAATGTTTACGGCGATGAATTTTATAGAAGAGGACGAGAAGAGCGTCTAAAAAAATCCTGAATGTCACGGTCTCAAATGAAAATAATGCTCATTTGTTTCTTTGATAAGCAAGACCTGATCCACAAAGGGTTTGTTCCTAAGAGTCAAATGCTAAATAGTGCCTTTTACCTGATCGTCATGTAATGTTTATGTGCAAGAGTGACGCAGGTGCGTCCAATTTTGGCCAAAAATAGATGAATGCTGCTGATGGATCACGACAACGCACTGGCGCATTCTTTCTTAGCAGTGCAGCAGTTTCTCGTGAAAAAAATATTCAGTCCCCTCCCCTCCAATCCAGACGTCGCTCCATACGACTTTTTTTATTCCCCAAGATGAAAGGTTAGATGAAAGGACACCATTTTGATGATGTGGACGACATTCAAAAACGCACAACGCAAGTTTTGAAGAAGCTAACTTCGAAAGACTTCAGCTACTGTTTCTCGCATTGAAAGTCGTGCTGAAACAAGAGTGTCGTACTCGGAGGAGACTTTCGTGAAGGCATGAATTGATGTATTGTAGTTTTGCTTAATAAAAATTTTAAAAAAATTCTCGTTATTTAATTGCCCTACCTTGTATATCTATATATATATATATATATATATATATATATATATATACATACAAGGTAGTCACACACAAATACATTCACACAAATACATATATATTCACACACAAATACATATACATATCACACAAATACATATGTATATATATATATATATATATACGAGGTGTGATCAAAAAATAAGGTGAATTTTTATTTTTTTCAAAGAATATTTATTTATTCATCAATTTTTATTTTGTTCCCTTCAAAGTAATCCTCCTCGGATATAATGCACTTGTGCCAACGCTTTTTCCAATCCTCAAAGCATTTCAAAAAATCATTTTTTGTGATCTTGTTCAGCTCCTCTTTCGATGCCGTCTTTATTTCCTCAATCGTTGCAAAACGCCGTCCTTTCATGGGCCTCTTCAGTTTCGGGAACAAGAAGAAGTCACAGGGGGCCAGGTCTGGGGAATACGGTGCCTGCGGCATCATTAGTGTGTTGGTTTTAGCCAAAAATTCGCGTACAAGCAACGATGTGTGAGCAGGGGCGTTATCATGATGCAAAAGCCAATTTTTGTTCTTCCACAAATTCGGACGTTTCTGGCGGATTGCTTCGCGCAAATTGCGCATAACTTGCAGGTAATATTCCTTATTTACTGTTCTACCCTGTGGCAAGAACTCATGATGCACGTTCTCATCAGTTGTTGACGTGCTGGGGCGTCCAGAACGAAGTTCGTCGTTGGTGTCTTCTCAGCCTTCTTGGAAGAGTTTATACCACTTGTAAACATTTTTTTTGCTTAAAGTACACTCATCGTATGCCACTTTCAACATTTCAAGTGTTTTATGATATTTTTCACACAAAATCTAATGCAAACTCTTTGATCCATGATTTTCGACAGCGGAAAATCGTGAAGCCTGCAAAACACTTCTAACTATTATGCCTCTCACCAACAAACTAAACATGCTACATAGCTGAAATTTGGAACATATATTCGAGACGAGTGTACCAACATAACCAAATAAAAAAATCGAAGATCGAACGGATGTAGCCCGCTAAATTTCAAAATTCACCTTACTTTTTGATCACACCTCGTATATATATATATATGTATTTGTGTGTATGTGTGTGTCTGTCTGAATAAAAAATAGACAAATGTAAATATTTTGAAATCCACTCTAATTTTGTTACAATTAAAGAATGTTTAAATTTACTTTTTTTAACGAACGAAAAAAATCAATATATATTTTTATTTTTATTTTTAATTTCACGTAGGTTAAAGTTTAAATTCATCCAAAATATTAAAATAACAATAATTGTAAACAGTAATTAACTAAATGAACTAACTATTTAACAATTGATATAAATAACAATAATATAATTTGATAAAAACTTTTCATGTTGATTTTATCACGAAGAACTGTATTTACCGATTTGTTCATGTCACTGAAATTATATTCCTAGTCTCCACGCGAATATTTAATCCGTTATCACTACAATCTTAAGCTGCGTATATTTCACTGCGGATCGTTGTACCTGATACTAAAATATTCTAAATCAACATCGGAAGAGAAACTAAAATAAAATGGCCTAAATAATCCAAATGTATTAATTCGAACGAAACGACTTGCTACCGAACTAAACAATAATGATTGTCACAAAAGAAAGATATTCATCTATTGAGCACGTTGGCATGAATATTTTTTTTCAATTGTTAAGCTTTTAAAAAATACCGTTAAAGTAGAGCACGGAAATAGATTCAGCGATGTTTTCAATAGATGTTGATGCTTGATGAGTTTCACTATAGTGAAATGAAACATGAAATAAATGTTTATTGTTGAAAGAACTCTATTTTATATTTCTTAAATTTAATGTTTTCTTACTTCATACAAGTTTCTTAATTTTTTATTTTCTCTTTTTTTAAAAAAAAAATAATCAATCCCTGTCAATGTATATAAAAGTTACTTGTACATTTTCCTTCCTTTAATGTTTTATTATAAAAATTAAAATTTAATTATTATCGTACTATATTTATTTATAAATATTCAAATATGAATCCCTATTCAATATTGAAAAGATTTCAAATATCATTTCACTACTGTAATTATTAAATATTTTTATAAAACTTTGTAGTGTTGAAAAATGGATTATTTTATAGAAAGGTAATTTATCAAGAGCATCACATAAATTGAGAAATTCAAATTATTAACATTATTTAAAATTATAACTGAAAATAGTTGTATTTTTGATTTTCAATATTACCACTTTGAATTTTTGTATTATTCTTAAAAAAATATTTTATAATAGTTAAAAATAAATAAATTTCTAATTTTAGAAATAATAAATTTGAATATAAAGTATAAAATAATAATTATTTTAATTTTTCAGGTAAATAGATTTTTCTCCACAACATACGAATTCATAAATAAATTAAATAATTATTTATAATACCCTTAAATTGTTGATATGTATGTTATTGTCTTCACGGTAAGAAGTTATATATACACTGATGTGCAAGTATTCGCCATTTGGGTAACATAAACAATTTATTGATATAATTCAATAAAGTCGTTAAATTGAAAAAAATATATTTAATTAATATGGAATATAATATTCATTAGAAAAAAATACAAAAAACAGTAATTACTTCTATTATATAGTAGAAATTGCTAAAATAAAAACAGTAGGTTCTATTTTGGCTGAGTAAACGTATTCGCTACTTATTGATAATGGCATACAATATCAAAGTTTTTGTTAAATAAATGTGGCAACACTGCAGTATAACCAAATATTTATATTTTCCGAGGATTCCCCATTCAGTTTCCGTTGACAGTTTTCATCATTTAGTGAGTTTCACGAAGATATTTCAAAAATGGAAGACAAACAAAAAGAATCTTGTATATCCGAAAAAGACATAATTATAAATGTACACAAAAAAATAAAATATATAAGGAGATTTCGAAAATAGTCTCCAAGAGTTGTACTACTGACCATGATATAATAAAACGCTTTAATGATACAGGAAGCTTAGAAAATTGCCAAAGAACTGGTCGGCCATCCAAACTTCCAATACGTGAACAATGTAATATAATCAATATTATTAAGAAAGAGACTAAAACAAGCTTGCCCTGTGTCGCAGCACAGTTAGAAAAATATATTGGAAAAAAACTACATCCTTGTACAGTACGAATAATTCTTAAAAAGACTGGTTACAACGACCACGTCTGCAGAAAAAATCAGCTATAAGTAAAGTGAACCAAACAAAAAGATTTCAATTTACAAATGAATATAAAAATAAATGTAATGAGGAGTTTTTGACCAAGGTTGAAAGTAAATTCTGTATTTATCGTTCTGAAGCCCAAATTTTGGTATGGAGAAAAAAAATACAGAACTGCAAGAGAATCATATACACAAAATTGTTAAACATGGTGATGGTAGAGTTGTATGGCCGCTTCTGGAGTTTGTAACCTAGTTTTTATCGATGGAACCATGAATAATTTCCAATATTTAAATATTTTAAAACAAAATTTAAAAGAAAATGCTATAACATTGTGTTTGAATAATGAATATTACTTCCAACATGATAACAACCCAAAGCATACTGCTCATCTAGTAAAGCTCTAGGTTCTCTACAATACTCCCCATATACTGAAAACACGATTACAATCTCCTAATCTAAACCCCATAGAACATTTTTGAGATAGAAAAACCCAATAGAAAATTTGACAGCACCATATTACCTTTAAAAAACAACTTAAATCCTTACTTCAAAAGGGGTGGGCAAATATAACATCGAAAGCAACAAAAAATTAATTTATTTAATGCCAAATCGTTTAAACGAAGTAGTAAAAAGAAAAGGGAAACAAACGAGATATTAATTTTTTTTTTAAAAAATATGTTGATATTTCTTCTGCATAATATTAAAAGTGACGAATACTTTTGCTCTGCAGAAATGTAACCTACTGTTTTTATTTTAACAATTTCTACTATATAATAGAATTAATTATTGTTTTTTGTATTTTTTCTAATGTATATTATATTTACTATCAATTAAATAAAAAAAAATAATTTAGCGACTTTATTGAATTATATCAATAAATTGCTTATATTACCCATATGGCGTATATTTTTGTGCATCAGTGTATATATATATATATATATATATATATATATATATATATATATATATATATATAATATTAACTCTTTGAGGCACGGAATTTTAAAAAATAAAATGACCCATGTTACACAGATTTTTTTTTATAAAATTTAACAAAGTTGGTTTATTTTAATTAATAAACAAATAAAATTACAAAAAAAGTCATTTAAGTTCTTAATTTTAAAGTGGGACGTAAACAGCCCTTCTGTGCCATATGAGTTCATGAATGGTATTTGCTAAATTGATATATTGTCATTTTTGAGGTGGTATAGAAATATCTCACACTGCATATTTAGGTATCAAAAAGGTGAAACACTTTTAACTCTGTTAAACTCTAAAGAGTTAAAAAAATAAATCCTGAATAAAAAATTCTCAGAATCCCATCTGGTGAGTATAATCAAATATCAATAAATGGTAACATTCATTAAGACTTTTGCCTAGTAGTAGGTAGATATAAACTGATTTGATGATTGTAATAATATTAGGTTGTCCCAAAAGTTTCTTTTATTTTTTTAATAAGTAATAAATGTACAATATTTTATGTTTTATGTTATATTACTGAGTTATATACAATTTACTCTGCTCTATTACCTTCCTTCATCTATCCGGAAACCGGATAATGTCATCTTTCCAAAACTTTTATGGTTTCCTTGTAAAATACTGTTGCAAGTATATTTTTATGTCTTTTATTGAACTAAACCTTTTACTGCAAGATTTTTTTAATTAAAAAAATAAATAATAATCATATGGAGTAATATGCGTCCTATTAAAACCATATATCATGAAAACCATTTTCAATAATTTTTGGAATAAAAATTCATTAATTATGGTTCGGTAACGCACTCCATTTACTGTAACGTGATCTCCAACTTAATTTTGAAAAAAATATAGTCCATTGACACCACCAGCATGACTCCTCTAGACAATTACTTTTTGTGGATGCAGTGGTCTTTATTCAATGACTCGTGGATTGCTTTTATTCCAAATTCTTCAATTTTCTTTATTTAGTGTTAACCATAAGTTTTACGAAACTCACGGTTAATTTTACGAATAGAAGATTGATGTTTATAATAAATTTCCACAATTTCTAAGCGTTCTTAAAGTGTTCAACGTTCCATGATAATTTTCTAATTTATACTGAGTTGAAATGTCCAAATGAGCTTAAAAAAATTCAAACATGGTTGCCACCAACAGTCAAATTTTGATATTCTTATTGGAAAACTCTATAGAACTCTTATATCAATGGTTGCATATTTTATATCCATATTTTTTTTAGTAAATTTTCGCTGTCAAAATTTACTAAAAAAAATATAATATATATTAATATGATTAATAAATAATAAATTGAAATTTTGTTGAAGTTAAAACATTTATTTATAATGTTGTTAATGTTCTGTTTATACATATATTATTAAAAATGCTGTTTGTACTATTAATAAATTTGACAAATTACTTATTATATAAATAAAGTACAGGAATACCTCGCATAGTCCGGCTAATCGGTTTCACTGATTATCCGGACTAATCGAAACAATAACTAAATACAAAAAATGTTAATTGGTTTGAAACAATTTTTTTTCTTATTTTTCAGTAAATAAAACGAGGGTAATATATTCAAATATTTGTATGTCTCAACAAAACAAAATCAGGGGTCTATACATTCATTTTAAATTCATTTTCAAATGGGTTATTAAAATATAATTACCAAAAATCGACTTTATTGTAGAGTTGCGAATCGAAAACTAATAGAAAAAGAAAAAAGACCACAAAACTAGAACTGCGCATGCGTTGCGCATAATGTGCATATACGATTTCGGTTTTCTTTTTATTATGTTTTCATAATAAAGAGACAAACTTGAAAATTTGCGTATAAAAATAGTTTTATGTATTAATTTTTTGGGATTTTTTTCAAGAAAAACTTTTTAGAAGAATTTTTTCAAGAAAAAAATTTTTTTTGAGAAATTTCAAACCGGAATATAGTGAAACCAGACTAATCGAAGCAGGACTAATCGAGGTATTACTGTATATTGTTTTTCCTACCAATAATTAGGTACAATTACTATAATTGGAGAAGAATATCTACATTAAATATTATATCAAATATTTAAAAATTGACATATTCACACATTTTATTTTGTCACTTCTGTATGTAAATATGTATATAAATATATAATATTTAATTATATATTTATATATATATATATATATATATATATATAAGAGGGTGGTCCCAGAAGTACCCGGCCCAACAAAGAAAATACAAAAATTTTGGAGAAAAATTATTAATTTTTCAACATAATCTCCTTTCAGCTCTATACACTTTTCCCAGCGATGTTCAATAAAATCTATACCCTTTTTATAATAAGAACTGTCTTGCTCCTCAAAATACCCATTAACTGCCGACATCACTTC
Organism: Neoneuromus ignobilis; assembly: GCA_029203775.1. Lineage (NCBI taxonomy): Eukaryota > Metazoa > Arthropoda > Insecta > Megaloptera > Corydalidae > Neoneuromus > Neoneuromus ignobilis. The sequence continues at coordinate 12,148,526 of CP092088.1, read as the reverse complement.
TTCATCGTTGGGAAATCTTTGACCACTGAGCCATTTTTTCAAGTTTGGGAACAGAAAATAATCCAAGGGGGCTAAATCTGGCGAATAGGGTGCATGAGGTAGCAATTCAAACTTTAATTCATTAATTTTGGCTATTGCAATAACGGATTTGTGAGCTGGTGCATTGTCTTGATGAAACAACACTTTCTTCTTAGCCAAATGCGACCGTTTTTGCTTGATTTCTTCGCTCAAACGTTGCAATAAGTTCGCATAATACTCGCCGTTGATAGTTTTTCCTTTTTCAAGATAGTCAATGAAAATTATCCCACGCGCATCCCAAAAAACCGACGCCATGACCTTGCCTGCAGATGAAACGGTCTTCGCCTTCTTTGGAGCCGGTTCTCCCTTTTCAGTCCATTGTTTTGATTGTTCTTTTGTCTCGGGTGTGAAGTGATGGACCCATGTTTCATCCAAGATTATGAAACGGCGCAAAAATTCTGCTTTGTTGCTATGAAACTTCGCTAAACACTCAATTGAAACATCTTCACGACACTGTTTTTGCCCGAGTGTGAGCAAACGCGGCACCCATCTTGCACACAGCTTTCTCATGTCCAAATTTTCAGATAATATGCGATGTACTGCACTTTTTGAAATGCCTACTGTCTGCTAGCTCGCGTACTTTCAGTCGACGATCATCCAGTACCGCTTTGTGGATTTTCTTCACCATTTCTGGAGTCGTCACCTCATTTGGTCGACCACTGCGATGCTCGTCTTGGCAGCTCGTACAGCCTCGTTTAAACTCTGCTACCCAATATTTCACTGTTGTAAACGAAGGAGCAGACTCACCCAGAGTAGAATCCAGTTCAGCTTTTATATTGGTTGGGCTGAGGCCTTTCAAATAAAAGTATTGTATCACGTAACGATGACCAATTTTCTCCATTTTCTCAAATTCACTAAAAACGTTCACTATTGATGGCTGCCAAACAAATACTAAACAACGTGGCGTCCTCAAACTTGAAACATATGCCTTATAGATTGTGTACTTTCTAATACAGTGATATTTTTCAAACAACTACCGCCATCTCTAGGTCATATGGGATATATATATATATATATATATATATATATATATATATATATATATATATTCATATGTATAATATTTGAAATGATTTAAAATGATATACATTTTAAATGAATTCAAACATCATATACCCTTAAGCTTGATTTGTACATTGTAATTCAATTAAAAATATATATCAGATTTTTCAATGACTACTCTAATTTGATTGTTAATATTGTTTTTATCCGTAAAAATTGTATTTCTGAGTAAAATTAGTAATTAGCATTTTTAAATGTTCGCACATATTATACAATACATTTTACAACGTACAACTTACAAACTCAGTACCTCACTTTTTCAACAACAAGTTTAATTTGGCTATAATTCTAGAGTACGAAAATATTAAAACATATTTTTGTCCTATAATTAAAGAAAATTCCGGAGAAAAATTATGACAATGAGTTTTACTTCTCTTAAACAAAACACTTAGTCATCCGGCATATTTAAATAAAATTTATGATGGTATAGGTCGTTTTCTTTTCACCGAATACTACTACGTTAATTCAACCTACTCACCGTAGAATTATAGCAATTTTAATGAATTATGGTTACGTAAAATATTTTTCAATTTTATTGAAAAAATGAAAAAGCATAAGTAATTAGACTTTAAGAAATGATTATTTTAATGGTCATACGCTGTTTTAAATTATTAATTCATAGTTAGAAATGACATCCATTACAATAAATAAAATGTAAATATATATATTATCAGAATAAGGAAAAAAATGAACAATATGTATAAATACAAAAATTAATTATTAAACTTATAGAAGAATTACATTGAAATTTCATTGAAAATATGTAATAGGCAAATTTGCAACTTACATACAAAAAAATTTTCCCACCATTATTCAGAGCTTGTATTACAATACAAGCTCTGACGATAATTGCATGACCATAGAAATGTGCATTAGTTTATTGTTGTTATAAATAAACAATATGAACAATAAGTAATTATTAAAAACTTCGTAATATCTAGTGGTAGTGAAGTAATAATTCATTTGTGTGAAAGTAAATTCACCACAATTCCAAAACAAATAGCAAAAAAGACTAATTTCTATAAATTCGATTGAAATTTATTAACTTAAACAATTTAAATATAACAAAAACTATTAAAAAGCGGTATAAAATAATCAATTAAAAGTGAAATCTTACTCAACAAAAATCTTGTGACAATTAATGAAAATCCACATTGTGTGTATTTAATACTTAGTAAGATTGTCACTTTAAGTACAGCCTTTAATCTGTTTATTATAGATTCTACTAACGTTTTAGTTAGTGTTAGGTTTATTTGATTTCATTCGTTAAAAATAATTATCTTTAATTGGATTTCCGTGTCTGTATTATGTGTTCTTATACTTTTTTCAAGTTCATACCACGGATTCTTGATAGAATTCTAGCCAAACGACTGCAAATGAGTGGGAAAAGTGTGAATAATATAAACTTTTCCAATAAGAATGTTAGAAATGTGACAGTTGATGGCAGCTATGTTTCATTTTTTTAACCTCAATTTGACATTTCAACTCAGTATACGAGGTCAGACAATTAAGTAATGTGACAAAATTCAAAAATCGAGTATATTTAAAAATTAAGGTACATCGCTGCGATCCCCTTCAAAGTAGTCCCCTCCCGTATCTATACACTTATTCCAGCGAGTTTTTCAGTTTTCGTAACAATTCTGGAACACTTCTTGTGGGACCTCTCCGAGTACCCTCGTCACAGATTCTTGGATATCTTCAACGGAGTCAAAATGTCGACCTTTGACGAATTTTTTCATATAGGGGAATAGGAAAAAGTCGCAGGGTGACATGTCCGGTGAATAGGGCGGTTGTGGTAACGTTGCGATGCCTTTAGACGCCAAAAACTGAGAGACACTGAACGCACTGTGACAGGGAGCATTGTCGTGATGCAGAACCCAAGTCTTCGCGATCTCTGGACGCACTCTGAGCACCCTTTTTCGTAATTTTTCGAGCACATTGCGGTAGAATACTTGATTTACGGTTTGTCCAGGTGGTACGAACTCTTTGTGAACCACTCCTTTGCTGTCAAAGAAGCAAATCAACATGGTTTTCACTTTGGACTTGTTCATTCTCGCCTTCTTTGGCCTTGGTGCTCCAGGGGACAGCCACTGTTGGCTTTGTCGTTTAGTTTCGGGGTCATATTGAAAGAACCAACTTTCATCACCAGTAATAACTTTTTTTTTTTTTTTTTTTTTTTTTTTAGTAATAACTTTCATCACCAGTAATAACCAGTAATAAATTTCTCTGTTCCATTTTCATGACATGCACTACTCGCGCGTTGTTACAAAACACTAAACAGCTGGCGAAGAAATGATCGTACGAGGGTGGTCAAGGTCTCAATCGAGAGAGTAGGGATCTGCTATTACGGTGGCGGAGTTACAGGTTCGCAGTGTTACCACAGGCCGAGAAAAAAAATCGGTCGCATTACTTAATTGTCTTACCTCGTAGTTTGGTAAATTATCATGGAACTTTTACATTTTAACAACGCTTAGAAATTGTAAAAACTTATTACAAAAAATAATACATATCATACGTAAAACTTATCATACGTTTCATGAAATTTAACACAAGCATCCAAATGAATGTAAATTTATCGAATTAAAAAATTTGAAAACAATTTTACTCTATATGATACAAGAGTTCCTGCAAGACTAAGGAATACAAGAAGTGAGGCCAATTTTGCTTCTGTTAGTGAAAATTTCAAAATGAAGCTGTAGATCACGTTAGAGTAAATGGAGTGCGTTACCGAATCATGATTAATGATTTTTTTTTTCAAAAATTATTGAAAATTATTTGCACGATATGTAGTTTCAACAGGACGGTACTACGTGCCATACAGCTACGGAGATAATAGACTAATTGAAACAAAAGTTTAATAAGTCCATTATTTCACTAAATGGACCAATCAATTGACCACCAAAACCATTTGATCTAACTCCATTAAATTATTTTCTATGGGATTATGTGAAATCATTAGTTTATGCTGATAAACTCCAAAAAACAGAAGAATTAAAAACTAATATTTAACGAGTAATTCATGAATTTGGACCACAATTATCTAAAAGAGTAATTAAAAATTGGACTAAACAAATGCATTATGTCAAGCGAAGTCGTGGTGGTCAGTGGAATAAAATTGTGTTCCATCATTAATGGCATAGAACATGGTTAAAAATTAAAAAAAATAATTAATTAAATACTTTTTATTTCATTTCCATTCAAACTTCTGAAACGCTTATTGGAAAACCCTATATTAGATAACCAAAAAAGTTTTGTCATCTTTTCGTGTGTCATAATTTCAAGAATTACTTATGCATCATATGATTCATTATGATAAGAAAATTAATTGAGTAATAAAGTACATATATCTTGTTTCATTCGTTTATTGTATCTCGATGTATTAATTTTAATTTAAAATATAATTTCAACCCTTCAAAATATCTGTGCACTATAATGTAACACATACAAAGTTCTATCACGCATAATAACTTTTTTTCTCTCTCTCATTCTCTCTCTATCTCTACCTCCTTTCTCTCTCTCTCTCTCTTTCTCTCTCATTCTCCATATATATATATATATATATATATATATATATATATATATATATACAATCAGTCACAAAAGTCATCGTACATACACATATTTTAATGTTTTTTATATGAAAGAAAACTGGTAAACAAAATTATGAATTTATTGAATACTACTTATCTTAAAAATAATTTTAATATGAAAATAGAACATATTTTTGAAATAATAACAACAAAATTAACACAAATTAAATTATCAATTCTGCAAAAGTGATCGTACGCTTACAAAAACTAATGTAAAATAGGTTTCCAAAAAAATTAGTACAGCTGGGTATGTTTTTGTACGGATTATTTTAATGCGATTTTCAAGTTATGCGATTCATATTTCTTCTTAGTATCTTTTTATACGAATTTTTTTTAAAAATCCCTTAAGTGGTTATTTAATTCAAGAAAAAGCTCTTCAGTTTTATGAACAAATGAAGGAATCAGAGCCCTTTACTTCCGCTTCTCAAACTGATAAGAATTTTCGGCTAGCAAAGGATGGTTAACCGGGTTTTTAAAAAGGAATACACTACATAACGTGAAGATTACGGGCGCGATTGCATCAGCAGATAAAGAAGCTGCCAAAATTTTTTAAACAATATTACGTTAAACGCACTTTTCAATTTATATTGGATAAACTAGAAAATTAGTCAGTAACAGTAACTGACGCTTGGAAAAACTTTTCTATCCTTGACTGTATAAATCATGTTGCATTTTCTTTTGCTAAAATAAAACCACACACTTTTAATGCTTGTTGAAAAAATGCTCGGTCTACATGTCTTGAAAACAGTGCAGTTATTCAAACGTCGGCATTATCAGATGAAATCATTACTTTGGCACATGATATTAGTGGAAAGGGTTTTGATTCCTTTAGCCAGAATGATATCGACAAATTGCTTGAGGATAAAATGCCTTAAGTGACAATGATATTATTGCAATAAGTTTAGATACCGTAGAAGATATAAAAAAAGATAATGAAACAGAAGTAGAACCTGTTCCCTTCACTGCAAAAATTATTCGAGAAGGTCTTCAACTTTGTAATCAATCGGAAAATCATTTTCTTGTTAACGACATGAATTTTAAACGAGCTTTTAAATTCCAACGAGAGCTAAATAATTGTATGTCTGAATATCGCGAGCTTCATAAACAATTAGTAAAATCATCGTCTCAAAGTTTAATCACCGATTCATACATTGTCGTCAGAAAACCATTAACACAGAACGAGACAGAAATCAGCGCTAATTTTGTTTGTGTTTCCTCTAGTGACGAATCTGATTTTACACCAGTTCACAAACGAACCCACATATTTTCAAATAGCATATTTTCAAATATGTTTGAAAAATGTAAAATAAATTACACATATGTACATATTGCTTTGAATGAAATTAAGTAGTTAATAAAAAAATAAAGAAAAAAATTTTGTTTTGTATCAATTTTTTAGATATTTGAAATGTTTTTAGGCATTCTTTATTTCCTGATTTTTTTATACGAATTTTAGAGTAATTTCACTTTGTTGCTTTGATTTTTTCCGGTTTTTGAAAATTACGGAATGTATCCCTAATTTTTCAATGTAAGTGAAGTCTTCTTTTGTGCAATTTTTTAATGCGGTTTTCTGCGGAACGTATCAACCGCATAAAAACAGACTAAGGTATATATATACATATATATATATATATATATATATATATATATATATATATAAGTATATATAAATAGTCACAAAATTCATCGTACATACCCATATTTTAATGTTTTTATATGGAAGAAAACTCTGATCAGCAAAATTATAAATTTATTGAATACTATAATACTTAGCTTAAGAATAATTTTAATATACAAATAAAACATATTTTTAAAAAAAATAACAACAAAATTAACAAAAATTAAATTATCAATTTCACAAAAGTGATCGTACGCTTACAAAAACTAAATGTAACAATAGGTTTACAAAAAAAATAGTACTTGGTTGGGCCTCCCTTTGCTTTCAACACTGCCTCCAACCTTTTTTACCAACCTTATATATATATATATATATATATATATATATATATATATATATATATATATATATATATATATATATATATATATATATATATAAGCATTGGTTAATCATTGACATTTTTAATGATCGTCAAATATATACTTAACAAATATATACAAAATTTATATAAAAAGTACATACATCTAAATAAAAAAGTACCATTAAATCGAATCAAGCAAATAATTTTAGAGCATGTGCTCAGTTTGTTCTTACATTAGAATTTATTACAGTATTGTGTATTCTGCTGAACAAGAGTTTATTTTATTACAATACGCTTTATTCTCTAACCTTATTTAAACAATAAATTAATTCGACTTTTAAAAACAATAGAAATAAACAGTAATACACAAAAAACATTAATCATATAATTTTCAAAAAAAATATTTACTGATGAATGAAAATCCATATAAATTATACACTTAAATAAAATATTTTAGTGCCGAATAATTTACTTTCAAATTATTTTTCAGTAATAACAAAAATAAAATGGAAACATATATTAACAAAAAATAATCCTTAAAATACCCCTGCTGTTACTAAATAAACATAAATTAAGATCATAAAATAATATTTCTGTTATCTAAAGTATTGTATTTAACAAAAATTGTGTCTGAAATCTTCTAAACAATAAAGAAATAATATTATGTACGAAATATATCAAAAAGAATGAACTCATTGATAGCATGTATTTCAATTATTTTGCTTTACAAAAAACACAAAAGAAATAAAATTAAATACACTATTAATAGAAGGTGTTATAAATGGTTTCCTCTAGCAAATTCGTATCCTTTTCATGGCATTTACAATTATTTTATATAATTCTTGTTCACTTATGATTACAATCTCTCTTTTAAGGGGTTATACGCACTTGCGAGGCGCAAAAACGACGTTTTTTTAGGAATTTTTTTTAGAAACAGTATTTATTTTGCAATTACAAATTATGGTTATTTGAATAGATCCTACTTTCAAGAATAAAATAACATGTCGATCATAAAAAAATATTGAAGTGCACCGCTCTTGCAAACGATGTCCCGAACGACCTCCAAAAAAAGGCGCTTGGCTGTGATCTCCATATCGGCGGTTTGGATTATTTGAAATCAAAAAATATGGTCAATTCTTTTAAAGAATAGATTAATGCAGGTATTGAACGAAGGAATAATAAAAATTTTCATTTTTGACAAAATGGCGTCTACTTGAAAAAAATTTTTTGTTTTTTACTAAAATTTTCGCTCCAAATTGTTTTAAAAAAATAGTAATAATTTTTGTAAACCTTATTCCTTCGTTCAATACCTGAGGAATATATTTGAGAAGATTGTGTGAAAATTTAAGACCGATCGGTTCAGCCATTTTTGAGATATCGAGATCACCGACTATGAAAACACCGTTTTGAGATAAATGCCTTTGAAGTTTCGGAAGTAGTTTACACATAGTTAAAAATTTTTTACAAATTCAGGTGTATGTCCGAAAATATTTATCGGATTTACTTCAAATTTTCAGAGAATATACTCAAATATATGTGCATTCCGAAAATGCAAAAAAAAATCGATTTTTTGAAATTTCTAACTGCGTATAACCCCTTAATGTTAACCTTCAATTCTTCAAGTGTATGATGATAGTTTTGGAACATGATATATTAATTATTTTTCTCAAAGAAAAATCTGGAAGAGTAAGATTTGAGAATCTTGAAAATCATAAGTCTTTTGACATCAAACATTGGCCAAAAATTCTTTTAACATGCCCATCGTTTCATTAGCAGAACGACAGGTCACGCCATTCTATTGAAACTAACATTCTTTTCTCTATCAATAAAATAAATTGTTGAGTAATAAACTTTATCGTTCACAATTTTATCAAAGCATATAGGCCTTGACATGATGGAGGGAGATGGTACTACAAACCCTAATATTTTATGTTTGTAAATATTGTTCGTGATTAACGTATAGATTTTAATTACTCCATATTCGACTATTTTTACTGTTCACAAAATCATCGAAATGAAACCAAACTTGACCACCGAAATCAATATGATCCAACACCTGAATTCCATTTTCATCAACAATAGAACAAAGTCAACAATACCATAAATATTTTTATGATCTGCTTCTTACAGTCCGTGAACTACCTTTAGTTCAAAAACTATCGGAACTTTTGAAATAAAACACATAGGAAGTTATTTATTTATCAATGTATATTTTGTCACCTTCAAAGTACTCCCCATTGGAAGCAATACACATAAACCAACATTTCTTCCAGTTCTCGAACGCCCCCGCGAATACGCCTTGTGGTATAAGCCTTTAGTTCATACAGCAAATTTTATTTTACGGATGACCCCTTAATCGACTCAAAATGAAGCCTTCAGAGTGGCAACTTGAATTTTTGAAATAGAAAAAAATCGCACGGAGTCATACGACACATAAACCACACCAAACAGTGACTTTTTGAAGATGTAAGTGTTGTTTAACAATGGCTTTTGAACTTTCATTTCCCCATATGCGACAATTTTGTTTGTTTACATAACCATTTAATTAAAAATGTGATTCATCACTGAAGATAATTTTGTTAAAAAATCAGCATTTTTTGCTTTTTTCTTGATACCAATTAACAAACATACGACGCAAATGATGGTCATCTGAATTTAATTCTTATGTTAGTTGGACTTTATATGCATGAAGATGCAAATCTTTTCTTAAAATGTTATGCAGAGTGCTTCTTGTGATGTTTAATTACTGTTAACGTCGACGAATCGATGTTTGAGGGTCTTCTCTAACAATTTTACATACAGCAGCGACATTTTCAGCTGAACGACCACTACGAATGTATATTTTTGGTCTGTGTTCTCCAACAATACCAAATTGTTCAAATTTTACGATTAGGTTAGGAACAGCAGGCTTCGAAGGTATTTGATTACCAGGAAAAGATGCACGAATTTTATGCATTGACGTTGTGAAATTTTCATCATATTTATAGTGAATTTTCACTTTTGAAATGCGTTGTTCACACATATAGCGTCCATCAATAAAATGTCCAAAGTTTTTAATAAACAAATGTTAATTAATGACAGTTCAATATTTGACATTTCATCAAATAATAGCTAACTTACTTCCTAACCTCAAATTTAGATACCCATTATTATTATTAAATTGTATATCGCCTATATATCGAAAAACATTTTAGGTTTCAACGAATTGATTATTTATTTGTTTAAGTAAAATTTTTAGAAATACTCTTACAATTCTATTTATATTATAATAGAATACGTCCTAACATCTATCGTTATTAATTATGCATTATATTAAAGCATTACATATACAAAGTAGATTATTGATTTTTCTTCATAAATTTTTTACACAAGAATATTTTATTGTCAACTTTCTTAATATATCAATTTATTATCTTTTATTAATTTTCCATATTTCTATGAAAAACAAATCTACAAATTTATTAAAAATGTATATAAAATATTCAATTTATTATACATACTTTATTCAAATCTCAATATAATTGTAGACAATGAGTACAAATATGTGTGTACAGTGAATCAACAAAGTCTGCGAATCTATGAAAATAATTTATTAAAGAAAACAATTAAATGAAAATTAAAAATCATGTTCATTTTTAATGAGCCAATATGCAAAAATGTTTTATTTCTGTTAACTACTTAAATAAAATTACTTTTATATTTTAACAATTTTGGAAAAAACAATAATTTATTGCAGTATAAAAACTTGAATGAAAAATTTTCAGTGCCGTAACTAAAAATTTTTAAATTTCATAGAAAAAAAAATTTATATATTTTTTTGTATCCTTCTCGATATTCAACATCCTCTAAAAATTTTTATCAGTTTTAATAAAATTAGGACTAATTTTGTTACATTCTTCCATAATTTTTTTTAACGTATTTTTGGATGTAATGGTATGTTCCTTGATTTACTGTTCTAGGTATTTCAATAGATAATCTCTAAGATTAAGATTGGATTATTAAGAAATATCCCAAATTATTTAAAAATATTGTACAAAGACTACATCTTTATAATATATGCAAAATATCCATGGTCTTTATCTTGCTGAAAAGTGTAATCATTTCTTAGGCCTGATATGTTAAATAAATTGCTTTTTAAAATATTTAAATAATTAATTTATTTATTTATTGAATGGCTTCAATTTTCTAACCTTTGCATTCGCCATACACCTCAAAACCCTAACAATTCCACCTTCATGTTTAAAAATTACAAGTAAATTCTCTTTATTCCATTATTCATTCGTTTTTCTCATCACCATTATTTCAAAAAATGCAACTTGCTTACGTTCATAAAAAGAACTTTATTCTAAAAATGTTTAATTTGCCAGCATTTGTCTTAACAATCTTGAGCGTTTTTTTTCGATTAATACTTGAACGATTTTCTTACAGCTAAACAATCATGTTAACCTCTACACTTTCAAGGATATTTCGAACTATTTTACGACAAATGGTTTTACTAATTTATTTTTTGTTGCTATTTCATGCACAATTATTTCAGGATTTTTTTCTAATTTCTTTTAAAAATTACCGTTATTTTCACCCGAAAATATTGTCATCGTACAAAAATTCATTTTTTTTAGAAAGTTTTGAAATGAAACGAGAAAGTAATTTTAACCCTAAATATATTTTTTATTATTATTCACAACTTGTTATTTCAATCATAATTTTTTTTTATTAAAACCATTTTCTTCCTTCTACTGTTTCGAAGTTGCAGTTGATTAGTCTTTAGAAAAATAAAATATATTTAAAAATAACAGAAAAGTTTTAAAAGTATTTAATATTTACAAGTTCATTTTATTTATGAATGTGAATATTTAAAAAAATATATATTATTTTAGACTTATAACAAATATTTTTGTTTCTATATAAGATATCCTAGAGAGATAAATAAATAATATATAATATTTAAGTAAAAAATAAATAAAAAATCAAACAATGAAATGCAGGAACAATAATATAAAAATAAATAAAAATTCAGGATGACAACACAATTCACTTTGATTAGAAAAAGAATTAAAAACATCGCTACATTTGAATGAATGCCAAGACGCATTCGAGTAACTCTTAATGTACGTAAGAAAAAAAAGGAAAAATCTAGAATTTCCTAATAATTTATTTTAAAGTTCAGTTCTCATCCTAACTATCAATTTTCGGATATATATGAAACATTTATTTTATTTTTTTTATAATTTCGTATCTGTATTTTTCACATTAAAAAATTTATATATTCTAATTATTTATAATTGAAAATATGAATATCACTTATTTAAAAAAATCTAAATATTCAATACTAGTCACTTTTCATTCATTCTTTTATCCACTTATGTTCTTCGTGATCTCATGACATTGAATAAATCATATTTTGATTGATTACTAACCGCAAAGCATAATTTAAGAATCAAATTTACATAGTTTCCAATATGTGTATAAAAAATCTGTATATTTTTCAGAATAAATAACATTTTTTTCCATAAAAATCGATGTACGACAATTGTATTATATTTGAAATTTATTCACTTTTATTGTTAAATTTTTATTTAATACACAATATTTAACAATTTCGTTCAATATATATATATATATATATATATATATATATATATATCGATTCTTTATTAGACAACAAATACAAGTAAAAATGGTAGAAATTATCGAAAAATTTTCTAAAGAAATTTAATTCTAAAGAATATATATGTAGACAATTAAGATTTCCTGAAGACATTATTTTATTATTATTTTCTTGATAAAGCCAGATGAACTCAAAAAAATAGAAGAATTAAATAAAGAAGGAAAACGTCGACAAGATAAAATAAATGTTTAATAAATTTTCATATCAAAAAAATCGAACTAAAATGAAGAGAAATGGAGGAAATTAAAAACTATGTACATCTATGACAACTGATTAACATTAAAGAAACATTTATAGGAGAGTAAAAATATTATGTTGTCAGTTAAAAAAAATCTTATATTATGAATATTACTCTATGTTCAATAAAAAACTTTTGGGTCAATGCATCCTACTTATTTTCTTCTATGTCAGTGAAACATGGGTCTGGTATTTCGGAATAATTCATCAGCTCCAGACAATACAAGGAAGCATGAAAATATGAATGTATAGAGAGAGAAATTAATGGATCAAGCAAAAAAAAAAACAAAAGTTAAGTACACCTATCCCCCGATTTACACGGTTCTTTTTTTACACGGTTTTCAAAATAACGGATTTAAAAAAATTATAAAAATTAATATTTTGGCTGCATACATAATTCTACAGTCATTTTTTAATTCCGTTCACTTAGTAATACTGGCGCACATATTTGAATTAGGGCAAAAATTGGGTAATCATTTTCTACAAAATGACCCGAATGTTGTACGAGCTCTCCGATTCCAGCGATATATTAATAAATGCTTAACTCTATGAGGAGGTCTATAAAGATTTAGCCAAAAATCAAACACAATTGTTAATTGCGGATGTCATTACCAAGTCTCGTAGAAAAGATTAATAGTCTATGAAAGTGATGACAGTAATTAAACTTTTTAAGGATCTTATATTTCTTGTTTCCATAAAATGAATTACATACTTATACCTTTATATATTTGTCATTTCATGAATGGACTGTTACTGTTATGTTTTTCAAAGTATCTTACTTTTATTTTACGTTGAAATAAATGACTGAATTATGCACATTTCAGTTTATTTTCGATTTACACAGTTTTATAGAAATCCACAATTTCAATTTACACGGTTTTCTGAGGAACCGATCTTCAGTGTAAATAGTGGGATAAGTGTATATTGTAGCAAAAGTGAAAAATATAAAATAGAAGTGAGCTGGTTATACAGCAAGAAAAGAGGAACCGATCTGCAAAAGACGTTATTGATTGGGAACTTAGATACATAAAAAACAGAAAAAAACTTATAGATAGATAAAGAGATGTAAGGAAATTCGTCGGAATAGATTGAAAGAGAAAAGCATTAAATCGATCGAAATTGAAAATTTTGGAATATGCTTTCAACAAGCAATGAATATATCAATGCTGCTAATGATGATAATTTGTGTATGTATATAATATATACACATGCTCGAAAATGACTGCATACACTTATCAATACGGATATATTTCTCGATAAAATAAATTTATTAATGTAAATTTGAAAACAAATATATTTTTTAATAATTCTATAAACTATTAATTATTTATACATGACAATTGAAAACATTTTAAATTTATAATAAATAAACTAAAAAATAAAACACACAAAAATTCATACAAATTGAGCAGAAAATGTCTGCGTACAAAAAATTAAAATGGAAAATAATATAAAGAGAAATAAACTTTTCAAGTGAATTAGTGACTAGTTAGATAGCCTCTTTTTTTAAGAACCTCCTATAATCGTTTTTGCATGGAATGATCCACTTTTTGTGGTTTCTTTAGCACTAATCTTATTCCACTCTTTTTCTACATCTTTTTTTAACATTTTCTTTGTAGTTATGTCATGTTGATGAATTCTACATTAAAGAAAATCCCAAATATACTGTATAGGATTTAGGTCTAGAGATTGAAGAGGTGCAAGCAACTATTTTGGAACGTTATATAATATCTATAGCTGAATAACTTCTGCCGAATGCTTCGGATCATTGTCATACAAAAAATTATAATCGGGACCTAGACTTCATTTTTCAACACTTTGCTTTATATTTCATTTTAAAATATTTACGTAAGCATATTTATCCATCGTAGATTATATAAACTCCATTTGTCCCACGCCCTTACTTATTATACACCCCTATACCATTACTCTACCACCACCGAGTTTCACAGTAGAAGCAAGATTTTTTTTATTCAGTAAAGTACATACAATTTTGAGTCCTTTTATTCCAAAAATGCAATATTTGCTCTCGTCTGAGAAAATCATATTTTCCCAAAACTGGATCCGTTTATTAATGTGTTTATTTGTATATGCAATCCGTTTTTATCTATTGATACGTGAAATAAATGATTTCTTACGCGCAACATGTTCATGATACTCACCCTTTTTTATTATTTTTTTGCACAATATCAGCACGGATTTGTTTTTTAAATAGTCTTTAATATCTTTTGCAATTTGAGGTACAGTTATTCGGGGATTTTCTTTCACTGAAGCTACAATATTACGCCTTTATCTAAATGTTAAGTTCGAAAATCGGCCAGAAAGTGGTTTCGAAGTGGATTTAAAATTGATTACTACCATTTGAATGAAAGAATGCTGTCTTCCAATACCCTTTCCTATTTCACGGAAACTTTTTCCTTCTTTTCCTAACTTTAAAATAATTTTACATTCACTAACAGAAATTTCCTTTTTTTAATTCCATCTTATTATTTTTTGCAAAAAACTTTACTTTTAGTTCTCAAAAATGATATTTTAGTGTTTTAATTGCAACATACGAACTGGGACATAAAACTGTGATAATTTTAAAACAACAATTAATGCAAATATTGCAAAAAAAATCGATGATTTACCATTTAAAAAAATGTGTACGCAGACATTTTCTGCTCAATTTGCATGAATTTTTGTGTTTTATCGTTTATTTTATTTGTTATAAATTTAAAATGTTTCGATTTGTTACATATAAATAATTGGTAGTTCATAAAATTAATAAAAAATATGTTTGTTTTCAAATTTACATTAATAAGTTTCTTTTATTGAGAAATATATTCGTATTGATAAGTGTATGCAGACATTTTTAAGCATGTGTATATATATATATATATATATATATATATATATATATGTGTGTGTGTGTGTGTGCGTGTGTGCGTGTGTGCGTGCGTGCGTGTGCGTGCGTGCGTGTGTGTGTGTGTGTGGCTCCAAACGATACAAATAAGTATGGAAAGATACATTTTAGAAATAATACGTAGAAATAGAAAGAGAACCAAATGAATCCGAAAGATAATAAAAATAATGGACGTTACAACAAAAGTAAGGAGTTTTAAATGGAAATAAACAAGTCATATATCAAGAAGAAAAAATTATCAATTGACAAGATAATTTATTGATTATATATATATATATATATATATATATATATATATATATATATATATAGGCATTTTCAATAAAAATTGCACAACTTTAACAGCTAGTGGCAGCCATGTTTGATTTTTTTTTCAAGCTCTTTTTGACATTTCAACTCAGTATAGTTTGGAAAATTATCATGAAACATTTAACACTTCAACAACGTTTAAAAATTGTAAAAACGTCAATAGACTTAATGAAACAAAAATTGAATAAGTCCATTATTTCACAAAATGGACCTATCAATTAACCACCAAGATCAATGACTTATTCAACTTTTGAAAACTTCATTGAATTATTTTCTGTGGGGTTATGAGAAATCATTTAGATAACCCTTGGTCACATTTGGATAACCTATATATATATATATATATATATATATATATATATATATATATATATATATATATATATATATATATAATACTCCATATTTATTTTTAATATTATTGAAATAATACTTTTAAATAATAATAAATTCTAAATAAATATCTTAAATATGTCTAAAAAAATATTATTTTATAATTTTCAAATCAATCGCCAATATAACTATTTTTTAAAAAAAATATTTTATGAAATCAAAATGAAATAACGTAAACAGAATATTTGAACATGAATTCATACACTTATGTATACAAAAATATAAACACACGTATTTCCACTCTCATAAAATACTTACGAATACGTATACAAATATATGTGTATAAGTAATTGTATGTACATATATATATATATATATATATATATATATATATATATATATATATATATATATATATATATTCACTCCAATGTATGTACGTAAAAATATTATGTTTATAGAATTTGTCAACGTAATAAATGATCGCATAAAAATATCAAAACACACAGAATGGCGCGTTATTTAAATTACACTATTATTTGTGAGCATTTATTTTCTTATTACCATAAATATATTTGTAACCACACTTTTTTCTACCTTACTCTATACATATAAAGAGATTTCATTTAATTTCTGTATTTTCAAGTATTTGTTCTCAAATCATTACTAGAGAGCTATATTTTTATTACAATATGTAACTATTATAGATTTGTATGTTTTTCATTTTTCATTTTATTAAACAAAATAAATTTATATATTTTAAAAATATAATTTATTGAATTATTTATTCAACATTTAAAAAAATATATTTAAAGTTTATAATAAAAATAATACATTTTAATGCTTATTTCTTATTTCATAATATTTCTAAAATTAATCAACTGAAAACTGTAAAATACATTATTAATGCCACTATTTTTTTAAGAAAAAAGAAATATTAAAAAGGTAAAAAAATATTTACATTCTAAATACTTCTATGCAAATGCTTTGTCTCTGTGAACAATAGTGTTCTTTCTCTATCTTGTTTTATTTTTCTATAGCATACAGTTCAACGTCTTCATTAAAATTTCAGAAGCTTCTTCCTTTTCTTCTTTTTCTTTTATTTTCATTTCGAATTATTTATTATAATGTATTGTATCTTATATATTTTTCATCTTTCTATATCAACTACTAGCTATCATTTTCTATATTTTGTTTCAAATATTTTAATTGACAATTTTATTTATCTGATTGATTTTTACCGTCTCCTTTTCATATTCACAATTCTATTACTTTTAGACACTTCTTAGACTTCCGAAATAAATTTAACTTTATTATATATATATATATATATATATATATATATATATATATATATAGAGAGAGAGAGAGAGAGAGAGAGAGAGAGAAAGAGAGAAAGTTTTCAGGAAAGTGCTTCAGGAGTTTAAATGTAAATAAAACAAAATGAATTTAGTTCATTATTTATTAGTTTTTTTATTTTTAAGCACATTATATGGCATTAATTTTTGAACACAATTTCACTCATATGACTCCTACGGCTTCACTTGACACAGTGCATTCGTTTAGTCTAATTTTTAGTCACTCTTTCACATAATTGTGGTCCAATTTCATGAATGACACATTCAGTGTTCATTTTCAGTGCTTCTGTTGTTTGTGGATTATCAGCATAAACTAATGATTTTACATAACTCCACATAAAATAATCCAATGGAGTTAGATCACATGATCTTGGTGGCCAGTTGATGGGTCCATTTCGTAAAATAATAGAATCATTAAACTTTTGTTCTAATAAAACTATTGTTACCGTAGATATATGACACGTAGCACCATCCTGTTGAAGCCATATATAGTACAAGCCATTTTCAATCATTTTTGGAAAAAAATCATTTATCACGTGACGAGATCTCCAGCTCCATTTTGAAATAAAATATGGTCCAATGACACCACCAAACAGTTATTTTTTATGAATTCAGTGGTTTTTGCTCAGTGACTTATGAATTACCTTTATTCCAAATTCTACAATTTTCTTTATTTAATGTTGACCATAGTTTCACGAAGCCTACGATAAGTTTTACGAACCGAACATTGATTTTTATAAGTTTTTACAATTCCTAAGCATTATTGAAGTGTTAAATGTTCCATGATAATTTGTCAAACTATACTGAGTTGAAATGTCAAAATGAGCTTAAAAAAATTCAAACATGAGTCCCACCAGCTGTCAAATTTTTACATTCTTATTGGAAAACCCTATATAATATTATATAAAATTAAATATTTATTCATATAAAGTTATTCTTGAAATTATTTTTCCAGTTTGAAAAAATAAATTAAAAAATTATAAACTAATAGAGTTTATTCATTTGTTGTTTTGGAACTGTGGCTAATTCACTTTACACAAATGAATTTTAATCCCAACACCACAATAATTTAAAGTATTCAATAATCACTTATTGTTCACTTATTATTTATAATTATATAATTTATAATTATATCGGCTGATGCATTTCGATGGCGACGCCATCATCGTCAAAGCCTTTCTGTTAAAATCTAGACTAACTTTTTTTATATATACATATACAAATTTGTGTTTTGTGTTCTTATTCAATCCATCTACAACTGGGGGTTATATCTTTCTTTTCGTCATCTGGTCTGCAAGCATGAAGTGTTTTCGGTTATTTATTGTTTTTGCAACATGTTCTTTTTCATAGATTTGTGACCTTTTTTGATAACCTGAATTCACTTATTTATTACTTGTGACAGTATTCGAAAATTTTTAACGATTTGTTAGGTCTTTTCTAGATGAATTGAATATCTGCATGCGTTAATTTTGTGATTTATTTTTTTTAAATGTTCTTCTTCATAGATTTGTAACTTTTTTTGATGACCTGAGTAATAAATAAGTCAATTCAAGTCATCAAAAAAAGTCACAAATCTATGAAAAAGAACATGTTGCAAAAAACAATAAATAACTGAAAACACTTCATGCTTGCAGACCAGATGACGAAATGAAAATAAATATTCAACACCCAGTTGTAGATGGATTGAATAAGGACACAAAACACAAATTAGTATATGTATATATAAAAAGTTAGTCTAGATTTTAACAGAAAGACTCTGACGATGATGGCGTCGCCATTGAAATGCATCAGCCGATATAATTATAGATTATATAATTATAAATAATAAGTGAACAATAAGTGATTATTGAACACTTTAAATTATTGTGGTGTTGAGGTTAAAATTCATTTGTGTATAATAGAGTTCATGTTTTTAATTTTGTCAAATTACATTAACACAATTCTTAAAGATTATTTTACTTGAACAAAATAAATTAATCAATCAATCAAAATATATTTTTTTTAAAAAAAACTACAATTACGAATTAACATACATATCAAATGTATAGAAAACTATATTATAGTAATTACTCAGTTTTCTAAATTCAGTAATCAACCTTCCTATTCAAACACATAAATTAGTATAGAATATATATTTTTAATATTTAATTAACCATTTAATAATTTTTATTGACAATAGCTTCAACTTTTCGTAGCTTTTCACCTACAAATCGTAAAGTATTCATTATTGTGTAGGTACTTTTTCATATTATTCTGTATATATATATATATATATATATATATATATATATATATAGATATATATATATATATATATATATAATATCTGTCGCCTCTGTCTGCTGCTATCCCACAATCAATCGATGTACATGGCGCCAACCCTGTCTACAAAAATGAGCATCCAGTATTAAACTCCCAACTCATACATCGGTTTTACGCAATCAACACAGTAAATGCTCATGATTTGGAAGTATTTTAATACAGAGTTGTATAAGAAAATATTAAATCAATAAAAACTATGATGCAATATTTTCAATTATTATTTAAACATTTTTTTTATTTGTACTATAAAAATTAATGATAATTCTTTATTCTAAATCAAAAATTTATCTTCCAATACATTTTTTAAAATTCAAATTCAAGAGAATCTTTATTTCGAATTAAAATTCAATTTTTAATAGAAAGATGAAATGAAATAATACAGAATGAAAAAAATATTTCGATTAAACTGATGTTTTAAATTTCATTAAAATTAATAGATGTTTTCCAGATTTGAATCATGTTGTGGTTATTACCAAATTTAATATTTAAGTACGCAAATAAGTTACTAAATAACTTCTAGATTTTAAAAATATCAATTTAGTTCCTTTTAAAAATTTCATCGATCAGAATTTCTAAGACACTGATAAATATGAAACTTGTCAACAATTCGACAAATTCGTCTTCGAGCTGCAAGAATTTACTTTTCGGCATCAAAATATTATATCCTGGTTAAAAATATTCCATTTCGTTATTACTATAAATTCAATCAAATACAGTAACGTAATTCCTAAATTATGGCAATGCATTTGTGATGATCGGTATCGTGTACTTGAAAATAGATTATTCAATTAAATAAATTACATATTACAAAATTTAGTAAACACACTTGTTGGTTAAAACAGTTCAAGACAAAAATATTGTATGATAAGTCGACAGTTCGTTTGTGGCTACTTTCATTGACATTCCGACACTCAAATCCGACACAGATTTAATTCTCGTTCATAAAATTTAAAGTAAATAGCAGTCACTTTTCTATGACGTATAGGATTGGTGGCGAAATTCCGACCTTACCAAGCTATGACGAAACCATGATGCATGCGAATCTAATATAGGGTTTTTCAATAAGCGCTTCTGAAGTTTAAATGGAAATAAAACAAAAAATATTTAAATAATTAATAATTTATTTATTTTTATTTTTAATTATGATGGAACACAATTTCACTCATTAGACCACCACGACTTCGCTTGACGTAATGCATTCGTTAAAACTAATTTTTAGTCACTCTCTTATATAATTGTGGTCCAATTACATGAATTACACGTTCAATATTTATTTTTAATCCTTCTGTCATTTGTGATTTATCAGCATAAAACTATAATTTCACATAACCCCACAAATAATAATTCAATGGAGTTAAATCACATGCACTTGGTGGGCAATTGATGTTTCCATTTTGTGAACTAATGAACTCATTAAAATTTTGTTTCAATAAGTATATTGAAGTATTTACAATTTCTAAACATTGTTGAAGTGTTAAACATTCCATGATAATTTGCCAAACTATACTGAGTTGAAATATAAAAACTAGCTTAAAAAATTCAAACATGGCTCCCACCAGCTGTCAAAATTCTGACATTCTTATTGGAAAAACCTATATATATATATGTCTATTCCAAAAATATTCAAACTTTGATTTTACAGATATTATTAATAACAATATCTTTTGAAATAAATTTATTTTTTAACAATTTATTTTTAATTTTATTTCATTTGGTTTGAATTCAGTCCATATGTCATTATGATGCTAAATATGACAGCAACATCTTTTTGACATACATTGAAAAATCAGTAAGGAACAATGAATAAAAAAAATATTTTTAAAATATATGGAGAAGTTTTATTGTGTTTAATAGTTGAAAGTAGTATTCAAAGTTTAGTAAAGATAGAGAGTCCTACAACTAGTCAAAATAAGGAAATTGTGGAAAAATGCATAAATTAATTAAATACATGTAATTAATTCATGAATTAGCAATGAACATTACATGTATATAAGATTAATTAAGGATATTATTAGTGTTAGTCATTTTTTCCATAATTGTGGTCTAATTTCATGAATTACACGTTAAATGTTTATTTTCAATATTTCTGTTTTGTGTGGTTTATAAACAAAAACCAATGATTTCACATAACCCCACAGAAAATAATTCAGTGGAGTTAGATCACATGATCTTGGTAGTCAATTAATAGATATGTTACTACTCGGAATTTTCCACATTAATTACTACCGGGGGTACACGTGTACCCAGTTACAAAATGTCGTTATTACGGCCTTAAATTCATATATCTGGCGGCGTCTATTATATAAATATGGTGAATTTGTGATACGGAAAACTTCTATCCTCTCACTGGTCAAATTTATACCGGACAATCAGCATCGGGTAGAGAATAAAATTTAGGAGAGCGAGTTGTAAAAGAGTTGGTGGCTCCGTTCAAAGAATCAGGCCGAAATATTACCATGGATATTTTTTTTTCACAACTCTCCCGTTAGCCCGACATTTACTATCATGAAAGTTGATAGTCGTTGGGACATTGAAACGTAATAAAAAATATATTTCTGCAGAAATGACACAGACAAAATCTCGAAGAATAAATTCTTCATTATTTGGCTATAACGACAACGTGACAATATGTTCACATATGCCAAAAAAATAAAAATAAAACCGTCATAGTTTTGTCATCGATGCATCACGACGACGCAATGACTGGACCCAAAAATAAACCCGACATAATACGAGGGTTGTTTGATAAGTCCGTGTAAAAATAAAAACTGCTTCATTTTTTTGAATAAATCGTTTTTATTTTTCAACATAGTCTCCTTTTAGGCTTATACACTTCATCCAACGCTGCTCTAGTTTGTTGATCCCTTCCGAATAATAGGATTTGTCCAAGTCTGTAAAATAGTCATTCGTTCCTGCAATCACCTCCTCGTTCGAATAAAATCTTTTTCCCGCGAGCCATTTCTTCATATTAGGGAACAAATAATAGTCCGATGGAGCCAAGTCTGGAGAATAGGGGGATGTGAAACGATTTGGAACCCTATTTCCATTAGTTTTGCGGCCACAACTGCTAAGGTGTGAGCTGGTGCGTTGTCGTGATGAAAGAGGACTTTTTGTGGGCTAATCGGGGACGTTTTTCTTGCAACTCGGTTTTCAAACGATCCAATAACAATGAATAATATGCACCTGTAATGGTTTTACCCTTTTCCAAATAGTCGATAAAGATTATTCCTTGCGAATCCCAAAAGACAGTCGCCATAACCTTCCCGGCCGAAGGAATTGTCTTCGCCTTTTTCGGAGCAGATTCCCTTGATAACCCATTGTTTAGACTGCTCTTTGGTCTCAGGAGTGTAGTGATGTATCCATGTTTCATCTACAGTGATGAAACGACACTTAAAGTCCTGCGGATTTCGCTGAAACAGCTGCAAACCGTTCTTGCAACACTTCACACGACCTCGTTTTTGGTCGATCGTGAGCAATCGCGGCACCCACCTGGCGGATAGCTTTTTCATGTCCAAATGTTGGTGCAAAATATTATGTACCCGTTCACACGAGATGCCTACAGCACTAGTAATCTCACGCACTTTCACTCTTCTGTCATCCATCACCATATCATGGATTTTATCAATGATTTCTAGAGTGGTGACCTCAACAGGGCGTCCAGAATGTTCAGCGTCTCTTGTGCTCATATGGCCACTCCGAAAATTTTGAAACCACTTATAAACCGCACTAATCGAAGGTGCAGAGTCACCTTAATGTTTATCAAGCTTCTGTTTAGTCTCCTGAGGCGTTTTGCCTAGTGTTTAATCAACACGCGAAATTCTTTTTCGTCCATTATTTGACAATCACTCGATTTCCTTGATTCCAACGATTGTCGAACACAAAGGAATAGACCGATGTGGCTGAAACTTGATGTGTGTTCTTCCAAGAGGTGCTATTAATTAAAAATAACCTCGATATACACCAGTGGTGCCATCTTTTGGAATTTACACGGACTTATCAAACGACCTCGTGTATATATATATATATATATATATATATATATATATATTGGGTTGATTCATAGATAACTATTTGTTGTGTTGAAAATGTGGCTGATTCACTTTAACACAAATGAATTTTAACCCCAACACCATAATGGTTTAAAGTGTTCAATAATCACTTATTGTTCACTTGTTATTTATAATTATATCGGCTGATACATTTCGATGGCGACGTCATCGTTAGAGCCTTTCTGTTAACACTAGGTTTACGGGACGCGTCATTTTGACACATTTCGAATTTCATGAGGAAATTTACAGAAACCGTTTACATTTTTCTTCTACCACTTGTACTTACTTCTATTCATTTAACGAGACAAATAAAATAGGGAAATTAATTTTCTTCAAAACTTTCTAATTTAGAAATTATGTATGTGGTATACCTATCTTTACGGCACACGTCAATTTGACACAATCGTAAAATAACCATTAATGCTAATTGGGAAACTCTGATCTGATATAGAAAAGGCAATTTGATATGTTCAGGAAGCATATGAAGAAAAGTCACTAAAAGATTTTTATTTATGGTCGAAGAAATGGGGAACCGCTTTCTTCTCGAACACAATGCCTAGAGATCAATTTACGCAAATTCTTCGATTCATATGATTTGATAAAAGAACAGAACGATCCGAACGTTTACGTACAGATAAATTTGCATTGATATCTGAAATATGGAACAAATTTATACATAATAGTAAATCCTGTTATAAACCTCACGAAAATATTTCAATAGACGACTAACTGTTCCCTACGAAAGTCCGATGCAGATTCACGCAATATATGCCAAATAAGCCACATAAATTTGGCATGAAGTTTTGGTTGGCAATAGATGTAAATTGAAAATACCTAATAAATGGTTTTCTTAATCTGGGTAAAGATGAACTTCAACACTTTTGGGCGGATTTTGTATTTTTAAAGTTAGCCGAATCATATTTACATCAAGGCAGGAATATAACAACTGATAATTTTTTACCAGTATATATATATATATATATATATATATATATATATATATATATATATATATATATGTAAAAGATACGAGGAATAAATGCAATGTTTATATAATGTTAAATATTATAAATTTTATATAAATGTATATCTTATAGTTTCATTTATAAGTTAATATTATATAATTGTTATTTTTAAGTTGTTTTTTAAAGAAAATGTATGATTTTGTTCATGCGTCAAATTGACCCGTGTCCGTAAAGATAGGTATATATGAAACGTCCGTAAACCTAGTGTTAAAAAAAACAGTTATTGTATTTTATTCAATTATATATTCGTCATTGTTTGAAATTACTTGTCATTTGCTAGGTAGCTCTTCTATATCTTTTGAATAGAATTCCGATGGTTTTGACTTGAAAATTTTTTAACGAACTTTTGAATCTGGCTCTCATTCAAGAAATTTGTGCTAATCGAAGCATTTTGTAGCGATCGAAAAAGATGATAACCAGATAGTACCGCTTCTGGTGAGTATTGGATGAGAGAGAACTGGCCATCAGAATTTCAAATTTTTTTCCTGTATTTCTCTTGCCGTATAAGGTTTTACGTTGAAGAATAACAACGTTTTTCCTATTGACGAGCGCAGGAAGTTTTTCACACAAGTTTGGTCACCCGTCAAAAACTATTTGAGCTTAGATGGGATGTGTTGTCGCACCCAGCGTACTCGCCTGACCTTGCGCCGTCAGACTTCCACTTATTTTGGTCTTTGCAAAACTCCTTGTATGGTAAATCGTTCATTTCCGATGAAGTTATAAAACAGCACCTTGTCTAGTTTTTTTCTGATAAAGACAAGTCTTTCTACAAATATGGAATTATGATGCTCACCGAAAAATGGCAAAAGGTCATCGTACAAAATGGCAAATTTATTATTGATTTAACTTTGTACTTTATATAAATCAATGACATTTGAAAAACATAGTCAAAATGCGTCATGACTTTTCCATATTGCACAAAACAAGGTATAACATCGAGACTAATTGGTTAAAAATTATTTATATACTATTTCTTGTTTTTCTTATCTTTATTCAACGCATGTCCCACTAATGTTCGGCTCTTTCTTTACTATTACATATATGTAATCCGTATTTGTATATATTTATTTGCCTGCATCTAAAAATTCTACCATTTTTAATTGCAGATATATTATTTACTATTTTTTACATGTTTCGTGCAATGAATTTGAATCCTCTTTTTTTTAAAAAAAACTAAATTGTAATATTTCAATTGAATATTTCTTTCCAGTGAAAAGTGTTTGAAATTTTAATAATTTGTAAGGTCTGTTTGAGATAAATTGAATATCTACATATTATTTGTTTGATTAATTCTAATTGAAATATTATTCTATGACCATTTTTAAGCATTTGTATTGACTAAACTAAACTTATACATTCTTCGGTATTTTACGTCGGCTTATATTAAAATCTTGTAGTATTTTGATTTATTTGCGTAATAAATGAATCATTTACAGTACCAGACGAATAGTGTAAAATATGTACATCTGAATTGAAAGGTTATAAACCTTCGTTATTTTTCAAACACTAATAAATTAAAAATCATTAAACTCCTTAAAATAAATAAAATAATAATTTGTTTTAATTATTTCATAACAAAATAAATCAATTATTAAATAACAATACAATTTTGGACATTTTTTAATGAAATGAAAATGACACGACAAACACGAACAATAGAACCTGGAAGAACTCTGAATAGTACTATTTTTTTCAAAAATAAAAGTAGGAATAGAAACGAATACACTAATCTAAACAAACACTTATTGTATAAAATATCAATACAAAAACATCTAACCCAATAATATATAATTAAGTTCAATAACGCAACATTGACGCTCTTTCAGATCACATGGTGCAAAAAAGACCGCGTATTTTTGTAGTACATATTTGTATTCTATCTTTGTTTAACGCGTGTAATTTATTAGATATATTTCTCGCCGGGATTCGGTTTCCGCGTCATTGCTATTTTCGTTGCTCAGTTTTCATACAATCTGATCGATATCAGATATTATTGTGTTTGAAATAATATAAAAACATCATATTGTAATCAATATTATATAGATATTATAATGTGTCTATAGTATATTTGTTTGTATTAAGGAATAATCCGATGTTAGCTTCTTAAAACATTTCAATATAAATAATGCATTCGTTCTATTTTACCTTATTCATTTTACAAAGTATTTTTCTATCTACCTTACAAATTTAAATTTATTATATAACTATTTTATACTTGCTATTTTTATTTTTAATATACATTTTATTTAAATTAATAATCAATTGACTTTTACTGAAAATTCAATTCATAAAAACTTCTGCTTTTAGAAACTTTTACTTTAAACACTCCTATATTTGTATAACTCGAACTTAATGTACATACATACATCTTTAACTGAATATCCCAAAATCCGTGTTATGTCGAGGAAAATAACTCACCGCTATTACCAAAATATAGTATAATTTATAAAAAGAATCAATTTGCTATTCCAATACAAATGAAATTCAATGTAAACAGATTCATAATTCATCGAAAATTATTACGAGCTAAAATGTTTATAAGAAAATAAAGAAAATTTCCTTTATTAACATTCGGAAATAATTACAAGAATTAACTTTTTGCAAAAAAATATCAAAGAACATCGTATTAAATGACTAGTTAAAATGAATTCATTTAGTTCTGATGGATCGTATTATTATATAAGATAACCAAAATTAAAATAATTTTCATTACAGTACACGGCGAAGACGGTAAATCATAGGGAAGAAGTATTGTTAAATGGGGATGTTTTTTATAATATGAAATAAATTTGATTCACTAGGTTAAAAGATACTATGATTCGAGTTGTCTATATAAACATATTACAAAATATAATATTATCATATAAAAAAGGTAATATATGCTGCTGCTCTAGCCATTTAAACAGAATGATAATAAACGCACCTCTAAATCAGTACAACGGTTTCAAAAGAACTGAATATCCCTTAAGACATTGTTAGCTCAGCCGCCTGACTTAAATTCCAAAGAAAACTTATGGATTGAGGTTAAGAAATCAATAAGCAATACAAAACGTGAAAAAACATTGTTTTGTGTAATAAGAAGATGTTTATTCTGTATAGAGAATTAATACTGTTAATAAATGCTTTCAACTAATATAATATTTCCGTTTCGTTGCTTTTTTTTATTATGATTGCAATTGGATCATGTATCCAGACAATATCTACTCAAAGAAATAAAAACGAAAAACAACAAGTAATTTGATTATCTATGATAATTAAATCGTTTGTAAGGGTTTTTTACTATTTAATTAAGTTCTCTACTTATTTGTCATACTATGACTTATGTTTTTTCATAACATTAAAAAATAACTTAATATTCATTTAAGTGTCAAATTTCAAGAAACATTGGATTATACTTGGTGATTATTACTTGCTACGATTTGACACCTAAATGAATCAATAATAAGCCACTCTTTAATATTCTAAAAAGCAAGTAATGCCAGCTACTTTTGAACATTTCAATATTTTTAAATTTTTTTTAAATATTCTATTTTCTACAAAGGATGTCAAATTATGCAACTCGACAATAAACTATTTTCTTAGTACAACGTTTATCACGCAAATAATTCATATTGCTGTCAATATCAAAAGATTTCTCTGTCTATATTATTTCATAAACACATCTTGAGTCCATTTAATTATTTGTTTTACAATCTTTATATTTTTTCTGTAATGAGAGCTATTATTGAACATTTTTCTCCAAGTTCGAATTTAATCGACCGCCATCTCGTTTTAACTCTACAACTCCAATATTATTACATATATAGTCATTATTAAATAAAAATCTATTTTAATTAAATTTTGTTTCAAGCTTGTAACCATTGCATTTTATTTTTATAAATATTTTTTGAACAGCTTTAAGGTGGCGAATATTTTTGTACATCAGTATATGTAAAATATTGTTCAAATGATTGAACCATACTAAATAATAATAATCCACAACTGCATGTTTGTTATAAGAATTTAAATGAATTTAAGTCACTTTTGTTATTTTTGATAAATTATTTACAAAAATTATCTTGTAATTTTTTTATCATGCACTAATTTTTCACAATATGTAAGAAATTTAAATGAAAAATTTAATTACTTGTCATGACCTAAAAACAATAACCCTATTATATATTTATATATAATCATTATTTCAAATTTTTTCAATTATATATAATCTTTCTTATTTTCATTCTATATATTTGCCCATATTCATTAATTTATTATACTTTTTTACATAATACAAATGTATATTAATTTTGAAATTATAGCAAAATTTTAAAATAAATTATCGCCCTCAACGTCACATGATTTTAGAAAGTGTTTAATAACCACTTATTGTTCACTTTGTTATTTATAACAACAATAAGCTAATACGCATTTCAATGGCAATACCATTATCGTTAGAGCATTATGTTATAAAATCTGTAACAATGCTTTGACGATGATAACATATTTACCACAAATGAATTATCACCCCTGTATCACAAGGTATTATAAATGTTCAGTAATCACTTAATATTCACTTTATTTGTTTTTGGGCTGATATACACTTCAAGGGTCATACCATCATCTTATAATTACCTCTTTATTAATTGTGTATATTATCCATGTTCGAGAATAGTATCTGAAGATACAATCAGTATAAATAAATATAAGCCAAACTAAAAAAAATAACACCAGCAATATAAAAACGTTCTTCTTTATTTTTAACTTTTTTGATATGATTTTTATTTTTAGCATATAAAAACTAAATCAATAAAACATTTATAAAAATATCAATTCATACAACAATAAAAAACAAACATTTTCTTGAAAATAAATTAGAAATGAAACAAAAATGAAAATGAGCCAGTATCATATAAGTGAATATATATAATACTGATAGTGAGGCTAATATTAAATATATATATATATATATATATATATATATATATATATATATATATATATTGTGGCATATCCTATAACTCTTAATATATTTGATCATATTTGGCATCAATTTGATTAGTTTTTTTTACAATAATTCAATCTTCTTTGTTTTATATCCTGTTTATTAGTTATTATACGATTTTGAAATATTTTTCCAAACAGAACCGAACAATTTTCAATAGAATTTATATCTAGAAATTGTTATGGCTTTTCATTACTTTCAAACTGTAGAAAAACTAAAAGCATACATTATGAACCTTATGTTTTGTATCATTATCTTGACAAAAATGAAATATATCAAGTATATCTAAATCCTTTATACTTTTCTTTAATTTTTTTTATTAATATTCAAAAAAAATATTTTACTTACGATGTGTGAAAACCAATTTCCCTACTTCCTTTATGAAAAAACAATTCTAAATAACCTGCATTTTTATTACATATACAACTTTTTTTTTATTAAATGAAATATTTGGTCTTCTTCAGATATTTAGACTTTTCATCCATGTGAATCAAAAAATTTGAACTTCATTTTATTTGAAAAAATGAAATTTCAAAACATTTCACTTTTATTTATAAAGCAGTTAGCCAATTTACTCTTTTAATAAAATTGACTTTTATAATATATGATGTTTTTTTTACAGAAAATTTTTATTTATTTTCAAAATGTTCAATTACTTAAATTAAGTTGAGAATGAAGTTTGGGAACACTAATTTTGTTCTTTTTCTACTTAAAGTAAATGTTAGTTATGATTGATTTTATTTAATAACTTTTTTCTATCAATTGTTGTTAGGAAATTGATCCTATTTTTATTTTTGTGATATTTTATTATTACATATTCAATAACGTTTCAAGATATTTATAGCAATTCCGATACTTCTCATTCAGTTTCCTGATACTCCTAGTAATAAATTATTGATTAATATTTGTCACATTAAGTACAATTGTATTTTTACATATTTCCTAAAACTTCTCAGAACAAACTTGAAAAAAAACACTTAACGATTCAAACATTTTCAGAAATAATATTCATTGCATTTTACACTCTAAAAAGCAGAGCAAATGTATATATTTTGAGTTACAAATAAATAAAACTTAGCTTTTTTTAATTGTGCATTTGTTTATTAGATAGTTTTGCAATTTTCTTTACAGTTTCAATGACATTCAAAACATTTTTCTTTGCTCATCGCTGACACATTTTTCAGTCTAAAGAACAGTAAAAATTACAAAAGAGAAATCTTTATATTATTATAATGAATAAATAAATAAAAGAAGCATTTTAAGATTTTATTTCAATTTAAAAAACAATAATTATAAATTGTGTCACCAAAACAGAAAAAAATTTCCAATGAAACAAATTCTTAATGTATTTGTTTAACTCTAATTCATATAATACTCTATACTGTGATAAATTATATCAAAATTTTAAATTAAAAAAAATGTTTTAAAAACTGAATTTACTTAAAATATAACATTTATTATTTTCTCTTGCTTTAAATAAACAGGATCAAAATTATCAAAATACATTAAATTTTATTTAAAAATACCTATATAACTATTTTAATAAAATGTTGAAATAATTAAATTAGCAAAATGCATAATAGGCCCAGAAAAGTTAGTTCCATCATGCCAAACAAAGTGAAAAGAAGATTAAATGAAAAGAATTTCCAATTTATTAGCTTAGTATTTCCTTATATTTTACTTCAAATTAATTTAAACTGTAGTAATACTTTTTTCTAAAAAAAAAGAAACTTGTTTTAATCAATAACTACACTTATCAATGGATGTGTTTTATTAAATTTGTCTTGTAACTGTTTTTAGTTTTTCGAAATTTGAACATGCTTATTTGTTATTGCAACCTTAATAACTTTTATAAATTTTCTCACAAATTTAAATCGGAGCTTTGTGTCAGCCAAATTAAAACGTCAACTTGTGATCATGGATCCCTTTTTTACCAAAAGAATGAAAAGAATAATTTGGATTATTATCTTGCTAACTTTTACATAACAGTCAAATTTTCATCTGCATTAGGTTTTATATTTTCTAGAAAAGTTCTATAATAATACTGATCTATTTGACCATGTATTCTCACAACCGGACTAATACCACATCAAGAAATCGTATCCTGTACAAAAATATTACTATCATTATATTAAATTATTTTTAATATGTAAAGTGAATTATTCATAAGACAACATACATATACTTTTCCATTTAAGGAAAAAATTAAACTTAGATTCACCGCTTCATAATAAATTTTCATAAAAAAATTGAAAAAGTTTGTTAAAATGGAGCTTTGAGAAAGAAAAATGCTTCATTTCAGTTTTTTAAAGAAACAAATGATTTCTTTATAACAGTATATCCTTCAGTGAAAATTTTGTTAATATTTTTTTAAAAAAAGTAAAATGTTTAATTCACACAACTGTACGATAAATCTGAAATATGTCAAAGATAATTAATGATGGGTACAATTTTGTCACAAAAAATAAAAATTTACTTTTATATAATTCTTTATTTAACAGAAATATTGAGGCCATAAAATATGGACCTTAATTGTACACTGTTTGCAATAATTATTCACAAATAACTAAACACTAATGACTAGAATGCACCATGTTACATTCTTATAAATCTAAATAAAAAATATACATAATGTTTAAAAAAGTATATTAAAATTGTAAATTCAATAAAAATAATTAATGCAGTATTTATTTGATTACTTGTGCATTCATGAAAGATACATACATTTATTATTTTTAAAATGGCTTCCTCTCGATTCTTCATGAAAATAAACATTCAAACTTGGCACTATATTATAACTTTTGTATATATAATTTGTAGAGATAAAAAACAGAAAATTTAATATAAATAATAAGAAAGCATGACAATATACATTACTTAAAAAAAATTCCTTAAGTTTTGATAAAAACAATTATACATTGTACGTTACTATAAAATTAAAAACATTTAAGATAATAATTACGTTGCATGTAATACATATTAAAATAAAAACATCAGTATATTTTAAATTTTGTAAATAAACCTCCATTTTATGTACATAAATATCTACTTGCATGAATGGCACAAAATTCAATACTTGCATTATTTAAAAAGGCCCACGATTAATTGAGCACATTATCATTTATATGATAATTCCAAACTAAATTATTATTGAAATTTTTTTTACCTTGTGAGCAATATTCAATAACACACCTCTTGCATATATTCTATCTACAATTTGTTGACAATATTATACGTTTACAACACTATAGTGCCACATTTGTAACAATAATAAACATTTTTATTTCTCTCAAATAATCGTGATATCAATAAATGATTATTATAATTTTTATTTAATTTACATTGAACAGACATTCATTGTGAAAATTCTTTACCTTGATATCGACATACTTTTTTGAGTTATATTTAACATACTAGGATCATCAATCCAATTTATACAGGATTATTGAACATTCGCATTTATCAATTTTTCACATATAGACAGTAACTCATTTTTTCAAAACACAAAAATAATACATACAAATAATTTTTGTCAATTTCACTGCATAACTTGGATAGAATATTTTGACTAAAAATTCACTTATAATATTTGCACATGCTATTTATCTTTTACACTGCATTAATTTTACTTATTACTTTTAGCATAACTATCATTTAACTGGTCTGTAAATATGTGATCGCTATACATTCTTATCACCGATTTTTATTAGATGCCTGACAAATTGAGCTTGTAAAAATCGGTAAGGAACATTAAACGCATTAACATCTTATGAACCAGACAGTTGGACGGACTAGTAATGTATTAAATGTATCGTTTTCATACTTATATAATACAAAAAATATATAAGATAAAAAGCAAAAAAGGAGATAATCACTAATCATCTCAAATCACATAATTTATTAGGTCGTGTAATATGAAATGTCGGATTTTTATTTTATTTACAATATAATAATCTAACGTTTTATATTACACGACCTAATAAATACATCTACTATTTATATAAAAAGTAATTGCAAATAAATTTTAATTATACTTTCACAAACTAGTATATTTAATAAAAATGAGCCTTTAAATTTACTTCATATTACTATGTACATCAATATAATTGATGAGCTACTGTTGCATGAAAATACAAGTCAAAATATTTACAGATATAAAAATTTGTATTTCAAGAGCATTTTTTGATTATCAAATTTGATAAATTATTGAACATTAAAAACGAAAATTAACATTCATATCTTATACTGTACAACTCGCATAATACTACTAGTACTTTACAATTTGAATAACTAATTAACTAAAATTTTTAAATTTTCCTTTTTTTAAAAAAATACAGACTTTGTTTTAATTACTTTCAATGATTTATTATTAAAAAAATAGTAAGAATATTAGAATAATAAATATTTTTCTAATTTTAAATTACGCAAATATTGGTGTTTTTGATATTATTTAATTAGATATTAATGTAAGTTCAAATATAACAGACCAGTATTATGATAATATACCATATTTCGAGAATTTATGTGTTTTAATATTAACATTTTCAAGAGAAATACATATTCATAAGATTTTATACATTTAAAATCTTAAGAGACAAAAAACAAGTATAGCATAACAGTTGAAGATAATATGCTAACACTTGAAATTTGATAGAAAATAAAATAGAGAGCTTGCTTTTCTTATATACTTTCCATAAACTTTAAGTATATTAGTGTGTTTGATTCTCTGCACGAATACATATTTAAGAAATGAAAATTAAAATTCAATTGTGTATTTGGATATAAATCTAATAAAACATACTTTTTGAAAAAAACTTTTTAAGCAAAACTTATCAATCAATACATAAATGTATGTATGTATATACATATATATATATATATATATATATATATGTATATACATATATATATATATATATATATAAATATATATGTATACAATGTATATGTATGTATTTTTGTAGACAGAAAACACTTTAATCGTGCAAATTAGTTAAATAGAAATATTTATATAAAAAATAAATATTTAGTAAAATAAATAAGTCAAAGCTTTTAGTGAAAATAATTTTTTTTCATTACGTGAATCTATATTGTCTCTTAAATGCATTACAGACTAAATGCAAGGGAATGCTTTGACATTTACACAAATAATAAAATAAAAACTGATCTTCAATCAGTACTTGCATAAAATATAACTAATTAAATCAGGTGCCTCTTGAAATTTCATTTATCTTTGTGTACAATAATACTGCAAAATTTCAACAACACTTCAAAACACGTCAATAATATATACTTCCAATAAGCTCATGGTTATTATCAGTGTCCATAATAGTAATGAATAGGCACAATGAAAGACGTCATTCACAAGCTAACTTACTATCAAAACTACTCAAGGCAATTGCAAAGGCTTGCAGAGCACACATAGGATAACGATAATCCATTGTAAATACATCTTCAGCGACCCTGCCAAACTGCATGATAATGTAGTCAACATCACTATCATGAACTATTTGAAAATTCTTAACTGAAGCTTGTGTAACTCGACCATGAAAATTCAGTACGTATGACTGAGTATCTTCATTCCAAATAGGGGTTTTATTATGTAATTCTAGCAATTTGTCCATGTTCTTACTTTTCCAACATTCGATTAAACTTTCACTATCATCTCTAGGACAAATTTCAACTCGTTTATAATCTTGTGTCATGCCTGGTAAAATGACAGTCATTTTTCGAGGTCCTTTAAACCCCAATACATTAGTATCGTAAATAACAGCTGCAAGTTCTTGTCTCATTCCAGTTCCATCACCTCGACCATCATTTCTGCGAGGTGCTATACCATTATCAAATATTGTAAATTGAGTACCTAATAAATTTGATCTTAGTTTTCCTATGAAAGAGTCTGCATTTCGAGATAAGTCAGTCGGATCTGTTGATATTAAATAATTACTCGTTGCACTTTTCTTTCGTTTTCGGCCAGCGAGCAGAAACACTTTTTTCCCATAATCTCGTTCCAAATGTAAAAAATATGTAGGATATAATCCACGATCCATTCCTTTTCGATCCCGTGTGATACGACACTTGTACAGCATTTTTTGGTTGGCGGGTTCTAGCACAAATTTTTCAATATGTCCCTCAACATCACCCTCAGTTTCTCCACTCTGTAATATAATTTTCAATTATTAAAAAAAATATAATAACTAATGTATTAACTACTAAAAATTTCAAGTATAAGAATATTTTAAGCTCATGAACATTAATGAATAAAAACTTAAATATCTTTATTTCTTAAAAGTTAAATTCTTAATTGAAAAAAGGTATTTAATGGTAAAAAAAAATATGCATACAAAATATATTATTCTTACTTATATTCATATTACAAAATAAATATTATGATTACATTAATATATCATTTTTAAATTTTTATTATTTATTTTCAAAAGAATGAAACATTCTATATTATGAGAATAAAATCTAAAATTCCAATACAAAAAAATATTTTTTAGTAAATTATCAAATGCTCTAATTTACAATTTTATAATAAGAACAAAATACAATTTACACTGATATATTTTTAATACAAAAAAATCTGTAGAAAACAAATTGTAATAAAATTAATAAAAAGAAGTGGACAATTGTATTTGTACACAACTATCACTGTAATAAACAAAGAAAAATTGAAAAGTAATTTTTAAAAAGCTTTTTAAATGATTTTTTTATATAATTTAGCCATACTTAATTACTTTGAACGAAAAATTTAATTTATTATAATATATATATATATATATATATATATATATATATATATTTAAAAAAACACACAATAAGAC
The DNA here is from genome assembly GCA_029203775.1 of Neoneuromus ignobilis. Taxonomy (NCBI): domain Eukaryota; kingdom Metazoa; phylum Arthropoda; class Insecta; order Megaloptera; family Corydalidae; genus Neoneuromus; species Neoneuromus ignobilis. The sequence continues at coordinate 12,111,800 of CP092088.1, read as the reverse complement.
AGATATTATGAACTATTCATTTAACACACATCTGTATATTTCAGTACTCATTTGAAAACTGTATATATAATTATTTCAAAAATAGTTATTTTATAACACAGTAATTAATAAACTTAATTTAATTAATGATATTTTAAGTTTCTTTGGAGTCTTAAACATATTTCTGTAATACTGAAATAACTAAAGAAATTAGGAAATCAATAGTATCATTACATAAAAAAAGCAAATCTTTTATGGAAAATTAAAAGTGTTTCATTGTGAAGAATATTTTTTAAATATATATATATAATAAAAAATGGGAAAAAGGTCGATTTTAAGGCAGACTTTTAAGACAGATTTTTAGACAAAATAAATTTTAATAGTAGGTATGTATGAGTGTATATATATATATATATATATATATATATATATATATATATATATATATATATATATATATATGTATATATTATATATTGTAATAAAAATCATCTGCAAAGAAGCAATAACATAGCATTCTAAACGTTTTATTTTTCATAACTTATTTACATTATTAAATAGAAGCAAATTAAGGGGCCAACTAGCGAAACAAGTAGGGAGTAGAGTTCCTTGGTATATAAAAAAAAGGAAAAACTGTCTTGAAAACAAATTCATAAATAAAACTTGAAAAAACTAAGTGATCACAATGAACATAAAATTTTAAAGAAAGTGAAGAGAAATCTTTTCATTAGTGGATCTAAACTTTGTGTCAATATGAAAGAGCAACTAGACAATAAGAGCAACTTTGTGTCAATATGAAAGAGCAACTAGACAAACTTATTGAAAATACAATTAGTAGAAGTTTGAATAATGTGATTACAAAAATAGAACAACAATAAATAAACCATTTGTCAGCGACATAAATAGACAAAAAGCTGAAATTTACTGAAAGATAATAAAGATATGAATTTTTAAAAAAAGTTATTTTTACAAATGCGAATAGATTTTATTTTTTCAGTTGGAACTGAAAACTGGAAGTACAGCTAAAAACAAATAAAAATCAGAAGAAAAAGCATAATTTTGACAATCAAATACAATAGACAAATGCTTGATGTGTAAATGGTTTTTGACTTCTGAAATAGGATAACTATACTTTATTAATGGAATCATGAATACCACAAAACATATTGAATTTTTAAATAACTTAAAAATAAGCATGGAAAATTTAGGGCTTGCAAATAAGTTTATATTTTATCAAATCAATAGAAAATCAAAACATAAACCATTGAATTCCAATTTATAGCTTTATACAACTGTCCCCAGATTCTAGAAACACCACCACTCTATTATCTAATTTCAAGTCTACTCAACATTTATGATCAGTTTTTTTTAAAAAAAAAATTATATGGAGAACTTAAAATCTGCAACTTTAACCAAATAAGAACATATTATGTCAGATATAATAAAAAAAAATAGTTCAATTTGTCCCAAATAGATTGAAGAAAGTTATAAAAAATATGAGTGTCTGATGTAATTTGAAACAATTTTAATTATTCATATTTTTTATTAATGAATCATATGATTTTTTTTATAAAAAATCAAAATTAACAGTGTACATTATTATTTTTTTAAAAAATTAGCATTATTTCACAATTGAATTTCTTTTTTGTATTTCATCAATAGAGTAGTATTGTATAAATATAAGTGTCAGATACTATACTTATTAGATATTTATAAACATATTTATTAAAATATATATATTTGTTTTTTCTTACGTTTTGGGCATCACCATTTAAGTACTGAAAATAATAAATATTGTTGTTAAGAAAAAAGTATTTTTTAAAACAGTAATAAAAATATCAAAAACTTACTGATTGTGGTTGTGTATTTATGAAAGCAGGCTGTTCATTAGATGGCACAATTGAAGAATTGAGGCAGTTGTCTGGTGTTAAGGGAATTGGTGTTGACTCCTCATCTTCTATATCAGGTGTTTCATTAGAAGGAAGTGTCATTTCTTCAATTTCTAGGTCCAAATCTAGAAAAATTAATCACAAATTTCATAAAAATAGTTAGTAATGTTACAAATAGACTTAGTAATGTTATAATAGCCTTATTTTTTATTATGACAGATATTAAAATTAATTTCATTATACTTCTTTCATAAAATATTTTTGTTCTACTTTTTAACATTTATCATAAGCTAATGTAAATAATACATACTAAATTTAACATTACTTTTTAAAAAAAAAAAATACAATAATGACACTCCAAGTTGCATGTGCATTTACTTAAGCATTAAAATATAAATACAATGTACACTTTCTTATAAATTCTAGGCTAATAAAAACCCCAATTCAATAATGAAAATGGTTGAAAATTATTGTTTTAGTGAATATAGTTCACAATAAAAATTATTTTTTTCAGTTTTTACCAAACTTTCCATCTATACTATTATTTTTCTTCAAATTAATTTCATAATTTTTTTTTTTTATTTCAAGTTATCAATAATTTTACAATTTAATAAAGTATTTACAATTCAAATAACATTAGTATATCATATCTGTTAAACCTCTATAATAATCTAAAAGGTTTATATACACTAAATATACATATACACATATATATATATATATATATATATATATATATATATATATATATATATATATATATATATATATATATATATATATATATATATATATATATATATATATATATATATATATATATATATATATATATATATATATATATATATATATATATATATATATATATATATATGTATATATATATATATATATATATATATATATATATATATATATGTATATATATATATATATATATATATATATATATATATATATATATATATATATATATATATATATATATATATATATATATATATATATATATATATATATATATATATATATATATATATATATATATATATATATATATATATATATATATATATATATATATATATATATATATATATATATATATATATATATATATATATATATATATATATATGTATATATATATATATATATATATATATATATATATATATATATATATATATATATATATATATATATATATATATATATATATATATATATATATATATATATATATATATATATATATATATGTATATATATATATATATATATATATATATATATATATATATATATATATATATATATATATATATATATATATATATATATATATATATATATATATATATATATATATATATATATATATATATATATATATATATATATATATGTATATATATATATATATGTATGTATATATATATGTATATATATATATATATATGTATGTATATATATATATATATATATATATATATATATGTAAAAAATCACAGAAGAAATAATATTGATCACAGCTTCATTCTACAATAAAAACTTTTGTCTTCAATGATGAGATGAACTTCTTTACTAAAATCATACATCTAAAATATCTATGTTAAATATTTATTCAATAAAAACACATTTATTATTTCTAAGAATTATAGACAGGAAATATGAATAACTTTATACATGCTTTTAAATAAAAGAAATAGACATGTATACAAGAAAAATACTTTCACAAATAAGTAATAGTCATTCCTCTGAAATGTTTCTTTTTCTATCACTTACCTGATTATTTTATTCACTTAATTTTTAATGGTCATCGACAACAGAAACAGACAACCATTAAAACAAAATATTAATGTACTTATTAATGAAACATAAATATAAAAAATCATCAACATAATGTAATGCTACTTATATTTTTACTGCTTAAAAAAGTTAAGATTATTTGTTTTTCAAAATTTGCATATTTAGTAAAGAACGTCATTCATTTAAAAAGGAAAAAATATATTGTACTTGATTTTTCAATATTTCAAATAAAAAAACACTTCCTTCGATAACTTACCTGTTCATTTTTTAGCAGACAATAGTATATTGTAATTCGTAATAATAGAAAAATTAAAAAATAAATTAAAATTTTACCACTTGGACGTTCTTGTGTCGGTGACATCATTGTTATAACTTGGTCTGGATTTTCAGGAGACATCATGTACTGCATCGGCCCATCATACGCTAGAATTTTACACAACTATTTTAATGTTTAAATAGAAAAAGTCATTGATCTCGTGTTGCCTCCATGCAAAACAACAATTTTAATTTTAACAATACTTACTCAAAATCGTCTCTCATCATTCTACTTACCATGTAATTCACGTCCTCTATGTGCTGAAGTTACTCGTAAACTTGATGGACGAATATCAGTTGCCTGAACCATAACTGGAGTTTGTCTCTTCTGTCGCATTTTCTGCTCCATTAATTGTCTCTGGAAAATATAGATAATCTGACATTGAAGTGACTCATCTTGCATTTGAATTATTAATTTTCTAACCAATACTCCAATTATTTAATGTACCTGTTGTTCTAATTTTGAATTTCGAGCAGTAAGTGATTCCATTTTATACATATACAAATTTTCTAATCACAGAGTAATAAATAATGACAATTAATTAATAAAATACATTTATAAAAAGTGACAATCTTTAAGTTTATTAAATTAGAAATGGATTTGTTTATATACCACTATAGCCTGAGCGGTATTTAATCACGTGATCAACTGTCATTGAATTTGTTTGATCGAAAAATCCAATAGATGTCATAACTACTTGAAATCAGACGATATATACTTTTTTTATAATTTTAAAAATTCAGATATAAACAATGACTTCAATATTTATTTTCTGCAAAAATGTGTTTAAATATAATCTATGATAATTTAATAACAATTAAAATTGCTTTAGAAAATATACTTTCTACACTAACCTAACAATTGTTTATCATTTAGTTTAAAAACTTCAATATATATATATATATATATATATATATATATATATATATATATATATATATATATATATATATATATATATATATATATATATATATATATATATATATATATATATATATAAATAAATACATAATAATTTTGCCTGATTTGGTATCAATTTTTTTAATTGTAAAGCTGGTATATTATTACTTATATAAATATAATTATATTATTTTTAATGAAAATGAAATTTAAATCATAGAAAGTTATTGAACCATGCTATATTGTTATCATTTTTTATTTTATATTATTGAAACAAATCTATGTAATTATTTAGAAAAATACTATCATTGTTACAAATATATCATAATATTAGCTTATCTATATCAACTTACTGCTAGAACTCCCGTAAAATATTAATATATATATATATATATATATATATATATATATATATATATATATATATTTTATATATATATATATATATATATATATATATATATATATATATATATATATATATATATATATATATATATATATATATATATATATATATATATATATATATATATATATATATATATATATATATATATATATATATATATATTAGGTTGGCAAATATCTCCCTTCCGCCTTCTGGTCTTTTGAATTTCGCAGCTATGTACAAAAAAAAAAAAAAAAAAAAAAGCGGAAGGGAGATACTTGCCAACCTAATATATATATTTATATATAAGCCGTTTATTTTGAAAGTGGCCTAAGTCCATTTAATTTTAAATCAAGATATATAACGATTTGCGTTTTAATAAATTAAAAAATATTGTTAACTGATAACTTGGTAGTATAATGTTTTTATATTCTAAGGCTGTGTAATTTACTAACCCAATTAGTATGATAAATACTATTTAAAAAATACACGTTTTTGATAGCTATAAATGTACTTAAGCCACTTTCTAAATTAATGAAATAACTTTTTTAATTTTAAAAAAGGCATAAGTCCCTTGAAAAAAATAAATATCTTTAAAATAAATAAAAAAATATATAATTTTGTGTTATAAAATAAAAAAGTATTCATTTTTTATTCACTATTAAAGGAATGTTACATTCAAATTGTATTTTGTAATTTATAATTCATTCTTCTTCAATTTGCTTAAGCGAGAGGGATTAAAAATAATTATGGTGCGCAGGTGGTATATAGTGTAATAAGTCCATTATATCATTGTATTTTAGTGTTGCGATTGATCTTACATTTTTGTACAGTGGAGTCAATTCAGTATTATTAAAGTTTCTTAGTCTCCCCAGACGCGGTAGTAAATCCAGAGTTTTGAATTTTGTATCCTCATTCGTTGATATTTTATACAAATTTTATACGATTCAGTTCTCAAAAATCCCATCCAACATATTTTTAACCAACTTACCCTTTCTCCATTAGTATTTTTTAACCTTCTAAAAATCACGTTCTCTAGAGGTTAAGTTGAAAAGAAATCCTCTCGTTTCATTTCATTTAAAATGAAGTTATTTTTTAACACTTTCTTATTACTTCGTAATATTCCTGAGAGACAAACAATAAACTATTTAATACCATTTCTACAACTCAGAAATCTCTATCATTCGATAGAAATGAATACCTTGATAACAGAAAGTTATGGTCGATGACATCTATATTATGTTCAGCAAAATTAACAATTTTTAACCATGACAAAGCTAATTTAATATTTCTGCTTTGTGCTACACACATATCGCTGTAAGCTCTAATGTGCTTTTCGTTCCTAAGATTTTTTTCGAACACTGCTACTTTAATAATATACAATAGAGCTCTTATCTAATAAAATTTTACTGCATAATATACTTCATATCAGTTTGAAACTCATAAAATTGGACTTAAATCATTTTCAAAATAAAATTTGCATCGTTCCACTAACCAGCTAATTTTCTGTTTACAAAATCTTAGTGATTTTAAATATATTAACTGCATTATTTAAATATTGAAAATATAACGTACAGTTGTAAATATTAAAGTAGCCAGCTTAATTTTTTTGGAAAATGAACTTAAGATACTTTAAAAATAAACAGCTCAAATATATATATAATAGGTTGTCAAATATCTCCCTTCCGCCTTTTTGTCTTTTGAATTTCACGGCTATGTACAAAGCGTTACAGAGCTCGTATCGGGCAACACTATACATCATTGGAAAGGTCTTTACATAACCTACAAAACGACGCTATGCATGATTAGTTTGGATACTGCGTTCAAAAGTTATAGATGTGTAAACATGGAGTTCACTAACGCCGAAGTTCGCGCTATTTTGAAGTTTTCCTTCGTTAAAGGCAAATCCGCTAGAGAAACGTTCCGTGAGATTAATAGTGTTTTGGGGGATGGTACTCTATCACTTCGAACCGCGGAGGAATGGTTTCGACGATTCAGAGCCGGTGAAAACGACACCATGGATAAGCCAGCCGGCGGAAGACCTGTGACGACGAATACCGATCAAATCATGGAAATCATCGAGTTAGACCGGCATGTGACATCTCGTGACATCGCCCAGGAGATGGCAGTTAGTCACCAAACCATTTTAAACCATCTGCAGAAGGCTGGATACAAAAAAAGCTTGATGTTTGGGTGCCGCATGATTTGACGCAAAAAAACCTTCTGGACCGAATCAACGTCTGCGATATGCTGCTGAAACGGAACGAACTCGACCCATTTTTGAAGCGGATGGTGACTGGCGACGAAAAATGGATCACATACGACAATATTAAGCGAAAACGATCGTGGTCGAAGGCCGGTGAATCGTCCCAAACAGTGGCCAAGCCGGGATTGACGGCCAGGAAGGTTTTGCTGTGCGTTTGGTGGGATTGCAAAGGAATCATCCACTATGAGCTGCTCCCATATGGCCAGACGCTTAATTCTACCATCTACTGCGAACAACTGGACCGCTTGAAGCAGGCGATCGACCAGAAGCGTCCAGAATTGGCCAAGAGGAAGGGTGTAGTGTTCCACCAGGACAACGCCAGGCCACACACATCTTTGGTGACTCGTCACAAGCTACGGGAGCTCGGATGGGAGGTTTTATCGCATCCACCATATAGCCCGGACATAGCGCCAAGTGATTACCACCTGTTCCTGTCCATGGCGAACGCCCTTGGTGGTGTAAAGTTGGCCTCAAAAGAGGCTTGTGAAAAGTGGCTGTCCGAGTTCTTCGCAAATAAGGAGGGAGGGTTCTACAAGAGGGGTATTATGAAGTTGCCGTCTAGATGGAACAAGATTATCGAACAAAACGGCGCATATTTGAACTAAATCCGATCACTGTAACACTTTTTATAAAGCATTGAATAAAGAGCAAAAAAGCGGAAGGGAGATACTTGACAACATAATATACTGCACAATCATCTTGTGTTTTCTGTTTCGAGAATGATACATTGTTCAAAAGAATTTTACCAAGGGTAGATTGTGTACGCGGTCAAATCCTACGAATGTTGTATATGCGTTAGCTTTAAGTGATGAGAAATGTATTTTTTTATTATACATTTAAGAGTCTGTGAGAGGTGTTTTTAGTTACAAAGTTGGCTTTTGACTTGCCGGCAAGAAATGATAATTATGTTATCTTCAAACAGATAAACAAAATAAATACCATGAAAGACGAAGATAATATAACGGTTTATAATTTAAGAGTGATAATAACGTGTGGATTTTACGGGGTTGAATACTGTACATTTTTTTTCTTTCAGTGTGTACAAGTGCCTGTGGATGTTTCCCAACAATACAACTTGTTTTATTGATGGATCAGGAATAATATTTTGTTTATATTTATCTTTCCATGGATAAATAATAGACAATTTATCGAAGCAGTTATTATAGATTCATTTTAAATAGTCTACAAGACACTGCATGGAAGAATAAATAAATAAAATATTTGATTATTACTACTATTACATATATATATATATATATATATATATATATATATATATATATATATATATATATATATATTTAAATATTTCATAGTATTTACCAAAAAAATAAAACTAATACTTATATATACCGACTTATATATATTACCGACTTATATATATATATATATATATATATATATATATATATATATATATATATATATATTGTTAATAAGTGAAATAAAGAAATACACAACCGTATAAAGTACAAAGTACAAGAAAAAACAGTATAAAGTACAAGACAAAAGGTGAGAATACAAAATGGCGGGAGATGATGCAGCGAATACCAGTACAAGTCAAGAAGACAAAACGCACATAAATCTAAAACCTCCAGAAAATCTAACCTTTGAAGGCAATGTAGCAGAAACGTGGAAACGGTGGATTAAAAAATTTACTCACTATATGACAGGAATAGAAGCGTTGGGGAAAAAAGATGAAGTGAAGGTAGCTATATTGTTACACACGTGAGGAGAAGAAGCACAAGAGAAATTTGACACATTTGAATTAACAGAAGAACAAAGAAAATCGTATGCCACAGTGGTTAAAGCGTTTGAAGAATACTGTACACCGAAAAAGAATGAGACGGTAGTAAGATTTAATTTTTAAAAGCGGGAGAATCGTTAGATGACTTTGTAACAGACTTAAAAAAGCTGAGCATAGACTGTGGATTTGACAAACTAAAAAATAGCCTTATAAAAGATCAAATAGTGAGTGGTATACAATGTGAGCAGTTGCAAGACAGATTACTGAGAGAGGATGAATTGACATTAGATAAATGTGTTCAAATGTGCAAAGCAGCGGAGCTGACAAGTAAAAGAGTAGAAACACTACGAGGTAAAGAAGAAATAAATGTAGTGCACCAAAGAAGCATACCTCCAAACTACAACAACTACAGCCAAAGGACGTTGAGCACAGCAGCAGAGCAAAAAGCAACAGAGCCAGGGAATGCAGATAGAATGATGTCACGACAAGAACAGAACTACGGAAATCATCGAGCATCAACATGTAGTAAATGCGGTAACAAACATGCTTTTAGAAATTGTCCTGCGTTTGGTAAAACTTGTAATAATTGTAAAGGGTTAAATCATTTTGCTAAAATGTGCAAACGAACAAGAAATGTAAATAACGTGTCAGTAGACAATGCAAGTGATGCAAAAATGTACACATTAGGTAGAATACCACAGACAAATAAAGTTTCAAAAGGGTGGCAAGAGTCTATCAAGGTACTGGGAAGTAAGAGTTTACTGGATGTTAAGCTAGATACAGGAGCAGAATGCAATGTTTTAAAATATGCAGAGTTTTTGAGGCGCTAAAAAGTGATAATAAAATAAGAAAAACACATGATAGACTAGTGAATTATAATGGCTCAGAAATTCCAGTTATAGGAATAGTAGTTCTGAAATATATAATAAAAGGAAATGTAGAGCAGATAAAATTCCATATAGTTGACTGTAATAGTACAAGCTCTGTATTAGGTTTAGAAACAATAAAAAAACTAGGACTAATAACAAGAGTAGCAAACATAACTATTGATGATAGACTGTCAGAACTGTTAAATAAATATCAGGGTGTATTTGAAGGTATAGGAGAGGTTTCAAAAATATGTGATTTTAAGCTAAAAGAAGGTTATGTAGGTAAAATTGAACCGTGCCGTAGAGTTCCTTTTAAACTATTAGATCCATATAAGCTAGAACTAGGAAATATGAAAAATAATAAAGTTATAACAGAACTTGATGAGCCTGCTGAATTTATGAGTCAGGTAGTAATAACAAGCAAACCAGATAAATCATTATGTGTTTGTCTAGACCCACAACATCTAAATTCGTGTCTTTTAAGAGAATATTATCATATACCAACTTTTGAAGAGATATCAAGTAGAATGGTAAGGGCAAAATATTATGCGTATTTTGATGCAAAGAAAGGGTTCTACCATGTAAAATTGTCACATAGTAGTTCACTAATGACAGCTTTTCAAACACCGTTTGGGCCATACAGATACTTAAGAATGCCTTATAGAATTAAAATAGCTCTGGAATTTTTTCACAAAACTTATTCAGAAATTTTTAAAGACATAGAAAATGTTGCAATTTATATCGATAATATTTTAGTATGGGCAGAAACGGAAGAAGAGCTACTAAAAACAATAGAATTAATATTAAAAAGAGCTCAAGAAAATGGGGTTAAATTTAATAAAGAAAAATGTAAGTTCAACGAAAAACGTATCAAATTTCTAGGGCACTATTTTAGTAGTGAGGGTATAGAAATAGATCCTGAAAAAATAAAAGCTATAATTGAAATGGACAGGCCCAAAGATAGCAAACCAGTAGAACGTTTATTAGGAACAATAACATATGTTAGCAAATTTATAGACAATCTAGCAGTGTTGACAGAGCCGTTGCGTAACTTAATTAGAAAAGAGGCTATATTTAAATGGACTGTAGAACAAGATGAATGTTGGAAAGAATTAAAAAATATTCTTAGCAAAAGCCCTGTATTACAGTTGTATAATGTAAACAAACCTTGTAAAATCAGCGTAGATGCTAGCAGCACAGGTGTAGGTGCAGTGTTACTACAAAATAATTTGCCCGTAGCGTATGCATCACAAGCTTTTACTGATTGTCAAAAGTCTTATGCATAAATTGAAAAAGAGTTATATGCCATTGTATTTGGGTGTGAGCGTTTTAGACAATATGTTATAGGGAAACCTTTTGAAGTCGAATCGGATCACAAACCACTTATTACAATTTTTAAAAGAAAAATATCTGATATACCTGTTAGACTACAAAAAGTGAGAATGCGGCTTCAACCATATGATCTTAATGTAACATACACGCGGGGTAGAGATTTAGTAATAGCAGATACATTATCAAGAGCACATGTAAACGAGTCAAAAGAGGATATTGATCCGAAAATGTACATATTAGAATTAACTTTGTCTAGTGAGATCAGTTATAATAAAAAACAGATATATATATAGAAGAGACAAAAAGAGATAAAGAGTTGCAAACAGTCAAACAATTAATAATAGAAGGATGGCCTAAAGAAATTAAAGATGTACCTGAGTTAGCCAAAGCTTATCATACTTATAATGCTGATATATATGAATGTGATGGCTTGCTATTTAAAAATAACTGTATAATAGTTCCAAATTGTCTAAGAGAAGAAGTACTAAATAAATTACATTATAATCATTTAGGTATAGATAAGACTAAAGAAAGAGCTAGAGAAATTGTATTTTGGCCACATATGAATAAAGACATAGAAAGTAAAGTAACTAATTGTAAAACGTGCTTAATATTCCAAAACGCAAATCAAAAAGAAAGTTTGAAACCCTCAGTAGTACCAAATGAATCGTGGGAAGTAGTAGGCGTAGATATATTTTATATTCAAAGAAAAGCTAATTTGTTAGTTGTAGACTATTATTCTAAATATATAGATGTACTACCATTAAAAGATGAATCTAGTATTACTATTATTAAGTCGCTAAAGTCATGTTTTGTACATTGGGGAATTCCTAAAGAAGTAAGATCAGACAATGGTCCCCAATTCTCGAGTATAGAATTTAAAAAATTCACTAAAGAATGGAAATTTAAGCACACTATATCTAGTCCAACCTATCCGCAAAGTAATGGAATAGTAGAACGTCATATTCAAACGATTAAAAAAGTAATTAAAAAAGCTTACTTAGACAAAAAAGACGCATACTTAGCTATTCTAGAATTTAATAATACACCTATCTCAGAAAAAATACCGTCGCCAAACTTTATACTGCAAGGAAAAAATGTAAAAGGTGTCTTGTCTGATATTCTTAGTTTAAAGCAAGATTATAACGAGTCAATAAGAAATAAGTTATTGTTAAGACAAAAAGCGCAAAAGTATTTTCATGACAAGCGAGCCAAAGATTTAAATAGATTTGAAAAGGGAGAAAATGTTAGAATAAAGAATAAAACAGGTACTTGGGATAGAGCTATAGTACTAAATAGGGATGAAAATAATAGAGCTTATAGAGTAAAGACAGAGAATGGCTCATCATTTACACGCAATAGAATACATCTTAGAAAAGACACAAATGGGCCAATAGAGATAAGAGATGAAATTATGCGTTACAATGAAAGTTCAGTCCCTGAGAATACAGAAAATACAACTGATATTAATTCAAATTACACAGCTTGTCAAACGAATACTCAAGAGACTGAGCAACTAAATAATTATCTTAGTAATGATAATGAAAATGGTGTATACGTCACTCGCAGCGGGCGAAATGTTTATCAACCTTCTTATCTAAAAGACTATGTAACTTAAGAGTCAATAATAATTTTTATAAATTTTTCATTTTATTTCATTTTTTTAAAAAAAAAGGAGATGTCATGGTTAGCACTTGACTAGTAAGTGCTGCCCTCATTGGAATCTCTGGGAAGGGGGGGAGACAACGAGCAGTGTATACGGGAACATGGTAGAATGAGTGTCTCCCGTATCACTCTACTATATTTGATTGTATTTGTATTCTTAATTATAAATAAACATAGTTATATGTTACAGTGTACCTTTTATTACAATATCTAGTTTCATAAATTTTTAATTCATATAAAAAAATCTGACATTTTATTCACATTTTTAAATTTAGTTATAAATTTAATAGTTGTTAAATCAAAATAAAATAAATGATAACATTTTCCATTGTTGTTTTCAATAAATAAAGAATTTTGGAATTTTTGATTCTTTTTTAATGTCTCATAATTTATTTTTATAAAAGAAATTATTGATTATTCAAAAGAATAGTTTATTAAAATTATCGATATTTCAATATTATTACTTATATTTTTAATAAAAAAAATATAGTTAATTATTAATAAATTATGAATTATTTATAAATTATGTAAAAATTGATAAATTCTAAAAGATAATAAGAAGAACAAACGCAGAATAAAATTGTTGATATATTACTCTTTATTCAATAAATAATAATTTGTAAATAGATACATTTAACAAATATAATAATTGTTTTAAATTAGTGTATTAATGAAATAGAATTAATCGTACGTAATTCAAAATTTAAACGCCAACACCAAATGTACTTGAAATAAGCTAAAATAAAGTTACATATAAATCATTAAATGCAATTTCTGCATATTCTCATGTACACCTGGTAAATGGCATACAGAGAGAAAAATAATACAAAACGACTCGTTTTAAATGTTTTTGAAAATAATGTTGATATGTAAATTTTACTGAACATATGACATTTCACATACTTTGCATTAAGATTTAATATTTTCAATAATTTATCGTTCAATTCGAAAAGAAATATTTCTTCGTCTTAAAAGCGATCACTCATTCAAGTATATACAATACAATATGTATATACAGTTTACGCACACACACACACACACATATACATACATACGTATAACCATACGTACATACATACATATATTACGTATGTGTATAGGTAGGCATGTGCTTCTGTCATTTTTTTTGTAAAATTCTATGTACAGATTGATTTTTCTTTAAATCCTCAGATTATGAAATGTGATACGAAAAACTAACCATACAACACAAAAACAAAAATTGGACGAAAACAGAAAATATAGAGATAATTAATATGTTCTAATCTAGTGTATTGTGTCGGCAACACCCAGAATTTGATCAAGGAACTAAAGCTAAATTCAATACATTACAATTTTTTTTTAAGGATAGATGAGGATAGTTTCAATTTCATACTATCGGCTATTAAAGCTGATACTTATTGTACTTTGGATGCCAAATGTTGTATATCGGGTTTATAAGTCGTAACTTTAAGCAATGCACATGCCGCGCTGAATTCACCAATCAGCTTATTTCTATAACTACCTTTTATAAAATTCATTTCGGAAAATAACGATTCGCAAGCATAAGTTGAGGAGAAAATACACAATACAGCAGTTGCTACTTTTTTAAACGGTTATAGGTTTCAGGAACGGCATTCCAAGTTCTTATTTCATATTCTGCGTTCTTTTTAATTGTGTTCAATAACCGATCATTTTCAATTGCTTCCAAATCCTTTCTTAAATTGACAAATTTTTGTTTCCATATAGAACTAGAGTGAAAATCAATTAATTGCATTTCTAAATCTTCGAAGTTAAGCCACTTAAAAATTTCTATATTGAGTTTATCTACTCCGGTGGTATCAGGATATAAAATAAATTTCGATGTTTCTGCAAATTGCCTGAAATCTTGAAAAAAATTCATTGCTTATCGTCTGAATTACTGCAGAAAATGTTTGTTATTTTAACTCGATCTGGTTTTTCATGACTTTTTAAATCTAAGATTTTTTTTTGTATTTGAGAAATACTTAAATGTGTTAGAAATAACATCACGGTTGAAAACTTGTAATTTAACTGCAAATGCTTCAATTAAATCGAACATACAATAACTGTCTTATTAATGAGGATACAATTTAAAAATCAATAACGTGCCAGAAAAATTTTCATACGTGCCACCTATGGCACGCATACCATAGGTTCGCCACCGTTACTACAGGCTATTAGAGCTGATATTAAAAAAAAAAAACAGAGACGAGAGATGCCATTAGTCCAGAAGAAAAACTCTCCATTATTTGTGTGAAGCTATTTACAACATGAAGGGTCAGTTTCTTAAGGTAAAACTAAAATCAATTTATTTTCTCATTTAAAATTTATTGAAAATTATTGTCAAAAATTAAATTAGTCATCATCACATAGTCCAGAAGAAAAACTCTCCATTATTTGTGTGAAGCTATTTACAACATGAAGGGTCAGTTTCTTAAGGTAAAACTAAAATCAATTTATTTTCTCATTTAAAATTTATTGAAAATTATTGTCAAAAATTAAATTAGTCATCATCACATATACTTTCACAAGTATTTTTCATTAGTATTTGCAAAGGATAGTTTGAAGAAGATATCAAAGGTATTGGTAAAGAACGGTGAAAATTTTCTAGCATATGCCTCTCTTCTTTGGTTTTTCTTCTTACGAACATTAAAATTTCAAACGTAACATCATCATATGTTTCTTTTAATGTAATATCTTGTAGCAAGTTACAAAGATAATTGTAAAATGTCTCTTCTTTTGTAATAGGCATTTTTACTTGCTCCTGCAAAAACTGTTTGGCCATTTTGAGGACACTTGCAGCTTCGTTTTTCATTTTCTCTATTTCAATTTTTTTTCCTCCTGAAAATGTAAACAAAATTTAATAATCCGTACTTAAAATTTAAGAAAAATTATTAAAACAAAATTCTTTCATTATAGTTTCTGGATACAAAAGAGCAATGGACAAAAATTGCTAATGATTTCAGTTTAAAGCGGCAATTTCCAAACTGTATTGGTGTTTTGGATGGGAAACACATTGCTTTTCGGCCTTTGAGAAAAAACGCACCACTTTTTTATAATTATAAAGGCTTTCATAGTATTGTACGATTAGGTCTTGCCGATGCAAATTTCAAATTTACTTTTATTGACGTTGGGTGCAATGGAAGGATAACTGATGGCAGTGTACTGTAGCATTCAAATTTTATGCATATTGCAACCAGAAAAATGTTTGCCTCCTGAAAAGTTTATTAGGAGTTCACGGTTGTTTCCTCTTGTGTTTGTTGCTGATAATGCGTTCCCACTGTCCAAAAATATGATGACACCTTATCCAACATCGATAAGCGATGAAAATAAGATAATATTCAATTATCACTTAAGTCGAGTTCGGCAAACTATCTGAAAGCGTGCTTTCGGCATATTGACCAATAGATTTCGAATTCTCCAGCAAACAATAAATTTGCAAGATGATAAGGTTAAAAAAAATATTGTTGTGTTGTTGCATTCTGCACAACTTTTTAATATCAAGGAGTCACTGGTACGTTGATGCAGTTGAAGTAAATCTATCCAGAGAAAGCAGTGATTCTGTACAGATATAAAATCACAGCAACAGGCAAAAGTCCAAATTTGGAGAAGCAGTCAGAACTGAATTAAGAAATGATTTTAATTGTGAAAGGAAAATCTAATTTTTCCCTTAATTTTTTTAAAAGATGTATGTTTCATCGAAAAATAAATATTTAGACTTACATTTGATGCTTTGTTTTCCACTAATTCCTTTGTAAATTCCATATCATCACTTATCTGAAAAAGAAAATTACATATTTGGTACACGATGTTAAAATTTCATTTCAATACACTTACTTTTGATAGGTCCATATTTGATGTACTTGCTGTATAAGATGACTCCAAAAAAGATTGTAGCATCATAATTTGGGTTGATATATTTCATCGGCTCCAGTACCACTTCTCGAAATTAGAATTCGAAATTTTCCTTTTGTTAACTGTCTTTGCAAAGTACGTATCTTGTTCATAATAGAGTATATTGTAACATTATTTCTAATTTTCTTCAGTTCTCCAAAAATTAGAATCATTTTTTCAAGTCTTCTTCTTCTGTTTGTAAAATCTACATCTAATGGATTGTATAAGCATGGAAATTTGTGAAGCACATTAATAAGAGCTAACGTTTGCACCCTACTCCAGTTGTCTAGATCACTCATGCTTAATTTCGTGATTCCCTGGTGAATACTTGTCTTGTGTTGTTGTCTGACGTTATCACAATTTTTATCACCTTTTTATATATTTTAGTTCATGCATACCGTTGACAATTAAATTTTTTTTGTAACGTCTGCCGTGGTGTCAACATGAAAATCCTCACAAAAAAAATTTGTATTTTGAAAGAAGGTATGAGATGAGTGGTAATGGGCCGTAAATACTGTATCATGATAATTTTTAATAATGATAATAATTTAAGTAGTAAATTATGTTTCACATTATTAGTTGTTTTGGAACTGTGGCTGATTCACTTTACACAAATGAATTTTCACCCCAACACCACAATAATTTAAAGTGTTTAATAATCACTTATTGTTCACTTGTTTTTTATAATTATATAATTTATAATTATATCGGCTGATGCATTTCGATGGCGATGCCATCATCGTCAGAACCTTTCTATAAGAAAGTCTCTGACGATGATGGCATCGCCATCGAAATGCATCAGCCGATATAATTATAAATTATATAATTATAAAAAACAAGTGAACAATAAGTGATTATTAAACACTTTAAATTATTGTGGTGTTGGGGTGAAAATTCATTTGTGTATGTTTCACATATTTTAGTGCGAGTGTGAAAGATGATGTTTCATCATTTTTTTAAATTTCATCTTATTTATTTTTTGCAAAAAACTTTACTATTAGTAAAGATAATATTTTAAGGCTTCATTGTAATATACGAACTGGGATATAAAACTAATTTTAAAACAATAAGGACCATAATACACTTACTATGACAAAGAATGTTTGGTTGTTACTTATTTATGCATGTGCGGTTATAGAATGCTCTTCGTTCGCAGACCTTTTTCTACTTAGTGTATGTAATCAGTTTGTGTCGAATTTTAAAACGTGTTGCGCCTATTTTAGAAATGAATATAACAAATGTTCCTGATCTGCAGAGTTTATGTAGAACGTGTTTATCACAACATAACAACGCTTCTGACATATTCATTGAAAAGTGTTTCAATGAAAAAACGTTCAGTGAAGTCTTAATGGAATGTGCTTCGTTACAAGTAAGTTGAAATAAAAGTCGTCGAAATCGGTTATAAATTTACTTCTATTTTGTTTGCTTTTTATTTTCTATTATTAATAGCCACATAGAAAATTTACATTTGTTGTAAATGTTTTAGTTGTGTAATAACGATTTAAACTTGCACGATTTTAGAACCACTTTATCTATTGATGTGCATTTCTGCTGTCATTGTCAGAGCGCTGTATTATAAAATCTTTACATAAATATATATGTATATATATATATATATATATATATATATATATATATATATATATATATATAGAAAGAGAGAGAGGTCCCAAATGAAAGTAAATGATAGTAAGCAAATAAATGTATTTCTAACCCTTCAGTCGCATTTGGGACACTCTATACATATATTGTGGATGTTTCCTCGTTTTCACTAAAGTGTTCATATGTAATCATTATAATCAAGACATTCATCATGAAATATTTATCATCTGTGTGTTTGCATCCACGTTTGTGTGATTTGACGCTTCTGGATTATTTTCTTTGGGGATATGTGAAGTCTCTGGTTTATGCTGATAAATCAGTAACGATTGAGGCATTAGAAGCAAACATAACTCGCGTTATGACGGTCATAAGGCCCCAATTGGTTGAAAAAGTGACTCGAAATTGGACAGAAAAAATGCGTTATGTCAGATGAGCCGTTCTACACATATGCCCAAAATTATTTTTAAATATCAATGCTATAAAATGAATTTTCAAATAATACCAAATAAATGTTTATCCGGTCAATTCGTATGTATTGTATTTCAAATTAAAGTTTTATCACTCTTAAAAAAATATCTTATATATACACACACACACACGAACGCACACGCGCACGCACGCACACACACGCAAGCACGCACACACGTACGTACGCACGCACGCACACGCACGCACGCACGCACACACACGCACACACGCGTCCCTCAATTTACGCGCCACTTTTGATACGCGGTCAGATAGTTTTCATTTTATATAATTTTTCACCGAATAAAATTTATCTACTTTTGTTTTTTTAATCGTCATTATTTATTTGTTAAGCTATGTGAAATAAATATGTGTTTCTACAACTTTACTAGATTTTATTTCTATTATTTTTTCTATTGTACTGACAGACTCAATTTACGTGATTTTCATTCACGTAAAACAAGTCCACGTGGAACAGATACCCTTTGTAAATTGAGGGACGGGTATATATATATATATATATATATATATATATATATATATATATATATATATATTTAAGCAGCTGCAGTGTAGCCTCTTTCTATTCACTACTAGATGAAATCCTTTCCTAAAACTTTCAAGTTCGATTTAATATCTTTTTCTTTCCATTTGGATAATTTTTTTATATCTTTATTCCATCTATTCACAAGTCTCTTCTTAGACTTTTTTTATTTATCTAGATTTCCAAACAATAATTTCTCTTATCCATCGGTGGTTTTTTCTTATTGCTATATAACAGATCCATTTCCATTTTAAACTCTCCACTTTTGTTGTAATGTCCTTAGCTATATATATATTAGGTTGGCAAATATCTCCCTTCCGCCTTCTGGTCTTTTGAATTTCGCAGCTATGTACAAAAAAAGCGGAAGGGAGATACTTGCCAACCTAATATATATATATATATATATATATATATATATATATATATACATACATACATACACGCACGCACACACTCACACACACACATACGCACACACACACACATACGCACACACACACTTTCATAGTCCTCAGTCATTAGATTAGTTAGAACTAATAGCTCTTTAAATTAACTAATGACTCTCCTTCTGTCGAGTGCCATTGAGAATTACTATAAAATAGAGATACAGACATGTGTATATTTCCGACGAATTATCCTTGTTTCCTTATTTATTAGTTTATTTAGGAAAATCTATAAGAATGTTTAATTCGTAATGATCGTTTCTTTGTGTTTTTTACGTTGTTGATTGTCTATTATGGTTCATTCGTCCTTTAGGGACATTTCTCTCTTACAACATAGAAAATCTCTTTTCCCTGTTTCTCTCTTTGAAGAGGCTGTCGGAAAAGAGTGAAGCCACTTATCATTATGATAATTACTAGATTGTAGATCCTCATCTACGATAACCGAGTGTACAGGTATGTGAGTTTGAATGACTTGACAGAGTCTATAGAGAAAGTAATTCAAACTTTACATATCTTATCATCGTCAACAACATCCTTATTGTATCCATTGCTGGATTAGGATTTCTCCCAAAACTTTCTTTACGAGTCCATTCCGACGATTTTTTTTATATCCCTGCTCTATCTATCTATTCATGGTTTTCTAAATACTTTACAGTGGTTTTTGTTTGACGATAATTGTTGTTCATGGCGATTTTTATGATATCGAAATTTGTTGATTAAAGAATTTGTAATTAATTTTATGTTGCGAACCAAATAAACTTCACGCAAACGTTGGAAATGTTAAAAAAGTCATACCCTGAGGATTTTCTACCGCAAACAAGAGTTTTTGAGTGGTACAAGGCGTTCAAAGAGGGCTGTGAAGTTGTTGATGATGAACCACAATCTGGACGCCTCTTGACATCAACTGACGACGAATATACAATTTTCGGATGTTGTAAATATGTGTGTAATCAATAAATTGGGACACGCAAAAAAATATTAAAATATAAAATTATACCATATATAAAATAAAATTAAAAAAAAATATTTTCTACCTCTAAATGTAGCAGATTTAAATGTAAATACATGTAAAT
This sequence comes from Neoneuromus ignobilis, assembly GCA_029203775.1. Lineage (NCBI taxonomy): Eukaryota > Metazoa > Arthropoda > Insecta > Megaloptera > Corydalidae > Neoneuromus > Neoneuromus ignobilis. Next base: position 12,090,610 of record CP092088.1, on the reverse strand, counting down.
CTCATAAAGACTGCAATTTTCATATTAACCCATAATGATGGTGATTATCTTCAATTATAAAAAATGTGTAATTAAGCACTGGATTGATTTCTTTATTATTAATGTAAAAATAAAACTGAAATATAAAATAAAACTTTTTAAAATATAAATAATTTCCGATAAATTTGGGTTTCCAATAAAAATGTCATAACTTTGACAGTTGGTGGCAGCCATGTTTAATTTTTTTAAGCTCATTTTGACATTTCAACTCAGTATCAGTGAATCATCTAATTGTCATGGAACTTTAAACATTTCAACAACGCTTAAAATTTGTAAAAAATTATCGTGGATTTCGTGAAACTTACGGTTGACTCTAAATAGAGGAAATTGCAGAATTTAGAGTGAAAGTAATCCACAGGCCATTAAACAAAGACCACTGTATCCACAAAAAGTAACTGTCTGGTGTACGTTGCATGCTGGTGATGTCATCGGGCCATATTTTTTTAAAAATGAAGTTGGAGATCATGTTATAGTAACTGAAGTACCTCAGCGAACCATGATTAGTGATTTTTTTTCCAAAAATGATTGAAAATGGTTTTCATGTTATGTGGTTTCAACAGGACGGTGCTACGTGCAATACATTTACGGAAATAATAGCCTTATTGAAACAAAACTTGAATTTATGCTGATAAACCACAAACAACAGAAGCATTAAAAATAAACATTGAACGTGAAATTCATGGCAGTGGAATACAATTAATGTGAAAGAGTGACTAAAAGTTGGACTAAACGAACGCACTGTGTCAAATAAAGTCGTGGTGGTCATATGAGTGAAATTGTGTTCCATCATTAATGCCATAGAAAATGCTTATAAAAAAAATAAATGAATAACTAATTTATTGAATATTTTTTGTTTTATTTCCATTTAAACTTCTGAAGTGCTTATTGGAATCCGTATATTTGACTCTTTCTTCAATTTCTTAACCATTGCTATTTTCATGTCCACAGCTGTAACTGTACACACATGGATACATACTTGTAATAGAGAAACACTAATACAATAATAATATAGTAATGTTATTTTTAGGTTTGTAAGAATGAAAGATTATCGTCGTTCATCTGCCATTCGTGTGCTGCGTATTTGAAGACGCTCATTGTTTTCCGCAATAAATGTATCGAAACAGAGTCTGCATTATGTGATTGTCTTCGAGATTCGTGCTTCGACATAGAAGTAAAAAAGGAACCTGAGGAACCTGAGGACAAGATAACAGTAATCGAAAAAGAATGTAGTTTTTTCATGCCGGAAAAAAATTCTTTTCTTCAATGTTTACGAACCGATATCGATTCGTGCACAGAAAACGTCGATGAACCGAATATAGTAAAAGTTAAAACCGAAGTAGACGACGAAGAAACTAATGACGAGAGAACGCAGTCATGTTTTTCTACATCTTACGAGAGAGGATCGGATGAAAATCTCAGAACGTTCCTTTCGTTACAAGAATTTATTGATATCAAAGAGGACCACGAGAATTTTGTCGACGATGAGAACACAACGTCGGAAGTACCGATCGACGCAAGAGAGACACGCGCGACGGATTCGGACAACAACGAAGATCGATCGTTAGAAAGTAGAAGAATTCGTTCAGGTCACGATTCGATCACTTGTGACTTGTGCAGTGGGTCGTTCGAGACGAAGACACATCTCGACGTACATTTGAAAATACACTGCGAAGGAAAAGAAGATCTCCGTGCGACGAAGTCGCGCCGTCGACGAGCGACTAAGAACGTCGATGTCTTCGGTGGACCAATTCCATGCGATCAATGCAAAATGTCGTTCTCGACGAAACATCAGTTACGCAAACACATGTACCTCCATACCGGCGAGAAGCCGTTCAAGTGCGACACGTGCGGCATGTCGTTCGTTAATAAATATAGATTAGACCAACACTATTTCGTGCATTCGAAAAAAAAGAAACCGTTCGCGTGCGAACTGTGCACGAAATCGTTCTTCAACGCCTGGCATTTGAACGCGCACAGGAACCGGCACCTCAGCAAAAAACCGTTCAAATGTAACGAATGCGAAAAATCGTTTTTGTCCAACAAATATCTGATCTCCCATAAGAGAGTTCACTCGGGTGAAAACCTGTTCAAGTGCGACACGTGCGACATGTCGTTCATTAATAAAATTGGATTAAACCAACACTCCTACGTGCATTCCAAAAAAAAGAAACCGTTTGCGTGCGATCTGTGCACGAGATCGTTCTTTAGCCTCGGGACTTTGGAAGGGCACAGGAATCGGCACCTTGGCAAAAAACCGTTCAAGTGCAACGAATGCGAAAAGTCGTTTTCGTGCAACTTAATTCTGGTCCGGCATAAAAAAATTCACACGGGTGAAAACCTGTTCAAGTGCGACACGTGCGGAAAGTCGTTCCCTAATAAATATAGATTAGATATACACTCCTACGTGCATTCCAAAAAAAAGAAACCGTTCGCGTGCAATCTGTGCACGAAATCGTTCTTTGACCCTGGGTGTCTGCTTGATCACAGGAATGTGCACCTCGGCAAAAAACCGTTTAAGTGCAACGGATGCGAAAAGTCGTTTTCGACCAAAAGACATCTTAGAGACCATAAGAGAGTTCACACGGGTAAAAACTTGTTCAAGTGCGACACGTGCGATATGTCGTTCGCTGATAAAACTAAATTAGACCGACACTCCTACGTGCATTCTAAAAAAAAGAAGCCGTTCGCGTGCGATTTGTGTACGAAATCGTTCTTAAGCCCCGTGCATTTGGACGCACACAAGACCCGGCACCTCGTCAAAAAACCGTTCAAGTGCAACGAATGCGAAAAGTCGTTTTCGTGGAACAAAAGTTTGGTCCAGCATAAAAAAATTCACACGGGTGAAAACCTGTTCAAGTGCGACACGTGCGACATGTCGTTCGTTACTAAAACTAAATTAGATCAACACTTCTATGTGCATTCCAAAAAAAAGAAACCGTTCGCGTGCGATCTGTGCTCAAAATCGTTCTTCACCGCCGTGCGTCTGGTCTCGCACAAGAACGTCCACCTCGGCAAAAAACCGTTCAAGTGCAACGAATGCGAAAAGTCGTTTACGAGCAACATACTTCTGGTCCAGCATAAGAGAGTTCACACGGGTGAAAACCTGTTCAAGTGCGACACGTGCGATATGTCGTTCGCTAATAAAACTAAATTAGATCAACACTCCTACGTGCATTCCAAAAAAAAGTAACCGTTCGCGTGCGATTTGTGCACGAAATCGTTCTTTAGCACCGGATGTCTGGTCGCGCACAGGAAGCGGCACCTTGGCAAAAAACCATTCAAGTTCAACGATTGCGAAAAGTCGTATTTGGGCATCAAGGATCTCCTGAGACACAAGTAGGTGCACATGGGCGAAAAAACGGTTTGTGCGATGGCGCGTTTAGACTGAGAGTGTATTTGCGGAAATATATGTATTCTCATACCAGACAGAAAATGTCGCATCGATGTGATATGTGCGGATAGTCGTATTTCCATAAAAGCAAATTGAAAAGGCATCGGGAACAAGCTCATAAAATAAATCTCGAGTGAGTTTTTCAATGGAAAATCGACTGAAATTTATAGACTCTGTTCGAAAAAATACCGAGAATTGTTAAATAAAACACAAAAGAAATATTTATTCGGGTAAACTTATTTTCACCTCTTCAGAACTTTTTCCATATGCCTATATTGTTAAAACACATATTGCTATGTTTAACCCTTTCGCTACAGCGGTTTGCTCCACCAAAGTGTCGTCACTGAACGCGACCCCTCGCCAAAAATGTACACATTGCACAAATTAGTTATTACTTATTTTATCACTGCTATTATTATTACTACTACGAGTATGCATAAATTAGTTCGCGACACCACCGGTTATAGCCGGCGTCTGTCTCTGCGACTCACATCGTGGATGCCGGCAATAGCCGGTGTTAGGCTCCAGGGGTCGCTTCGTGACCGCCAGGTATAACCGTCGTTAGGAGCGAAAGGGTCAATCCAATTCTGGAAACAATTTTCATAAACCGATTTAGGAATAGCCTTCAACTCCTTCACTGAATTCTCTTTTATAGCCGCTATTGTATCAAAACTCTTTCCTCTTAGTGGTAATTTTAATCTCGGTAAAAGAAAAAAGTCACACGGTGCCATATCTAGTGAATACAGTGCTTGGGCAATAATGTTTTGAGTGTTTGATCAAAAAGTCACGTACAAGAGTCGATGTGTGCGACGATGCATTATCGGATGCAAAATCCATGTGTTTTCTTTCCACAAATATCTGGTCTTCTTTAACGGATCGACTCACGCAAACACTTCATAACGCCTAAATAATACTCCTAGTTGACTATTTAGCTCGGCGGAAGGAATTCATAGTGGACAACATCTCGTTAATCAATGAAAACAGTCAACAGTATCTTGATTTTGGAAAGACTGTAAGGTGTTTTTTTTGAGATTCGATCTATTCTCTATGCGTAGATTGTTGACTAGTTTTGACGTCTTATTCATAATCGCATGTCTCATCACCAATAATGATGTTTTTTTATGAATGTACTGTCATTCGATACTTGAGAAATCATCTTTTCGGCCACCGATTTCCGATAGTTTCTTTGCATGAAATACAGATGTCTTAGAACAAGTCGTATTTCAACGCGTTTCATGCCTCAATTATGAATTAAAATGGTATTATTGGAACTGAGAGATATTTTAAGATTCCAGCAATCTCTCTTTCAGGTACACGACGATTTTCAAGCACTAATTTCCTTACTTCCTCCGTGTTTTCTTCAGCGATTGATGTTGATGGATGTTCAGAAAGCTTCAAATTTTCAACGATTTTATCCAATGTAAAAATCGATTTTATTACCTGCGATCGACCGATATAAACAGCTGACATAAACAAATTAAATAGTAAATCGCACTCAACATAAAATTCAATTGCAGTGTTGCCAATTTACCCACAAAAATGAAGATTCCTTCAGTGCGCGTCTTTTAAATAAATAATTCCCGATATTTCTGAACAGCTGTATATATTGTTTTACAAAAAAGTATAATCCAATTTACTCGTTCCGTTGTGTTTGTTAACCGATTTGATCTTAGAGTATAAGAAATAGTAATCATAAAGACTAACTGTACAATGTTTTTTTAAACGTGATAGAACTTTAATTTGAATCTTTATCGAAAGTTCTAACTAATCTAAAAACACTTTTATATATATGTGTGTGTGTGTGTATATATATATATATATATATATATATATATATATATATATATATATATATATATTTATATATATATACATTCCAAAGGATAATTATAGTAAGCAAGGCAGTGTATGTCTAAACCGTTCAGTCTCATTTGGGCCATCCTACATAATTTCGTGGCCTTTATAATTGCAAAACATTAGAAAATGTTTGCAAGATGAGCATTAATGTTATCAAAATGTTAGCTTTTAAAAAACGATACACAACATTATATAACAAATATTAGGTGGTATCATATGAAATTATTGAATTTGTAGGTGAGAATTCAAAGGCAATACTTTTAACAAAACAAAATGTATTTAATTAAAATAAGCTCCATCGGCAACAATGGTCTTTTGCTAAAGAGGAATTAAATTGTTTATCCCATTTTTATAAAAATCGACATTTTTAAAACTTATAAATTCTTCGAATCCTTGAATCACTTCTGTTTGGTTCTGGAATTTTTTATTACTTAAATGATATTTCAAGTGGCGAAAAAGATGATAATCTGTCTGAAAAATCTGGTGTATAAGGAGATGCGGTAAAATTTCATAATTTAATGAATTTAATTTCGAAATTGTGGTTAGAGATGTGTGTGGTCGCGAGCATTGTCTTGCAATAGTATTGGCCCATATCTCTTGATTAGAATTGGCTGTTTTGTTTTCAGTTTTTTATTCATATTGTCGATTTTGCGACAATATGAATCAGTTGTCATTGCTTCGCCTGGATATTTAAAAAAGGATAATGGATTATTCCTTTATTTTTTCACTATAAAGTAACCATAAGTTTTTTTTGGTGTAATGACGGTTTGAGTGCGTGTCCTGAAGCTTCATTTTCATTTAACCATTGTCCAGATCTTTTTCTGTTATCATACAGAATCCACTTTCTATCACAAGTAATGATTCGATTTAAAAATGGCGTTTTATCATTTCGAATCATCAATAAAGACCACGCCTCTAAGCGTCTCAGTTTCTGACTATCTGTTAATTCGTGCGGCACCCACTATCCAGTTTTTTCACCTTTCCTATTGCAGTGAGGTGACGATAAACAGTCATAACACCTAAATCACATGCGAGAACTCGAACTGTTGTATGTGCATTAGCTTCCACCATGGCTATCAAATGTTCTTCATTCATAATGGTTTTGGGTCCTTTTTGAGCTTCATTCTCGAGATTCATATAACCGCAACGAAAATTTTTGAGCCGTAATCGAATTGTTCTCTGGCTAGCCAACCCTTCTCCGAAAGCCCCATTGATATTTCTACCTGTTACCGCTGCATTGTTTTCTTACTTGAACTCATATAAAAAAAGTCTTTTGTAGACACCATCCTGTTAAAGGGTATAAAAAAAAGAAAAATAACAACAATAACTCCGTACTTAAAGATAATTGAAGAGTACAGTACTCTAGTCAATTCCAAATAGCTGAACTTGTAAAATATTGCACAGAACTTTTCCTAATCGCGGTCAACATTTGAGTGACTCAAATTCGGTAACTTCATATTATATAACCTAATACATAGTATGTTGAGGAAAAAAACTAACTTTCATTCTTCCACTTAAACTCGTAACACCATTTAAGATCTAAAGAGTGGTATTTATGCAAATCTATCTTCTCAATTAACCTTCACAATTTGGTTGACAACTAATGGCAACTAATTTCTGAAATATACTAGTCGAAATAGTTGTACTACTTGAGACACAAAAGTACAACTTACAAATATCAAATTTTATTTCAAAATTACAAAATTTTATGAGGATAATTATTTGTCATGCACACAAATTTACATGTTTAGACTTTTTAATGACAAGAGAAAAGACATCGATGATGACTCAAGATTAAACCGTACCTGCTTTTTCCGTAAAGAGAGCCATATGCTTATATTTGATTTTTACATCTTTGAGAATCCCACATTGTCCCTATATAGAATACCATGTGCTTCTATATGGAAACTCATTTCTGTGTTGATTTGTTTGTGAGTATAATTTGTCAAATTATAATGGAACATGTAATATTTCAACAACGCTTAGAAATTGTAAAAACTTATTATAAAACTCAATGGTCAGTTCATAAATCTTATCGTGAGCTTCGTGAAATTTCGTTAACACAATCGTTCAAGAGAACGTGTCATTTATCGAATTGTTGAAAAATTTGAAAACAATTTCCATGATAAATCAGTGCTTGTAAGACTAAGAAATACAAGAAATGAGGCCAATATTGCTTCTGTTAATAAACATTTCAAATTGAAACTGGAGATCACGTTACAGTAAATGGAGTGCGTTACCGAACCATGATTTGTGATTTTTTCCAGAAATGATTGAAAATGCTTTGCACTACATGTGGTTTCAACAGGACGGTGCTACGTACCATACATCTATGGAAACAATAGGCCTGTTGGGCCTATTATATATTAAATCATTGGTTTATTTTGATAAACCACAAACATTAGAAGCATTAAAAATAAACATCGAACGTAAAATTCATGAAATTGGACCACATTTATGTGAAAGGGTGACTAAAAATTGGACTAAACGAATGCACTATGTCAAGCAAAATCATTGCGGTCATATAAGTGAAGTTGTGTTACATCATTAATACGATAGAACAGCGATGGCGAACCTTTTTATATGCGCGTGCCAAATATTACAATTATTTTTTTTCAACCTCTGGCGTGCCGGAAAATTCTTAGTAGGAAATAAACAGTAAAAATTTAATTGTTATAAAATGTTATTAAATTAAGGAGTTGACTTGAAAATTCACAAAATAATTGTATACAATATATTTTGCCATATAAAAGTCAATACTAATTATAACTTTTATTGATGAGATTTTTGTTGTTGTACTTTAGATGCCAAATGTTGTATATCGTTGTAAAATGAGGATACAATTGAAAAATCGATAACGTGTCTGAAAAATTTTCATACGTGCCACCTATAGCACGCGTACCATAGGTTCACCACCGCTGTCATAAAATATACTTAAAAATAAAGAAAAACTAATTAATTAAACACTTTTTGTTTTATTTGCATTAAACCTCCGAAGCGCTTATTGGAAAACCCCGTATATAAACAAATAAAAAATGTAAATATGTGAGTTATGAAAGACTATTTTTATTTTTGAAACTTGCATGACTTTACTTGACACTATCAGTCATTTGTATCTAATTCACATTCTAAGGTGGTGGTATTGTTATTTTCATCTTTGAACAATTCTTCTTCATTACATCCAGCTTCAGTATCATCAGATTCATTTTCTTCATTAGGTTCAAGACTGAGACCATGATTTTTTTCAAGAATATTTCGCAACTTCTGGTTTAGTTATATCGTCTACGATGTGTGATCTTACGTGATGTAATTTGATGTCTATTCAAATAGAAACTTGTCACTAACCTTAAAATCAGATAGCAATGGCGTGTCGAATTCTCAAGAGAGCATGTGATTCCGAAATATGTTATATGTTGCTTGATTGTTATCCTAACGTATTTTTTTTTTAATGATTCAAAGAATTTTTCTTCAATTTAGGATAGAATGCCTTCCTTTATTTACCTTTTAGACGTCTGATATTTCATTTGTTAATCTACTTTGACAGTTCTTCCTCCTGTTACAGCCAACACCAAAGATTTTTCCTGTCAATCCCCCGACTTTAGTGAAATGTCATTCTGGTTTTCTCCAGCTTTTAAACGTGCTGCAATCTGTAACTTTTCCTGTGCAGTATAGGATTGTCGATTTCCAGACTTTTTTATCCATAACAAATTCATTTTTTTGTGTATCTTGAATATACCAAATACAAAATAGTACAATTTTTTAAAAAATTTTCAGAAAAACACTTCACTTTTTCAGTCAAAGTTTGTCATTTTGTTTCCAAATTAAGGCTCATGGATCTTTAGTTGGCTACAAAACCCCAAATGGAAGACCAATTAGGCTTCTATTTGGATGGGATTCTATACGAAAAAAGCCGGTACTAAAACCATTACCACCGACAATTCATTGAAAAAGTGCAAAAAATTCTTGCTATTTATTCGAATATGACATAGAATTTCTTTTAAAAAAAAGTTTTGTACAGTAGCTCTCACTCGTATTCGTACACCAGCTAGTTAAAAATTTATTGCTGAAAATATACCACTTATTTAAAAAAAGGGTATATGTACTTATATACACATGCCAGAAGTGAAACTTCTTTTCAGTAAAGTAATAAAAATGTACACGGAGAAGCATATGCCTAAAACTCATAACCGAACAAATTCATCAAGATAAAGCAAGTAACAAAATGAAGAAATGTAGTAGGGAGAGAAGCGGTAAATACATGCGATAAAAATTTAAGTAGAAAATGATCAATGTTTTAAATAAATTAAATGTTTACAATTATTTCATATTAACACATTGTATGCGAACAACGCGTCTCGATGATGTCTTTCGCGCTCTAGAAATAGTATGCGAAGACGTCGTCGAGACGTTGTCCACATACAATGTGTTAAGTAAGATTCATATTTATTTTCAAATTAAAACTTTTATAAAATTATGAATTATGAAAATTTATTCATTTTCGTTCGGAATTTCTTCGATTTCCATTGCTTCTTCCGGTGGTGACTGAGTAGGTATAAACGATACATCTTAAAGCCTGTAAAAAACATTTTTTTTTTAATTACTGTTAAATTACTATTGTATAATATATAATATATAATTAGATCAATGTTTTAAAAATAAAACAATTAAAGGAAATACTCACAAATAATATATAACTGCAATAAATAGCATCTATTTAGATATTATTTATAGACAATTGATAATTTTATAACACCACATAACATTCAATAAATCTTCAAAATGACATCTGAGAACAAAGAATTCATAATAATTTTAATATAACATTTTTTGATAAAAATTTAGAATAATTTGATCATAATTATAAATAAAATTATTGTGAGAAATTGTTACAAATAAAACAACAGATACCCTCAAAATTGTATAGGTTTCGATAATTTTTAAATACCACGTGTATTTAATAATATTTTTTTTATTTGATAAATATATTAGATGTATATACATGTTATAAAATACATTATATATTGATATACATACACATAACCTCAATTTCACGTTGATTTGATAAATTTTGAAATAACACGTGGATATAATTTAGTCTTATTTAACTTAATATTATAATAGGAGATTATATAAATTAATATACTTACCAAAAATATCATTGTTATTACACTGAATAACACTCTTATTTAAAATTACTAACAGAACAGCGGCAAATATAACAAATACGACGTACTGGCTGCTTAAGGTAGTTGGTCTGTTAAAAAATATGCTAAGATTAGTCTAAAATTTGAATATAATAATCATAATAATGATCAAATTCTTGAGGAATTTTTTTTGAAATTTTTCTCCATCCCGTTTTTGAAAAATTAAAACATGAAAATTGTGTCTTTAACATGGGCTCTTATGGCGGTGTGGTATAAATTAAAACTTAGTCATTGAAACTCCACTAAAAAAGGCTAAGATTTTTTTAAAAGATGTTTTATTGTAAAGCTTATATTTTTAATAGTATTATCACTCGAGTAAAACAAATCTTCACAACGCCGTTTGCAAGTTTTTAGTTGAAAAAGAATTGTAAATGAATGATTTTAAAGTGACAGTAGTACGAATTTTATAGCCAGAACGAATCACGGCGCAGCACTGTAGGCACGTGACACATACAATGCGTGTGTTAGTCGTTTTCATTACATGTATACTATACAGAATTATTTATTTGCAGTTGGCAAACATTATTTTAGCCTATACAGAAGTATAGGCCACTACTCCTTACCCCGCGTCCCTAAAAGACTATGACCAACTACCTTAAGCATATTAAACTGACGCGCATGCGTGTTGAGTATACATATGCATACTATACTATACCTCTCTATATACATATGCTGAGACCATGGGAAAATTTTCAAAAAATTCCGCTAATACTATGCTTATTAGAGTTCCGGCTATATACGTGCTTCCGTTTCATGTAAAATATTTACCCCAACGTCGCTAAAGAAGTTTCACTTCAATAAATGAGTTACCTAAGACGAAGTTATTTCGATGTCGATGGCCTCATAAATTCTAACAAACTCGTCTGACGACACAATGTCTTTTTTTTTCATGCAGAATTTCTTCGTAGCAAGCTAACAATTTTTCCCTTGTTTTGTAGCTATAACGCGTTCTTCGTTGGAGTCTATGTTTTCTAATATTTGTAAGCTTTTTTCAATTAAGCCGACAACTTCTGTCAAGCTTGCATTTGCCATGTACTTTAATGGTGGAACCGGGTTTGAAGTGTCAGATTCTTCAGTAACGTTTTGTTCACGCATCTTTATGAGCTCATCAATTGTCAGCTCCTGACTATGCGAATCCAACAGCTCATTGACATCATCACCTTCGACTTTCAAATCTAATTGCTTGGCAAGATTGACAACTTCTTCTATACGTGTGCGGTGAAGGACGAAACGAGCCGTTTGGTTTTGAGCTGCTGGCGAATCAGCGTCGACTTGACAGGGCTAAACTTTTGTCGTTTCACAAGCTCTTATTTGGCTCACAAGGCGCTTATAAGATTTGCCTTGATAATCAATCTTATAATGTAAATCCCCGAGACGTATGGTGATTCTGCCTGGAATCCACTTGTCCATGCGAGCGTTTCCGAACAAAAAGTAGACTCGTTGCAACTGATGAAATGTGCGAAACTTAGTTTCCTTCGCTACGTTGCTCCTTTAATCTGCGTTTGCATTCGTTTTGGATGTCTTGAAGACTACCTCGTAATTGAAGTGTGCAAGATAATCTGCATAATTTGCCATACGACTGATGCATAAGACTGACAACGATTTCTCAGGATGTAGGATCTGTGTTAACGGCTTATGGTCCGTAATCAATGTAAATCGACAGGCATACAAATAGTAGAAAAATCTTTCGACCACCCAAACGATAGCAAGAGCCTCTTTGTCGATTTGCGGGTATCGCTGCTCAGTCATTGACATCGTGCGACTAGCTTATGCGATTGGTCGTTCCTCTCCATTACTTAATCGATGAGACAGTACTGCGCCTAGTCCGACTTTGCCTGCGTCGATGACGAGAACTAACGGTAGTGCTGGATTATATTGGATGAGCACTTGAGGCGAAATTAAAATGTTTTTGAGTTCGGTGTACGCCTGATCTGCAGCTAACGTCCATTGAAGTGGCTCGACGAGGAGTAAATCTCGGAACGGACAAGCTTTGGTAGCTAAATCCGGAATAAAAGAGCTGTAATGAGTGGCTTTGCCGAAAAATAATTCCAATTATTCTGATGTATCTGGTTTTTTCAGCGTTATGGATCGCCTCGATTTGTTTGTCTGACTTGTGAACACCCCGTGTGTCAATCCGATGTCCTACAAATTCAACGTCAGGTGATACAAATAGGCATTTTTCACGATTCAATATTAACCCGTAATGTCTTAGTTGCTCCATTAGTGCAGCCAGTGCGACCATTATATTTTCGAAAGTGTCTGCAAACACCAGCCAATCATCGAAAAAATTAAGAGCATTATTGAGACCTTGGCTTATTGTTTCATTCTACGTTGCCAGATTGCAGGTATATTTGCTGCACCATAGACTACGCTTGTAGGGTGTATCTACCCATGCGTTGGTGTATTTAAAGCATGAGAGAATTCTTCATCGACTGTCAAATGAGAATACGCATCTGTGATGTCCAGATGACAAAAAATTGTCGCGCCTTTCATTTTCTGAAAAAGATGTTCTGGTTTCGGTATCGGCTGCTCGTCAATAATTATGCGCGAATTTAGATTGGGTTTATAGTTTCCCATTTTGTCGTTCTTTTTCATGACAATGTGCGTAGTAGAAGCCCGGCGTACCTGTCGCGAAGAGCGCGAGCTATTTCACGAGCTAGCGTCAAGCTAAACGGTGGGCTAAGCGTCAAGTTGTGAATTGTTTCAGGTCCAAACATTGCGATCCAATCTATGGCGTGAACAAATTCTCGGATCCAATCCCGTCCGAATATTGAATTATAATTTTCATTGACAACGTAAATAAAAAGTTTACGGGTTGTCGATCCCAGTGTCACATCGACTGCTAAGCGTCCGATGCACTTGACATGATGACGAGAATAGCATACAAACTGCCTGTTGTGTGGCAGTAACTTACCCACGTTAGGTTTAATTAAATGCAGCGCCTTTTTGCTGATAATTTCTGTGGGTGCGCCTGAATCGAGCTCCATGCCCAGCTGTTTGCCATCGATCAGCACATTAAGCATTTTTTCCAGACTTTAGTGCATTTATTTCCTCGAGTTTATTCAATGTCATGATTGAATTTACCTGCTCGGCAGGCCATTCAACGGTTTCATTTTGTGCAATCGTTTGCGACATTCTGTTTGATCTACAAACTCTTGCTATATGCCCCTTCTTTTTACATGTATGACATTCGGTATCGCAAAATGGGCATTGGCTGCGTGCACGCGCGGCTCCGCATCCACTACAATTATACTGTTCGTCGCAGTACTTTTGCGCCTCTTTTGCGGTTATGTTACGTGCTGTGCTGCGCGACACTTGAGGCTGTCCGCGACCGCGTGAAAATGAGCCACGATGCGAAACATTTTGACGTTGTTTAATTTGCAGCGGCGTAGACATTAGTGCGTTTGTGGCTTCTAATGTAGCAGGTAGGTCATTAATCTTAACTGTATCTGACCTACGAAGTGTCGCTTCAAGTGCGCGTGCAATTACATACGCATCTCTGAATGTAGCCTGCTTTTTCGCAATGATTTCGTCGCACATATCACGATCTTTAAGATCATGGAGCAGCTGCTCGATTTGCATTCGGTCTAAGAAGTTATCATATTCACAGAGTACGGCGCCTTGTCTCAAGTGTAGAGAGAATGCAGCGATCGTTTCGCCTTGTAGCTGTTTTATCTGGCGGAATTTCACTCTTTCCGCGTACTTGTTTTTGGTGTTGTCGAAGTGGCCGACGAGTGACGTGCGTATATCTGCATATGTGAGCTTCTCCGGCTTGCGCGTGCTAACGAGAAATTTGAGCGCGTTATTCAACTCGATTCCCATATATACTCGTGCGTAATTAGCATGTCGTGCTTCTGGAATTTTTCTCAGTTGCAGCGACCATTCGAAACTTTTGAAATATTCTCCAACGGTAGAGCCTTCTGCGATGTTAAATTCCTTACATGATAATGGCGACGGTTTTGTTTGCCTCTGTTGCTCGTTGGAATTCTCTGCTGTTGTCAATTCAGTGATTGATGCTCTAAGAGCGGCCATTAGTATGGAAGTCAATGCTGCGAGTACTTCGACTGGCACCGTCATTGTTGAGGCGTTTTACTTGAATAAAATTGAACGTGTTAGGTTAGACACTACCTACGGTTGACTACTCTTTCTCTCTTTTTGACGGTTCACTTGTGCCCAAAATTGTTCTTTATTTTTCCAACACTTCTGACACCACTGTTATATTTGTCTTTTTGCTTGTGAAAAAAACAACAGTCACTTTATTTAAAAAAATATTAATAGTTTTACATTAAAATGTGGATTTATTTTAGAAAATACTACACACTCAAATATTCCACACATTATTATTAGGCCGTTCCACACTAGTTGCACTGATGTGTCAACAGTACGTGATGTTTGAATACCACACGTCCATACTAGTATGATGACGCATATTTGATTGCATATGCATTAGTGAAATATTTCATTTCGAATTGAACATTCGAGGCGATAACTTGGTATTTTGTTCGTTCGAGATGATAAGCTAGTAGCTTGTTTTTATCATACATAGTTAATTTTGACACAAAACACAGTTGCCAGAGTAAAGCTGAAATATTTAAAATCTCTTTCTGATCTGTAAGTAATTGTTCTTGGGAATAGTTAAAGTTTTATGCTGAAAATAATTTTATTTCATCTTTTCTCCTCGAATAACAGGTTAGTTCTACTGGACTGTACAAACATGGATATTTTTAGAACTTATAAATGAGGTTTAATATTAATTAAAAATGATGTTTGTTCCTTATTCCAATAATTAGAGCTGATATTAAAAAAATACAAAGATAAAAAATGCAATTAGTTAAAAAAAACTCTCTGTTACTTTAAGATTTATAGCAACAGGAGAAAGTTATGCAGAAATGAACTTTTCCAAACTATCAAAATCATTTCTATCTGTAGCAATTTTAAATGTGTGTGAAGTTATTTACAAAGACATGAAGGATCAGTTTAAAGGTGAAATTAGTTGAAGTAAATTTATCTCATGAAAGAAGTGAAATGTCTCTTCGTACGCTGATGCAATTGAAGTAAATTATCTCAAGAAAGCAGTGATTCTGCATGGACAGAAAATCACAGCAACAGGCAAAAGTCAAGATTTGGAGAAGCAGTCAGAACTGAATTAAAACAAATATTTTAATTGTGAAGGTAAAATCTAATTTTGCCCTTATTTTTTTAAAAAATGTTAGTTTCGTAGAAAAATAAATATTTAGATTCAACACAAATGAATTTTAACTCAACACCACAATGGTTTAAAGTGTTCAATAATCACTTATTGTTCACTTATTATTTATAAATAAATCGGCTGATGCATTTCGATGGTGACACCATCATCGTGTTCCACTGATTCCTTTGCAAATACTGTATCTATATTTATCTGAAAAAGAAAATTACATATTTGGTACATGAAAAAAAAATTTATTTACGAACACTTATCTCTGATAGGTACATATTTGATTTACTTAATGTTGTACAAGATAACTGCAGCAAAAAAGATAATTCATTATAACACCATAATTTCGGTTCATACATTTCATCTGGTCCAGTACTACTTCTCGAATTTCGAATTCGAATTTTTTCCTTACATAACTGCCTTTGCAAGGTACGTATCTTGTTCTTAATAGAGTATATTGTAACACTATTTTTAATTTCCTTCAGTTCTCCAAAAATTATATTCATTTTTCAACTATTCTTTTGTTTGTAAAATGTACATCTAATGGATTGTACAAACATGGAAATTTTTGTAGCACATTAATGAGAGCTGTTTGCTCCTTACTATAGTTGTCTTTATCACTCATGTTCAGTTATTTTTTTAAAAAAAATAAAAAAAACACAATTTTGAATAGTTAAATTTCACTTTAAAAGTATTTAAAACAACGAACAATTTAAATAAATTAATTTTACTTCAACTTTATTTGAAATATACCAAATACAATACAACAAAATTACTTCTATAAGAATTCGGCATTAACAACTGTATGGTTGAAAATGAAATGATTAGTAATATACACAAACATGTGTCTACCTCATCACAATACTTATTGCATTTTGTATATGGGTTAAGGCGCTTCTCACGATTCGAGTTTAATTGACCTATTTTAGTTGATTAACAAAAGTTAAATGACTCAGACTTGAACGATAAAGTTTGACTGGGTCAAACTTTTCTTGATCAACTCTATTGAAACAAAGGTTCTCACTATAGATTTCATTCAACTTTTGTTGATCAAATAAAATCGGTCAATTAAATTTGAATCATGAGACGCGCCTTTAGTCTGTGCATACCGTTGATAAGCTAAAATTTTTGCGTAAAGCTGTGGCAGTGTCAACACGAAAATCCCATCCAAAAAAAATTAGTTTACCGAAAGAGGGTACGAGACCAGTGATAATGAGCCGTGAATATTATAAGTATGTTGCTAGTGTGGAATGGTCTTGTTTACATATGACAAACAAATGAGCACAGCAACCTATATCTTTTTCATTATGGGCGCGAAATACAAATTACAAAATACAGTACGTATGCAACATTAACTGTACTTTGTTCATGGATAAATCCAACGTACTCAACTCCTCTGTAATCCTAAAATATAGTGGAAAAAACGTTATTGAACGATTTAGAAGTTGAGCCGGACGAAAGTAGCGATAGTGTGAAAAATGTATCCGTATGAAGTTCACGAAGGCTCAAAAAATTTGGCAAGAAAGTTTCTAATGACTCTGATGACACTTCAGGCAATTATTTCTATTGTCATATCAACTAAATCTACATATAAATCTCTATTTAGTTATTCAAAAATATTACTGAATGACCAGAGATAATAATAATTATCTATAATTATAAAAACAATTATTTACGACGTAATATTATATATGTATATATATATATATATATATATATATATATATATATATATATATATATATGTAATAACAATATTATGTATTTGTGCAGATTCACCTGAAGATGAAAATCAAAAAGTGAGAAGATGTAAACCGAAAAAGCCTATGCCTGTAAAAAAACAAAATAAAAAATAAAAGGAAAAAATAAAAATTATCATAACCTATTAAAAGATCTACTTCTTAGTCTCTGAATTTGTTCGATTTATGTGTTATTACCTGTAATATGTTTAAATTGGTTAATAACTTAAAAATAATATTGACTCAGGGCTTGTATCAATTGAAATACATACATTTAATAATGTGCATACATCAAAAAAATCAAATATATCAAATGATAAAACGAAATCGCTCCTTTGACGGTCAGTGAAGTTTATTATTTCATACCATTTTTACAGCATATCTGTATGATTTATTGACGTCGTCCCTTTCGTGTAAAATTATGACATAAATTAACGAAAAGAGTATTACTGTTATTGTTAAACCAACGATTATTGATGTTAAATGTGACCTTTTACACGATTCGAATTGAAAATAGTTTGTACTATACAATATATGTAATTAGTGTCTGACAAATGTTAAAACTTTTTGTGCCTATTTGAAAATGAATATAATAAAGGTTCCTGATTTGCAGAATTTATGTAGAACATGTTTATCGCAACATAACAACGCTTCTGACATATTTAGTGGAAAGTGTTTCAATGAAAAAACGTTCAGTGAAGTCTTAATGGAATGTGCTTCAATACAAGTAAGTTATTTACAAAAGTGACATGTTTGAAATAAAATGACCCCCAAACTAGAAGTTGACGAAAATCGTTGACCTCAGTTATAAATTTACTTGTATTTTGTTATTTTCTATTAATAATTACCGCATAGAAATTAGATTTGTTGAGATTGTTTATTTATCATGTATTAAAGATTTAAACTTGCATGCTTTTTTTATTCACTTTATCTATAGATGTGTATTTCTGTGTTTATGATGTCATTGTCAGAGTGCTGTATTATAAAATCTTTATGTACACTAGGCAGAAAATGTCTGCGTACACCTATCAATATGGATATATTTCTCAATAAAAGAAGCTTATTAATGTAAATTTGAAAACAAACATATTTTTTATCAATTCTATAAACTATCAACTCTTTATACATGGCGATTCAAAACATTTTAAATTTATAACAAATAAACTAAAAAATAAAAAACAAAATTTCATACAAATTGAGCAGAAAAATTCTGCATACAGCAAATAAAAATCGAAAATAATATAAAGTAAAATAAACTTTTCAAGTGAATTAGTAATTGGTTAGATAGCCTTTTCTTTTAAAAACCACCTGTAATCGTTTTTGCATGGAATATACCATTTTTGTGGTTTCTTTAGCACTAATCTTATTCCACTCTTCTATAACTTTCAGCATTTCCTTTGCAATTATGCCATGTTGGCGAATACCACATATGTTCTATAGGGTTTAGGTCAAGAGATTAGAGGTGTACGTAACTGTTTTGGAACTATTTATAGCTTAACAACTTCTGCCGTGTGCGGCGGATAATAGTAATGCACAAAATTATAATTGGGACCTAGACTTCATTTTTCAGCACTTTGCTTCATATTTTGTTTTAAAATATTTAAGTAAGCATATTTATCCATCGTGGATTCTAAAAACTCCATTTGCCCCACACCTTTACTTGTTATGCACCCCTATACCCTTACTCTATTACCACCGTGTTTCACAGTAGGAGCAAAATTTGTTTTATTCATTGATGTACATACAATTTTGAGTCTTTTTATTCCAAAAATGCAATAGTTGCTCTCGTCTGAGAAAATCATGTTTTCCCAAAACTGGATTAGTTTAATTATGTGTTCATTTACATAAGCAATCCGTTTTTATCCATTGATACGTGAAATAAATGATTTCTTACGCGCACACGTTCATGATACCCATCCTTTTTTATTATTTATTGCACAATATCAGCACAGATTTGTTTTTTAAATAGTAATTCAATATCTTTTGTAATTTGGGGTGCAGTTATTCGGGGATTTTCTT
Organism: Neoneuromus ignobilis; assembly: GCA_029203775.1. Taxonomy (NCBI): domain Eukaryota; kingdom Metazoa; phylum Arthropoda; class Insecta; order Megaloptera; family Corydalidae; genus Neoneuromus; species Neoneuromus ignobilis. Next base: position 12,071,164 of record CP092088.1, on the reverse strand, counting down.
TCACTAAAGCCACAATATTACGCCTTTATCTGAATGTTAACTTCGACGGCCGGCCAGAAAGCAGTTTTAAATGTGGATTTAAAATTGATTACTACTCTTTGAACTAAAGAATGTTGTCATCCAACATTTTTTATTATTTCACAAAAACTTTTTCCTTCGTTCCATAACTTTAAAATAATTTTACGTTTACTAACACATTTCCTTTTTCTGAATTTCATGTTATTTATTTTTTGCAAAAACTTTACTATTAGTTAGTAAAAATAATATTTTAGGGCTTCATTGCGCCGTAGGAACTGGGACATAAAACTGTGATAATTTTAAAACAAGAATGAGTGCAAATATCGCAAAAAATCGAGGATTTACTGTTTAATAAAAAGTGCACGCAACTTTTCTGCTCAGTTTGATTGAATTTTTGTGTTTTTTATTTTTTAGTTTATATGTTATACATTTAAAATGTTTTGAATTGGCATGTATAAAGAGTTGATAATTTTAATAAAAGTTGATAGATTAATAAAAAAATATGTCTGTTTTCAAATTTACATTAATAAGCTTCTTTTATTGATAAATATATCCGTATTGATAGGTGTACGCAGACATTTTCTGCCTAGTGTATATATATATATATATATATATATATATATATATATATATATAGAGAGAGAGAGAGAGAGAGAGAGAGAGATGGCCCAAATGAGACTTAAATATAGTAAATGATAGTAAGTTAATAAATGTGTGTCTAACCCTTTAGTCGCATTTGGGATATCTATACATATATTGTACGTTTCCTCGTTTTCACTAAAGTGTTCATATTTAATCATTAAAATCAAAACATTCGTCATGAAATGTTTATCACTCAACTATTTTTACACCATTTTCACGTCTGAGTCCCACTTTTTTATCTTAATCATTTCTGTTAGCATACACGATTCACTTGCTACTAGTAGATATATAAAAAGACTCACGAAGAGACTCATAGATAGATGAGACAGAAATAAAGGGTGTTTTTTTTTAGGTTAAATAGAATTTTTGATAGGAATAGCTGTGAGTCAATTCAGTTTGCGCACTATAAATAACATTTGAATTTAGTATACTTTGGCAAATCATTATGGAACGTTTTACACTTAAGTAACATGTCCAAATTGTGGAAATTTATTTCAAAAATCAGTGTTCTGTTCGCCAAACTTATAAAACATAACATTTTGTTAAGTGATGAGGCTCATTTTTGGCTTAACGGGTGCGTTCATAAGCAATATTTCCGCGTTTGGAGTGAGACCAATCCTGAAGTGATTCACGAGAGCCCATTACATTCAAACAAATGCACCGTATGGTGCGGATTGCACACCGCTGGTGACATCATTGGACCTTATTCCTTTCGAAATGAAGCCGGAGAGCGCGTTACCATCAGTAGTGTACGTTACAGAACGATGATAAATGATTATTTATTTTTAAAGTTACATGACATCGATCTCGAAGAGATGTGGTTTCAACAGGATGATGCCACGTACCTTACTTCGACCAAACCAATCGAGTTTTTGAAACAAAAATTCGACGATAACGTTATCTCCAGAAATGGACCTGTGATTGACCTCCACGATCGAGTGATTTGACGCCTTTCGATTATTTTCTTTGGGTATATGTGAAGTCTCTGGTTTATGCTGATAAACCAGCAACGATTGAGGCATTAGAAGCAACCATAACTCGCATTATGGCGGACATAAGGCCCCAATTGCTTGAAAAAGTGATCCAAAATTGGACTGACAAAATACAATATGTCAAAACTTTGACAGCTAGTGGCAGCCATGTTTGAATTTTTTTAAGCTCATTTTAACATTTCAACTCAGTATCATGGAATCAACTAATTATCATGGAACGTTTAACACTTTAACAACGCTTAAAAATTGAAAAAACTTATCGTTCGCTTCATGAAACTTACGGTTGACACTAAATAAAGAAAACTACAGAGTTTAGAGTAAAAGTAGTCCACAAGTTATTGAACAAAGACCACTGTATCCACAAAACGTAACTGTCTAGTGTACGTTATATGTTGGTGGTGTTATCGAGCCATATTTTTTTAAAAATGAAGTTGGAGGTCATGTTACAGTAACTGAAGTACCTCACCGAGCCATGATTAGTGATTTTTTCCAAAAATGATTGAAAATGGTTTTCATGCTATGTGGTTTCAACAGGACGCTGCTACATGCCATACATTTGCGGAAACAATAAAATTATTGAAACAAAACTTGAATGAGTCCATTATTTCACGAAATAGTCCTACCAATTGGCCACCAAAATCATGTGATCTAACTTCATTGGATTGCTTTCTGTGGGGTGATATTAAATCATTGGTTTATGCTGATAAACCACAAACAACAGAAGCATTAAAAGTAAACATTGAACTTGTAATTCATGAAATTGAACCACAATTATGTGAAAAAGTGACTTAAAGTTGAACTAAACGAATGGACTGACAAGCAAAGTTGTGGTGGTCATATGAATGAAATTGTGTTCCATCATTAATGCCATAGAATATGCTTAAAAATAGAATAAATAAATAACTAATTAATTAATTAAATACTTTTTGTTTTAGTTCCATTGAAACTTCTGAAGCGCTAATTGGAATCCGTATATTTGACTCTTTCTTAAATGTCTTGACCATTGCTAATGTAACCTTTTCATTACTTAACCATTGCTTAACCTTTTCATGTCCACAGCTGTAACTATACACATATGAATACATACTTGTAATAGAAAAACACTAATACAATAATAACATAGTAATGTTATTTTTAGGTTTGTAAGAATGAAAGATTATCGTCGTTCATCTGTCATTCATGTGCTGCGTATTTGAAGACGTTCGTCGTTTTCCGCAATAAATGTATTGAAACAGAGTCTGCATTATGTGATTTTCTTCGAGATTCACGCTTCGACATAAAAATAAAAAAAGAACCTGAAAATAAGATAACAGACATCGTTAAAGAATGTAATTTTTCCACGCCGAAAAAAATATCTTTTCGGCAATGTTTACGAACCGATATCGATTCGTGTACAAAAAACGTTGATGAACCGAATATAGTAAAAGTTAAAACCGAAGTAGACGATGAAGAAACTAATGACGAGAGAACGCAGTCATGTTTTTCTACATCTTACGAGAGAGGATCGGATGAAAATCTCAGAACGTATTTTTCGTTACAAGAATCTATCGATATCAAAGAGGACGAGGATTTTGTCAACGATGAGAACACGGCGTCGAAAGTACAGATCGACGTCGGTGAACGTTCGAGTTTTTCGAACTCGGCACAAAAGTTTTCTAGCCATACAACAAGCGAGTATGAGCAAATTTTGTTCAAATGTGAAGCGACCGATGAGATGCGCGCTATGGATTCGGACAACTACGAAGATCAATCGTTAGAAAGTAGAAGAATTCGTTCAGACCACAATTCGTTCACTTGTGACTCGTGCAGTGGGTCGTTCGAGACGAAGACACGTCTTGACGCACATTTAAAAACACACTGCGAAGAAAAAGAAGATTTCCGTGCGACGAAGTCGCGCCGTCGACGAGCGACTAAGAACGTCGACGTCTCTGATAGACCGTTTCCATGCGATCAATGCAAAATGTCGTTCATGACGAAACATCAGTTGCGCAAACACATGTACCTCCATACAGGCGAGAAGAGACCGTTCAAGTGCAGCGAATGCGAAAAGTCGTTTTCATTCAACACGCATCTGGTTGAGCATAAGAGAGTTCACACAGGAAAAAAACCGTTCAAGTGCGACACGTGCGGCATGTCGTTCATTAAAAAAAGTAATTTAGACCAACATTACTACGTTCATTCCAAAAAAAAGAAACCTTTTGCGTGCGATCTGTGCACGAAATCGTTCTTCAACACCGCGTTTCTGGTTGCGCACAGGAACCTGCACTTTGGAAAAAAACCGTTCAAGTGCAACGAATGCGAAAAATCGTTTTCGTCCAACGTCTATCTCAACAATCACAAGATGACTCACAAGGGCGAGAAAGCGTTCCCGTGTGACAAGTGCAGCTCGTCGTTTAAGCGGAAACAGCACCTGCTGCAACATTCGGTCGTCCATATCGGCGGGAAGAGGCCGTTTCCATGTGACATGTGTGACAAGTCGTATTCGAACAACGCGTGGCTTCAGAACCACAAGACAGTGCACACGGGCGAAAAACCTTTCGTGTGCGATTTGTGCGATGCTGCGTTTAAACTGAAATTGTATTTGCGGAAACATATGTATCTTCATACCGGACAAAAAATGCCGCATCAGTGTGAAATGTGCGTAAAGTCGTATTTGCATAAAAGCGAATTAAAAAGGCATCAGAAACAAGCTCATAAAATAAATACCAAGTGAGTTTTCCAATGGAAAATCGACTGAAATATATAGACTCTGTTCAAAAAATACCGAGAATTGTAAAATAACACAAAATAAATATTTATTGGGGTACATTTATTTTTACTTCTTCAGAACTTTTCCTATATGCCTATATTGCTAATACACATATTGCTACGTTTAACCCTTTCGCTACCGCGGCTTGCTCCGTCAAAGTGTCACCACTAAACGCGACCCCTCGTCAAAAATGCACATATTGCACAAATTAGTTATTACTTATTTTATTATTGCTATTATTATTACTGCTATGCATAAATTTGTTCGCGACGCCGCCGGTTATAGCCGGCGTCCGTCTCTGCGACTCACATCGTGGATGCCGGCTATAGCCGGCGTTAGGCTCCAGGGGTCGCTTCGTGGCCGCCAGGTATAACCGTCGTTAGGAGCGAAAGGGTCAATCCAATTCTGGAAACAATCTTCATAAGCCGATTTAGGAATAGCCTTTAACTCCTTCACTGAATTCTCTTTTATAGCCTCTATTGTATCAAAACTCTTTCCTCTTAGTGGTAATTTTAATCTCGGTAAAAGAAAAAACTCACATGGTGCCATATCTAGTGAATACAGTGCTTGGGCAATAACGTTTTGAGTGTTTGATCAAAATGTCACTTACAAGAGTCGATGTGTGCGACGATGCATTATCGTGATGCAAAATCCATGTGTTTTCTTTCCACAAATCTGGTCTTCTTTAACGGATCGACTCTCGCAAACACTTCATAACGCCTAAATAATACTCCTAGTTGACTATTTGGCTCGACGGAAGGAATTTATAGTGGACAACATCTCGATAATCAATGAAAACAGTCAACATAATCTTGATTTTGGAACAACTTTGAGGTGGTTTTTTTGGGATTCGATCTATTTTCGATGCGTAGATTGTTGACTAGTTTTGACGTCTTATTCATAAACGCACGACTCATCACCAATAGTAATGTTTTTTTTATTAATGTACTGTCATTCGATACTCGAGAAATCATCTTTTCGGCCACCAATTTCCGATAGTTTCTTTGCATGAAATTCAAAAGTCTTAGAACAAGTCGTATTGCAACGCGTTTCATACCTCAATTATCAATTAAAATGGTATTATTGGAGCTGAGAGATATTTTAAGATTTCAGCAATCTCTCTTAGCAATCTCTCAGGTACACGACGATTTTCAAGCACTAATTTCCTTATTTCCTCCGTGTTTTCTTCGGCGGTTGATGCTGATGGATGTTCAGAAAACTTCAAATTTTCAACGATTTCAAGAACCTTTTTGAATGGATTATATCACACATATGTCCATGTTTTTGTGACATAAAAGTATTACAATATGCATTTTTAAACATTGTCGGTGCTTCGGCATAAGAAATTTCATTCGAATCACACAATTTGAGTTAAACTCTTTTCTCATTCCTTCAATGCGCGTCTTTTAAATAAACAATTCCCGATATTTCTGAACAATTGTATGTTTTGTTTTTCAAAAAAATATGGTGGCAATTTTCTCGTTCCGTTGTGTTTATTAACCGATTTGATTTTAGAGCAGTGGTTCTTAATCAGTGTTCCGCGAAACACTGGTGCTCCGTGAACTTAGAAAAAGTATTCCGCCAAAATTTGAATATCAGTGAAAAATCAAAACGGTTATTAAGACGAAAAAAAACGAAAAAGCAAGTCATTGTTTTTAGTTTTATCGTCTTTACTTGTACTTATGTTGGCTTTTATCAATTTCTATAACGTGTGGGAATTTTGGATTTCTGTTCAAACCGAGTTTAAAACTATTTCTGAAAAAACGATTAAAATGTTATTACAATTTTCAACATCGTACTTATGCGAGCTTGGGTTTTCAACATTAACGAATATTAAGACAAATAAACGTGAAAGGCTGACAAATATAGAAGAGGAAATGAGAGTAGCTATTTCACACATAAGTTCAGATATTGAAAATATTTGGAAAAGTCATCTTGTCCAAATATTCCATTAAAAAAATTGTGAGAATTTTCTTTTTTTTTAATTTCATTTACTGATTGTTATTTGCTATTGACTGATATGTAAACTGTTATGTGTGTGATTTTTATTTATTATGCAATATAAAAAATATATATACTGTTTTATTTTGACTGTGTTCTGCAAAAATCTTGTAAAATTGTAGGTGTTCCGTGATTCTGAAAAGGTTAAGAACCATTGCTATACATAAATAATCTGTTTTGTTTCTTTTAATAAGATAGTGTGGAACCCAAATGCCTAGCTTACTGGCTTCACCTATCTTTTCCAAGTAGCGATATATGATAGACTGTGACGTGTTTAACTTGTCTGCTTATTCTCAAGTACTTTGATGTGGATTACATTTCATCAATGATTTTAGAGCTTTTTCGTTGAAGTTCGAAAAGTGCCTGGATCTACGTTCATTTTTCAATGACGTATCATTGGAATGAAATTTTGCAAACCAGTTCCATACTTGTCGGTCAGTTATGATTCCTTCACTATTCACACTGCACATTTTTTCATTTGTCTCCGTAGCATTTTCCCCTTCTGAAACTTCCATAATATTACATGGCGAGTGTGCACTTTTGATCCTTCCATTTTATGCTGTTAGATATATAATACATTTGACATTCATAAAATGTTGTAATGATTCATTTTTGATGTAAGAATCAGTTGTATAAGTTATTACATAAGAGCCAGTATATAAGCAGTGTACAACAAGCAGTGTTAGAGCAGTGTGTACAATTGTAGTGTCAAGCGTAGAGTTGTCGTATCATATAGAGTTGCATATCAGTCGTAGTATCGGAACAGTGTAGTGTCGAATAGAGTATCATATATGTAAAGTATATTGTATATATTAATTAATCTAAGTATGTGTATAGTTGTTATTGTAAATATATTGTAACTTTGACGTTTGTTCTTCATATTATTCCTTCGGAACACCTCAGTAAATTAAAACATGGTAGCAGAGCGTGGTTCCTTGGTGAAGAATAAAGTGAAAATATTGTTATAGTGAAAATATTGTTAAAGTGAAAATAAGAGTTTCAAAGTTTAAAATGGCGAAATATTTGAAAGTAGATGATGTCGCAATTCCAGTGTTTGATGGTATAAATTTTAGTAGCTGGAAATATAGATTATTAAATTTATTAGAATATAAAGAGTGTGATGAACCTGCTCAAAGAATGAAAGAAGAGACTGATGATACAAGTGTTTGGAAAAAATTGGATTTAAAAGCAAAAACTATTTTGATTAGTGCAATTTCGGATAGGCAGCTCGAATATATAAATGAGTGTAAAACGACTTTTGAAATGATTAAAAAGTTGGAAAAAATATATTCAAGTATTTTTCAACGACGTTACAGATAATAAATAGAAGCAAACTAGATGAGATTAAATTGAAAAATTATAGTGTTGTAGATGAGTTTTTTGTTGATTTTGAAAAAGCATGTAATGAATTAATAGCTGCAGGAGCGAGTCTAACAGAAGACGAAATATGCGATATATGATAAAAGCATTACGGAATATTGTTATATTGGTGACTTTATTGATTTAGTACCAGAAGAAAATAGAAATGTTGATTTAGTAAAAATGAAAATTCGTGAAAAAGATATGAAAAAAGGTGGAAGTAAAACAAACGCAAGTACGTTTAACGTTGAAACAAAAGGAAATTGCTACAGATGCGGAAAAATTGGTCATTATATTAGAGATTGTTGGCAAGCACCGCAGAGCCAAAGACAAGGAGAGCAGTCAACTCCAAGAGATCATCGAGGGTCATCGAGAGGCTACGGTAGAAGTGCAACATATAGAGGTTATGGTCGTGGACCAAACCATCAACAACGAGAATCACAACAACAGCTTCAAAACGAGACATTGCATGAAGCCTGGTTAATGCAGGTAGTGAATGTAAATAATTTAAGTGAATACAATAGTAAAAATTCTAAAGAGATTCAGTGGTTGTTAGACAGTGGGTGTTCACATCATATTATCAGTGATGAAAAATACTTTTACAAATGTGAGAACTTAAATGATATTATTGATATTAAAAATGAACAAAATTTAATGATTGAACAAAGACCACAAAGGAAAAGAAATCCTATAGATAGATACGGAAATCCTATAACATATTCTATCTATGTAAATTTTGTAAATGTTTGTACGCCAAATTCGTTTGAGGAGGCGACAAATTGTGATTAAAGTGAATAATGGATTGAATCTATGGATGCAGAAATGAAAAGTTTAAAATGATAATAAAACTTGGGTGTTGTCAAGATAGAATTAAATTTGAAAATTTTTGAAAAGTTAATAAATATAAATTAAAGTATGATTGTTATGAATATAAATGTAAGGAGGTGTGTTAGATATATAATACATTTGACATTCATAAAATGTTGTAATGATTCATTTTTGATGTAAGAATCAGTTGTATAAGTTATTACATAAGAGCCAGTATATAAGCAGTGTACAACAAGCAGTGTTAGAGCAGTGTGTACAATTGTAGTGTCAAGCGTAGAGTTGTCGTATCATATAGAGTTGCATATCAGTCGTAGTATCGGAACAGTGTAGTGTCGAATAGAGTATCATATATGTAAAGTATATTGTATATATTAATTAATCTAAGTATGTGTATAGTTGTTATTGTAAATATATTGTAACTTTGACGTTTGTTCTTCATATTATTCCTTCGGAACACCTCAGTAAATTAAAACATATGCCAATAATTTATTATTTGAATACGACGTATAAGCTACCACTGCTGTAACAAGACTGAGCATTACTCACTTAATTCAAACAAACAAAAACTTGTCATATGTGGTGAGTCATCGGGATGAGTAATGAGTCATTAAAACTTGCTATCAATCACAAAAATTATTTATGACTCAATCCAATGTATATATATATATATATATATAAAATAATTCCATCACAAAATTAATGTCATTAATCTACTCCGATCGTGAACGATTACCTCCGAACTTTAACGATTTATAAGTATCATGGGGGGGGGGGAACAGCCCCCTGATATATATCCCTATTTCACTTATTTATTAGACTCTTTTATTTATTTATATTTTTCATCTATTACTGGATCAATCATTCCTGTTATTCATTCACTTGTTATACTTTTTTTAGGAGTATTATTCTAGCATTTTCCACTTTAAACTCAATTAACATCTTTAAATCATGTTTATTATTATATTTCATTTAATCTCTACTTGTTATTACAAGTATACATCTTTTTATGCTTTTCCAAGTAATCTGAAATGTTTACATTATTTTAAAAATAAAATCTCATGCTTTGTTTTATTACTAAAAACTATTAGAATACTTCAATATAAATTATTGCATTGATACAGTTAAATTATATTGTTATTTACTCATTTTAAAATCATTTTTTAAATTATTAATATATCCACTATTAATACACCCTTATTAGTGTCAATGCAAATGAAATGGTCGTTTTTTATGTTTGACTTTGATCGTTTATTAATCGAGCCTAATACATACGTATTTAATCAAAATAGTCTCCACCAACGTGAGAACACTTATCTCAACACGAAATAAGTGCATTAATAATAATTTTAAAAAAATCAGAAGAACGAGAAACCAAAAAAATAATCAAATACAATTTTTACAGCGTCCCTTTCATTGACCAATTTCCTCGCCAAAAAATATTCAAAATGTTTAAAAAAGTGATAATTCATCTACGAAAGCTTTGGAAAATAAGGTGAGTAAAGGAGAATTTCGCAGTTAAATTCTACTAATTTTTTTATAGTTTATTTTTCAATATGTGGTCTGAAGTTGTGAAAAAGTAACATATTACATATTTATCAATATTGGCTTCTAAATGTGAACATTGTCATACACTGTTTTAATTTCTTGATGATATTTTTCGGTATTAATTGTGTCATCTCGTTGTAGAAATTAAAAATGGGTCACATCCCTTGTAGACCACCATACCGACACCATAACTTTAAGCGGATGAATGCTCAATTTCGACGTTTTATCCGCATCTAGTCTATCATAGAGGATCTATTTTTCGTCGTTAATTACGATACAAGGAAATATACTTTCGTTTTTGTTCTGGGAAATCAAAGAATACCATCCCTCCAAATGATGGACCTTGTCTTTTACGCTAATTTTACGTAGTACCATTTTTCGAGATTCATGACTTTTCCCAAGGCATTCATGTATCTGGAAATGATTGAATAATGAATATTCAACCTTTATGCGATTTCCCAGGTAGTCAAACATGGTTGTTTGAAATATATTTTTAACATAAGGTATTTTTTAAAATATCGTCGTTGATGATGACTCCGCAAAGCAAGTTTTCGAGATTTGTATCACTAGAACGAAACTTTTCGAACCAACGTCTGGTAGTAATAATTATTAAATATTGTCATAAAAACCTGTTAAGTAGTGATTTAATTTTTTTTTTTTTTTTTGAAACCGGTCGATCGCGAAACAATTTAAATGTAAAACATATTGTCGCAAAAATTTCTGACACATTTAATATTGAAAAAAACGCGTTAGAAAATGAAATTATAACTCTACAAACTAATCTAATTTTACAAGCCAGAGAACTTGAGGAAGATTTTTGGAAATACGTCAATCGAGAAAAGTATCCCAATATCACCAAATGTAACGAATATATTTAATCTTGTTTTGGATCTGTGGCGGTCACACAAAGCCACCGCCGGCGTTTCCCGTTAGAAACACTTAGACGAAACATAACGACCGACCTCATTAGAACAGAACACTGGAAAACCCATCCATGGTTACAAAGACAGCATCGGCCGACTCCGTTACTCACCGAGAGAACAATCGACCAAGCCGCTCGGGTGATACCTGGAAGGACAACCCCCAAAGACCACATACCGGTCAGGAATGCGATAATGACCAACTGACCGGTATAAAAGAGCTGCTGAATATCGTCTCATCAGTACTACCGACATGCAAATCCAAAAACATTATTTTCCCGTCTATGACAAAATATTTCCAACCTCTCTCGTTCCCATCCGGCCGTGCAAGCCGGACACCTACCTGAGACCAAAACAAAAGCAATAACAATAACACCACCGACATTGCCTATCGGCAAATAACAACAGAAAGTGAAGTGAATAATTACCGATATTTATCTAAGTGTTTGTGCCGTCTCGTGTTTAGTTAAGTTTGTGTTAGTCTATAAGTTAGTATAAGTTAGTTAAGTTAGTTTTTAAGATTTATCAATAAACATTTATTCTTAAGTGGGTTTTGAAAGTTTCCCCACGAAACAAAGACATTAAACATTAAAAAACTACCGATATTGTAACTGAAAATAATTTTGTATAGCGTAATATGTAGATAATAAGCTAGTTTTAAACATATCATTGTATCAAAAATTTTGTACAGCATAAGTCACTACTAATAAATGTCACTGTTTACTGTTTACTGTTTTACTGCCTCATCAGTCAGTGTCTTAGTCGCAAGACAAGACACTGGTCTCACCATCATCGACAATACAACACAAGAGACTCGAGTCTCGCCACCACAATTCAACCATAGTCAACTCTGTAACCATCACTGTTCAATCACGTTAATCACCGAAATAAATATATTATACATATCGATCGTGTATTTATTTACAAATGGAGATAACCATCGTCATCTCCAAAGATCTACGTACTTATGTGAATCGGCTTTTTCATATTTAAAGTTCACGAAGACTAAACATCGTTCCCTACTTACTCATTCCCATACGGAAGATTCATTATCATTATCTTTGTTTTGGTACACATCAATGATAAGATAAGAAAATGAAATTTAATCTGTTTTTTTTCTGAGGCTACTTTTCAATTACTAAATATTATTAATAATATATCATGTTGGTTTAATAACCCCTTTCCCATTGTCACTTATTAGTATACAAGATACATGATTGAATGTGTTAAATGTTAAGATTTTAGTAGGTAGATCGCAACACATTTTTAAGAAAAATAGTCAATCATATATACAATGAAGTTGGCCACCCCTGATCGAGAATATTAAAGTCAGTATGATGTTCTGTGTAAGCGCTTAGTTTTTTAATCTGATTGGTTTAATATAGCCTTAATTGTAAATTGCACGTGTTTTACGCATTGATATAAGATTTTTGTAGAAAACAAAACTGATAGTTTTTATGATGATTAAATATCAATATATACAAGTGTAAGAAATTATATTACGTAAATTACTTGATTCAAAGTTATTAATAAAATTACTTTAAATTGAGGTTATAGCCGTTCAATATTTGAATACTATTTAATTAATCTATTTCATAATGTATCATTCTCATACGTTTAACAAAAAAAAGCGTAAATTTAAAGAAAAAAAGCATGATGGACCCAATCGAAAAGCTAGATTAGTTATTAGAAATTTGCCTTTTAAAACTACAGAAGATGATATAGCGGAGCATTTTAGTAAATTTGGGCAAATTGATGAAATAACATTGTTACGTCGGCCTGATGGAAAACTTGTCGGTTGTGGATTTATACAATTTCATGCAGTGCAAATGGCTGCAAAAGCAATGTATAATACGACAGGTAAACCGTTTATGGGACGGACAATTATTTGTGACTGGGCAGTACCGAAAAACAAATTTGTAGAACAAATGCAAGGTAATAATTCAAAAGATCTAGAAAATAAGAACGATGACGAAATTGTGACAGTTAAAGAAGAAGTACAGATTGAAGATGAAACAAATGTAACTAATATGGATGTTAAGGAGGAGGATGATGATATTGTTGACGTCAAAGATGAAGTTGATTCTAATTCAGATAATGAAAATGTGGAAATTAAAAAGGAATCTGATGAATCTGAAGTAGGTAGTGTAAGTTCAGATATAAAAGATGATATGGATGATCAGTCAGATATAGGTATTGAAAATGAAAACGGCAATTATAATGAAGATGTAGTAGAAGAAGACGATGAACCAAAAAAGAAACGGCCACGTATAGAATCTAACGATGTGTCAGAAGGTCGAACTGTCTTTATTAAAAATGTACCTTTTACTGCTACCGATGAAGATTTAAAAGAATGTATGAGTCAATTTGGACCTTTATTGTATGCTGTTATTTGTGTAGATCCTCTTACAGAACATTCTAAAGGATCAGCTTTTGTAAAATTTATGGTATGTTAAAACTTGAATTAATTTTTCTTTTACTTAATTTATATAAATAAAAAATTAGTATGTTTATGTATGAAAATTATTTTTTTGTATCTTCATTAAACCAAGTGTGATTAACTTGTATTTATTTTAAGGTAAGTAGGAATGAGTCTTAGAAAATAGTTGTTTGGCAACATTAGTTATGTATTAATTATATTTTTTTTGTTATGTATTTAAAGAAAATGAGTAAAAACTATTTCATAGAGAAATTGTATTCATTTAATGTATAATTTGTACAAAAATATTTACGTATATACTTATAAAAGAATTTCAATTTTATTTTTTTATAATTTTTGTATTTATTTAAAGTTTAAATTTATTTTAGAAAATATTAACTACTTTTTAGAACAAAGAAGATGCTGATAAATGTTTAGAACCAGGAACTAAATTAACTTTATCGGGAAATATACTTGTTTGTCATGCAGCTTTAGATAGAAAAACTATACAAGACAGAAAGAATCAAAAAAATGTGAAAGTAAAAGATTCAAGAAATTTATATCTTGTCAAGGAAGGTGGTAAGTTATAAAAATTACTCTATATAGTAATTTAATTTTTCAAAAAGTATTGCATATTTATTGTATTTAATATTAGCTAGTATATAAAACATTATATTAAATATTAATACTGAAAAATTAATTTTATATTCAGGGAATGTGTTCATTAAATAGAAATATTATTAAATTATATTGTTTGGTGGCATGTAATTTTTAAAAAAAATTCATATCTGTTCTAAAATAAATTTTAACTTTTATTTATATTATGGTTCAAAGTTTCAAATAAACTTAATTTTGTTAATTTTTTTTATTATTTTACAGTTATAACAGCTGGAACTAAATCTGCTGAAGGAGTATCAGCTGCAGATATGGCGAAAAGACTTGAACTTGAACAATGGAAAAGTCAAAAGTTACGCAACTTAAATATGTTTGTATCTCGTATACGTTTAATTATTCATAATCTTCCTGCATCATGGGACGATAGAAAATTGAAATTGCTAGTAACAAAACATGCTGATTCTAAAGCTGAGATTCGTGAAGTGAGAGTTATGCGAGACTTAAAATATTTAGATAGTAAAGGTGTAGGAAAATCTAAAGAGTATGGTTTTGTTTCATTTACAAACCATGAAGATGCTATAAGTGTATTACGATCATTGAATAATAATCCAAATGTATTCAATCCTAACAGAAGACCGATTGTAGCGTTTTCTATTGAAAACAAGGTTGCAATAAATAATAAACAACGAAGATTACAAAAATCAAAGTTACGAAACCCTCATTGTAAAGAATATGATTCTACTGTGTCAAAAAAGAAGAAAAATAACGAAAATATACAAAAGTCAGTGGAAAAATCAAATGTAAAACAAGACAAACCTTTTGTAGGAATTATTTCCAAACCAGGAAATAAGCGAATTGGAAAAAAACATAATTTAAAAATGCAAGCAAAAATTCATTTCCAAACATTAAAGGATGAGAAAAAGAAAGCAAAGAAAAAACGTCAATTAGAAGTTAAAAAATCTGTCCACATAAGACAACCTCGTCAGAAACGTGGTAAAGGTAAAGAAGAGAAAGATACTTTTTCAAAAATTGAAAATAAATATACTAAAGCAGTGCCTCAAAAGTCTCTTAAAAAGAAGAAATGGTATAATTAAATTTTTTTATATGTGTTAAAATCATTTATAATATTGATTTTGTATTTATGTGAAAGTGAAGTTTTATTTAACCTGTTAAGCATTTTGCTTTATTTTGAGAATGTGCACTGGTGTGTTTAATTATTTTTAGCCGATGACGAGTATACTTGACGAAAACACAATAAATACACTTGCTGTAAGATTGAGTTAAATTTAATAAAATGAGAATTTTTTTGATTATTTCTTTGAAAAATTTGTGATTTTCTTGAGAAGTAATTCACGAATGGTATTTACAGGACTTAATATTTTATTTTTGAAAATGATTTTATAAAAAAAAAAACATTAAAAAGTGCATATTTTTTTTACATAAATTTTACAATAAGCTAAAGTGATTTTTTTGCTACATGACGAGTATACTAGACATTAAACAAAAAATGTCATCTTGTCATGATAAATATACTCGACATAAACGTTTAACAGGTTAATTATCCCTTTTTCTTGATCATTTTGTAAATTAATGTAAATATTTGAGTAATACACATAAAAATATAAATATAAGAAATAATGGTTTTAAGAATATTTTACATGTCTTTACAATTTTGATTTTTTTTTATCAAAACAGTGACTATTATCTACATTATAAGAAAATCTATTCTGTAAATAT
This sequence comes from Neoneuromus ignobilis, assembly GCA_029203775.1. NCBI lineage: Eukaryota > Metazoa > Arthropoda > Insecta > Megaloptera > Corydalidae > Neoneuromus > Neoneuromus ignobilis. Next base: position 12,055,339 of record CP092088.1, on the reverse strand, counting down.
AGTTTATGTAATATATGAAATAGATAAATTTAAATAATAAATTGTTTAACATTGGTCTACAGCTTTTGCAATTTTCATTTGTAAGGGAATATAGAAATACTGATCTAATGATGAATAATAAAAGAAGACAATACTGAAATGAGTTCACAAGTAAGGAGACAAATTATAACAATAAATAATAAACAGTAATTATACAGTAATATTATGACAAGTGTAAATAAACTATGTAGATAAATATACATACACACTTGGCAAAATGTTTTCAACAAATATAAATTTCAGGATTCCAAAATTACCTACAACATACAGAAACATTTGATAAAAAGAGCTTATTTTGTGATAAATTAAATGACATTAATAAAACATGAAAAAATTATAATGTAGTCATAAAGTAATCAGAGGATAATCTTAAAAGGAACAGAAATAAAATAATTTAATTCGTAAAGTTGCATAAAAATAAATTATTTCGTTTTAGAATTGCGTTTTGTTCATTGATAAGTGTTAATTAAATTCTATCAAATGTGATCAATAAATAAAACAATTCCAAAACCAAATATTTTAATAAATATTAGAGCAATAGGTTTAATTATATATATATATATATATATATATATATATATATATATATATATATATATATATATATATATATATATATAAAACAGAAACCAAAAATGAAACTACAAAATGTATAAGATGAGGAAATAGAATTTTGCTAAAATTATTTACAGTAAATTGAAAAGAAGTGTTCGATTAGGAAAATAGCAATACAAGTAAAAGGTGAAAGGTTAATTACTTTCAATTTATTAATGACATTGTAATACTTACAAATAATCTCATAGAGTTGACAAAAGTGACAAATAGAAAAAGTCAGTTATAAAAAATAATTTAATGCAGATGAAAAACTAAAGAATTGTTTATTGTATAGGGTCATCCAAATCTAGGCTTTGCATTTGGATGACCCCATATTTATTTGTTCCAGAAATCAGCATAAAGTAGGCAGAAATCGACAAAGTTGCCAAGGATATATAATTAGATCAGATAATTGGCATAACCGCATCATTCGTTAAAGAACTTAACAGAGGAATAAAAATATAACTAAGTGCGTTTCAATCAAATACTCAATATTTAAATTAAAAATCTCAATCTGATTAAAGGAAAAAATATTTAATCAATGTATAAATTACTGATTTTGATCCATAGCAAAAAAGAATTCCTGATATAAAAAATAATAATTTATACATTTGAGTTAATTCAGCATAAGGTAGACTCTTAAGTGGAAATGATTGAAACAGATTGGAGAAAAAGAAGCTAACGAAAAGATAACAGCAATGATTTATTAAAAGTAAAGAAAATAAACAAATAAACAGAAGTTCACATATAAGATAAAATTTTGAAAGAAATTTGTAAAGTTAGGATTTATTAAAAATTTGTAAAGCAGGGAGACAATGTATTGTTAAAGTTGGAAAAATTTTGAAGATTTTTTATCCACTAAGGGATTAATAGCACACACGCCCAAACGCGCGCGTGCATTTACATACACATACAATTACACACACAATACACACACATACAATACACACACATACAATACACACACATACAATACACACACATACAATACACACACACATACAATACACACGTATATATAAAGGTTAGAAATAGTATTGACATAGTTAGTATTTTCACAATTAAATATTTTTTATTTCGGTAACCAGAAACATTTTACTAATTAATATTTGTTTCAAAAAATGCTGATTATTATAATTTAATAAATTAAAAAAATACATTAAACAACAAAACTTAGTTTTTCTCCAAAAAAGTATAAACACAGTTTAGATTAATTTTAAATTTATATATAAATTGTTTATGAAGTTTAAAAATCATTTAAATTGACAATCTTTAAATAGTTCTTTTATCTTATTTTTTATCGATTAAAATAACTTCCTATATTTTTGGATTTACACTTCAATTAATTTACAATTACTTTTGTCAGTTTAACTTTAGTGATAATGTGATAATTTTCATTTCTTTTATTCCATTAAATTTCATTGAAATTTTAATTAGAGAAATGTGGAAAAAATTGTGATAGAAATATATAGTATTCATTCTAGAGTGATATTGTTGGGATCAACGTCTAGATAGATATTATGTTTAAAACAATTTTTTTTTAAATTTTTTAAATCATTTTTTACTTGTATTTAACATTTTATTCATAGATTTGTTTATTAATATAAACTTCTTAAAACTAATTGTACTATACAACTCCATCCCATAATCTTATTGCGAATATATATATATATATATATATATATATATATATATATATATATATATATATATATATATATATATATATTACAGTAGAGAGTAAATCATTTTTATTTAGTTCAGTGTTGGGATTTCATCTTTGCGCCATTTAGTAATCACAACAAAAATTATTAAATTTACTTCCATATGAAATTGATTTCACATGAGAGTGTATTTAATATTTTTTGGTTTTAATTTTAAAATTCCATATTTTTGTTCGGAATTACTTTTGCAATATAAAGTTTTGTATTCTGATTATTTTACCTATGTATGATTTTTTTGTATTCTAAAACTATAATCTTATTTTTAAATAGTATTGGGTTGATAGAAAAGTCATGTCGGATTTTTGCAATAAATGTTGCTAGTCTATTTTTTATATTAGAAGCCATTCGCATCCATATAATTGTTTTGTCGTTTGATAGCTGACACTTCTGCCTTCATTTGGATAAAAAGTTTGAGCTATTTGGTGAGTTTTATAGATTTTATAACAAGTTGAAGATAGAAGATTAAACTGTGTATTTTCGCCATATTTTACTGTTTTATTTCCGTAAAGGGAAGAACGCATGGAAAGCTTGTGATAAGTTATGTAAAGTTTATGGTGACCATGCCCTACAAGAACGTCAGTGCCAACGATGGCTCACGAAATTCCGTACCGGTGATTTTGATGTTAACGATGTTCCTCGCTTAAGAAGGCCAATCGAGGTTGATGACGACAAAATAAAAGCATTGATCGAGTCAAACCCACGTTACATGACATGTGAGATTGGAGAAACATTAAATATTCATCATTCCAGCGTTTAAGGTCTTTTCAAGAAGCTGGGATACATAAGCAAGCTTGAAATTTGGGTTCTTCATGAACTCAAAGAAGTTCATTTGACTGCGCGTATAAACATCTACGTTATGCTCATTAAACGTGATGAAAGCGATCCATTATTGAAGCGTATGATAACTGGCGACGAAAAATGGACCGTATACAACAAAGTGGAAAGTAAATGGTCTTGGTCCAGGCTCCATAAGTCAGTTCAAATAACATCGAAAGCAGGTATTCATCAAAGGAAAATCATGCTTTCAGTTTGATGGGATTATAAGAGTGTCGTGTATTTCGAGCTCTTACCAATGAATGAAATAATCAATTCTGATGTGTACTATCGCTAATTAGACAAGTTGAACGAATCCATCATCCAGAAGCCCTCAGAACTCGTTAATCATAAAGGAGTTGTGTTCCAATAAAACAACACGAGACCATACACAAGTTTGGTCATCTGTCAAAAACTATTGGAGCTTGGATGGGTTGTGTTGCCGCACTTAGCGTACTTACTCGACCCTGCACCGTCAGACTTCCACATGTTTCGGTCTTTGCAAAACTCCTTGCGTGGTAAATCTTTCAATTCCAATGAGGCTATAAAATAACACCTTGTCCAGTTTTTTGCTGATAAAGACAGGTCTTTCTACGAACGTGGAATTATGAGGCTCGCCGAAATATGGCAAAAGGCCATCGAACAAAATGGCAAATACATTATTGATTAAACTTTGTACTTTATATAAATAAATGACATTTGAAAAACAGTAAAAATGAGTCATAATTTTTCTGATTACTTAATATATTCGAAAGGTCATATATTTTTATACATTTTTTGTTTGTATTATTATATTTGACTTAGTCGTTTGTAGTTTTTTTTTGTGAAAAGTTATCTTACAAATAATTTTAATTTTTTGAAAATCAATGACTCCAAACATAAGGCATACATAGTCTTGGAATGGATATTATATACTATTCACGCCTTAAACACTTTTGCAACTCATTGTTATAAAAACATTTATCGAATTTACTTATAATATCCAAATATTTATTACTAATCAAGAATTCATTGATTAACACACTTACAAACTTAAACAATTTTAATAATGCAAGTTATTAAAGTCATTTTCAAATTATTTAATTAAATAACTATTGAATGCCTAAAGATGTTGATAGTAAACGATGAACGAACTCGTTGAACGCCTAATGGCATTAATACAAAGCGCGGTTTTATCAAAAACCTATAAGTGCCGATTGTATAATTTTTTAACGTAAATGAATCAATGATTCTCAAAAAAAGAAGATTTTGTGAGTTGTCAATAATCAGTTAATGTTTACTTTATTTGCTTAATAGTAGATGTACATTTCGTTGCGTGTATCATCATCAGAGCGTTGATTATGATGGTAACATTGACAGTAATGACGTAGCTATCGAAATGCGCATCAGCTTTTAAGTAAATGAAGTGAAAAATAAGTGATTGTTGGACACTATTATAACATATAGTTTGGTTTAAGTTTACTTACGTTAGAGTGAATTTGTTAAATACTAAAACAAATTGTATCTATAGTATTTAAAGGTTCAATATTGACGAGTATTTATTTAATGCACTACATAAAAAAATTATAAATCATTAAATTATTAATAAAGTTAAAGGAGAAAGTGATTATAAATAATTAGGGATAAATAGAACCCAAAGTGATAGAAAAATTAAATTTAACAATGCTAAATAAAGTGAAAGAAGTAACTAAAATAATAGGATTCAGCGCTAATTATTATTGTAATGTAAATATTTTTTATATTTATCAATTGAAAATTAATTTCGACTGTCAATGCATATTTTTTTTAATTAATATGACTTTCATTTATTGAACTATAATTATGAATAATTTTCTATCAATAAATAGTATATATATATATATATATATATATATATATATATATATATATATATATATAAAGTCTATAATAATATAAAGTCTATAATAAATAAATATAATATATATATATATATATTCTAAGTCTATAATACCTAAGTCTAGGGGAGATGACTATAAGGCAGAGATGACCAATAAAAGTAATTTGTACAATAATAACAAGATAAATGTAAAAATAATGTTAGTTCGATTCGTGTCATATGAGTTATCATATCTTAGTGCGGTCTGTGCTAAAAAATAATGAAAAGCTAAGTGAAATCGCTATTTTTTAAACAGATGTCGCTAGAAACTAATTGCTCATACTATTATTTCCATGATTTCAATGTTTTGTTTTCATATTTTTAAATTTTTTTTATTTTTCAATGTAATTAAAGTTCCGTTGAATATCCCCTAACCACAAAATTGACTATACATTTATTTTAATACTTTTCAAAATTGATATTACCATCTCACTCGGACGATAGGGAGAGATGGCCACACATTCAACTCAAAGATTTTGTTATTTCAGATGCCGAATAAATATATTAGAAAATCAGTGTCTAAGCGCGGTGACTGGAGTGAAAATGCATTTTAAGTGGCCATAAACGCAGGAAAAAATAAAGAAATGACAATTTATAAAAGTGCTATTATATTAGGTTGGCAAGTATCTCCCTTCCGCTTTTTTTTTTGTACATAGCCGCGAAATTCAAAAGACCAGAAGGCGGAAGGGAGATATTTGCCAACCTAATATATAAGGTCCCGGAACGAAGAATAAAATATAATTATGAGAGAAAGGGACCGATTCAGGTTTTAGAGCGACTGGAGTTTTAGCTCTTTTATCCTGGCGCTATAACTGAATATGCGTTTGTTAACGATGAAGTCCATAGTTCAACCCGAGTCCTTTAAAAAATACCACCAACGAAAACGAGAACGTTATACCATCGCAAATCTTAAGTGTAATCTCACCAATTCTTGAAAATTTAGCTTCAGTTTGAAAGCGCTCCAAACAAATGGATACACCGCTTATTTCTGAAGACCACATAAAAAAGAGAAGGATCAAAAAAGATGAAAAGATTTCCAAAAAGAAAAAGAGTCTAGATAGGAAAAATAAAAATATTGCGATAAAACAATAGAAAAAGACTGATAGTATTAAAATTACTGTAAGAAAACGAAAATCTGTTTGAAGAATCTCAGGCATCGACGGTGATGTCACTTGTGGTCAAAATAAACGTGAGGAAGAGAAAGGGAAAAAAATAAGACATAGGAAAGGGAAAACAAAATGAAAAATAATTTAGACACTGGTTATCTCTCCCTGTCATCTATGGCCATCTCCCCCGGCCATTCTTGGAGAAATGGACAGACTAAACGTTTGTAAAATTATTATTTTTTATGTGTTTGTAATCCTAGGTCTATATTATGTATAATTCTGAAAGAATATATTAATAAAGCTTTTATTTTGATTTATTTGGTAGTTTTAATTTCAATAGTTTCAATTTTGTGCAGGTTTAAAAAACTATTTCCCACAGATTTACCATATTTATATATATATATATATATATATATATATATATATATATATATATATATATATATATATATATATATATATATATATATATATATATAATATATATATCCCATAAATATATCATATTATATAAATAGTATATACATATATTATATATATAATATATAATCAATACGGCAACTTCATTACCCCTCTTGAGAATATTGCGAAGAAGATGGACAGCCACTGGTCACAAGCATATCGATATTTTTATTAGTAGCACTTCTTGGAAGAACAGGTGGTACATCAAGCTATGTGATTCGAGCTTTGTATAATCGTTGTCCTTGGAACACTCAAGGAAATCGACGTGATTGTCAAATAATGGACAAGCGGTCCAGTTGTTCGCAGTAGTGGTGATTAAGCACTATATGGGAGCAATAGTGGATGATTCCGCCTCAGGAGACTAAACAGAAGCTTGATAAACATTATGGCTTGATATTGGGCATGGTGCCACTCATTATGGGACACACTGGGTTATCAACATCGCTCATACAGTATTCACGGCTTCGGCCATTACCACGACGTCTCAGGAATAATCGGTCGACTATTTGGTCAAAAAGGGCACCCAAACACTGCATATTGTTCATTGTTATTGGATCGTTTTTACCGATCTTGCGAAGGTCCATGCCGATTAGTTTGGAGATTATCGTCGGCTGCTGAGATCCATGGTGTCGTTGTGGCCGCTGAATCGTGAAACCATTCCTCCGCGGTTCGTACAATAATCTGACGTTGCTTGACTATTTGTATTAATGAAGAAATGCCCTTCGGCGTTAGTGATTAAGATTTTATTCGAACGATAAGGTTTGCGTTTGAATTTTACAGAATTGGAAAAATATTGGATCAATACGAGCTCTGTAAACATTAATGAAATAAAAGACAAAAAGACGGAAGGAGTATGTTGAAACCTATTAAAACTATAAAATATTGTGTAATTTTATTATCAAACAAATAATATATATAAATTAAAAAAAATCTTAAAGTATATTCAATTAACAAATCAATATATGAGCTGATATATTAAAAAGTGATATAAGTCCACTTATTCATATATTGGGCATATTCACACTAGTCAACATTCATACAGTATTCACGGCCCATTACCACACGTCTCACACGCTCTTACCAGAACACTAATTTTTTAGGTGGGGGAGTTTGGAGATTAGAGGCTGTGAGACGAGCGGTAATGGACGTAAATACTGAATGTTGACTAGTATTAATAGGCCCATTAAGTATTTAAAGG